>CM038725.1:25217400-25394900 GCA_021613375.1 Megaleporinus macrocephalus | reverse complement strand
AACAAGCCTAGTATGATGAAGTCCTGCAGTGTATAGTTTATTTAAGAAGCGTAGTATGATGAAGTCCTGCAGTGTATAGTTTATTTAAGAAGCGTAGTATGATGAAGTCCTGCAGTGTATAGTTTATTTAACAAGCGTAGTATGATAAAGTCCTGCTTTGGATGGTTTATTTAAGGAGCGTAGTATGATGAAGTCCTGCAGTGTATAGTTTATTTAAGAAACGTAGTATGATGAAGTCCTGCAGTGTATAGTTTATTTAACAAGCGTAGTATGATAAAGTCCTGCTTTGGATAGTTTATTTAAGGAACGTAGTATGATGAAGTCCTGCAGTGTATAGTTTATTAAAAAAGCGTAGTATGATGAAGTCCTGCAGTGTATAGTTTATTTAAGAAGCGTAGCAAGATGAAGTCCTGCTTGTATAGTTTATTTAAGAAGCGTAGTATGATGAAGTCCTGCTTTGTATAGTTTAAGAAGCGTAGTATAATGAAGTCCTGCTTTGTATAGTTTATTTAACAAGTGTAGAAAGATGAAGTCCTGCAGTGTATAGTTTATTTAAGAAGCGTAGTATGATGAAGTCCTGCAGTGTATAGTTTATTTAAAAAGCGTAGTATGATGAAGCCCTGCTTTGTATAGTTTATTTAAGAAGTGTAGTATGATGAAGTCCTGCTTTGTATAGTTTATTTAAGAAGCATAGTATGATGAAGTCCTGCAGTGTATAGTTTATTTAAGAAGTGTAGTAAGATGATGTCCTGCTTTGTATAGTTTATTTAAGAAGCGTAGTATGATGAAGTCCTGCAGTGTATAGTTTTTTAAGAAGCGTAGTATGATGAAGTCCTGCTTTGTATAGTTTTTTAAGAAGCGTAGTATGATGAAGTCCTGCTTTGTATAGTTTATTTAAGGAGCGTATTATGATGAAGTCCTGCAGTGAATAGTTTATTTAAGAAGCGTAGTATGATGAAGCCCTGCTTTGTATAGTTTATTTAAGAGGCGTAGTATGATGAAGTCCTGCTTTGTATAGTTTATTTAAGAAGCGTAGTATGATGAAGTCCTGCTTTGTATAGTTCATGTAAGAAGCGTAGTATGATGAAGTCCTGCAGTGTATAGTTTATTTAAGAAGCGTAGTAAGATGAAGTCCTGCAGTGTATAGTTTATTTAAGAAGCGTAGTAAGATGAAGTCCTGCAGTGTATAGTTTATTTAAGAAGCGCAGTAAGATGAAGTCCTGCTTTGTATAATTTATTTAAGAAGTGTAGTAAGATGAAGTCCTGCAGTGTATAGTTTATTTAAGAAGCGTAGTATGATGAAGTCCTGCAGTGTATAGTTTATTTAAGAAGCGTAGTATGATGAAGTCCTGTAGTGTATAGTTTATTTAAGAAGCGTAGTATGATGAAGTCCGGCAGTGTATAGTTTATTTAAGTAGCGTAGTATGATGAAGTCCTGCAGTGTATAGTTTATTTAAGAAGCGTAGTATGATGAAGTCCTGCAGTGTATAGTTTATTTAAGAAGCGTAGTATGATGAAGTCCTGCAGTGTATAGTTTATTTAAGAAGCGTAGTATGATGAAGTCCTGCTTTGTATAGTTTATTTAAGAAGCGTAGTATGATGAAGTCCTGCTTTGTATAGTTTATTTAAGAAGCGTAGTATGATGAAGTCCTGCTTTGTATAGTTTATTTAAGAAGCGTAGTATGATGAAGTCCTGCTTTGTATAGTTTATGTAAGAAGCGTAGTATGATGAAGTCCTGCAGTGTATAGTTTATTTAAGAAGCGTAGTAAGATGAAGTCCTGCTTTGTATAATTTATTTAAGAAGCGTATTATGATGAAGTCCTGCAGTGTATAGTTTATTTAACAAGCCTCGTATGATGAAGTCCTGCAGTGTATAGTTTATTTAAGAAGCGTGGTATGATGAAGTCCTGCAGTGTATAGTTTATTTAAGAAGCGTAGTATGATGAAGTCCTGCAGTGTATAATTTAAGAAACGTAGTATGATGAAGTCCTACAGTGTATAGTTTATTTAACAAGCGTAGTATGATAAAGTCCTGCTTTGGATAGTTTATTTAAGGAGCGTAGTATGATGAAGTCCTGCAGTGTATAGTTTATTTAAGAAACGTAGTATGATAAAGTCCTGCAGTGTATAGTTTATTTAAGAAGTGTAGTAAGATGAAGTCCTGCTTTGTATAGTTTATTTAAGAAGCGTAGTATGATGAAGTCCTGCAGTGTATAGTTTATTTAACAAGTGTAGAAAGATGAAGTCCTGCAGTGTATAATTTATTTAAGAAGCGTAGTATGATGAAGTCCTGCAGTGTATAGTTTATTTAAAAAGCGTAGTATGATGAAGCCCTGCTTTATATAGTTTATTTAAGAAGTGTAGTATGATGAAGTCCTGCTTTGTATAGTTTATTTAAGAAGCATAGTATGATGAAGTCCTGCAGTGTATAGTTTATTTAAGAAGTGTAGTAAGATGATGTCCTGCTTTGTATAGTTTATTTAAGAAGCGTAGTATGATGAAGTCCTGCAGTGTATAGTTTTTTAAGAAGCGTAGTATGATGCAGTGTATAGTTTATTTAAGAAGCGTAGTATGATGAAGCCCTGCTTTGTATAGTTTATGTAAGAAGCGTAGTATGATGAAGTCCTGCTTTGTATAGTTTATTTAAGAAGCGTAGTAAGATGAAGTCCTGCAGTGTATAGTTTATTTAAGAATCGTAGTGTGATGAAGTCCTGTAATGTATTGTTCATTTAAGAAGCTTAGTATGATGAAGTCCTGCAGTGTATAGTTTATTTAAGAAGCGTAGTATGATGAAGTCCTGTAATGTATTGTTTATTTAAGAAGCGTAGTATGATGAAGTCCTGCAGTGTATAGTTTATTTAAGAAGCGTAGTAAGATGAAGTCCTGCTGTGTATAGTTTATTTAAGAAGCGTAGTATGATGAAGTCCTGCAGTGTATAGTTTATTTAAGAAGCGTAGTATGATGAAGTCCTGTAATGTATTGTTCATTTAAGAAGTTTAGTATGATGAAGTCCTGCAGTGTATAGTTTATTTAAGAAGCGTAGTATGATGAAGTCCTGTAATGTATTGTTTATTTAAGAAGCGTAGTATGATGAAGTCCTGCAGTGTATAGTTTATTTAAGAAGCGTAGTATGATGAAGTCCTGCTTTGTATAGCTTATGTAAGAAGCGTAGTATGATGAAGTCCTGCAGTGTACAGTTTATTTAAGAAGCGTAGTAAGATGAAGTCCTGCTTTGTATAGTTTATGTAAGAACCGTAGTATGATGAAGTCCTGCAGTATATAGTTTATTTAAAAAGCGTAGTATAATGAAGTCCTGCTTTGTATAATTTATGTAAGAAGCGTAGTATGATGAAGTCCTGCTTTGTATAGCTTATGTAAGAAGCGTAGTATTATGAAGTCCTGCTTTGTATAGTTTATTTAAGTAGCGTAATATGATGAAGTCCTGCAGTGTATAGTTTATTTAAGAATCGTAGTATGATGAAGCCCTGCTTTGTATAGTTTATGTAAGAAGCGTAGTATGATGAAGTCCTGCAGTGTATAGTTTATTTAAAAAGCGTAGTATGATGAAGCCCTGCTTTGTATAGTTTATGTAGGAAGCGTAGTATGATGAAGTCCTGCGGTGTATAGTTTATTTAAGAAGCGTAGTAAGATTAAGTCCTGCTTTGTATAATTTATTTAAGAAGCATAGTATGATAAAGTCCTGCAGTGTGTAGTTTATTTAAGAAGCGTAGTAAGATGAAGTCCTGCAGTGTATAATTTATTTAAGAAGCGTAGTAAGATGAAGTCCTGCAGTGTATAGTTTATTTAAGAAGCGTAGTAAGATGAAGTCCTGCAGTGTATAGTTTATTTAAGAAGCGTAGTATGATGAAGTCCTGTAGTGCATAGTTCATTTAAGAAGCGTAGTAAGATGAAGTCCTGCAGTGTATAGTTTATTTAAGTAGCGTAGTAAGATGAAGCCCTGCAGTGTATAGTTTATTTAAAAAGCGTATTATGATGAAGTCCTGCTTTGTATAGTTTATTTAAGGAGCGTAGTATGATGAAGTCCTGCAGTGTATAGTTTATTTAAGAAGCGTAGTATGATGAAGTCCTGCTTTGTATAATTTATGTAAGAAGCGTAGTATGATGAAGTCCTGCTTTGTATAGCTTATGTAAGAAGCGTAGTATGATGAAGTCCTGCAGTGTACAGTTTATTTAAGAAGCGTACTAAGATGAAGTCCTGCTTTGTATAGTTTATGTAAGAACCGTAGTATGATGAAGTCCTGCAGTGTATAGTTTATTTAAAAAGCGTAGTATGATGAAGCCCTGCTTTGCATAGTTTATTTAAGAAGCGTAGTAAGATGAAGTCCTGCAGTGTATAGTTTATTTAACAAGTGTAGTAAGATGAAGTCCTGCAGTGTATAGTTTATTTAAGAAGCGTAGTATGATGAAGTCCTGCTTTGTATAGTTTATTTAAGAAGCGTAGTAAGATGAAGTCCTGTAATGTATTGTTTATTTAAGAAGCGTAGTATGATGAAGTCCTGCAGTGTATAGTTTATTTAAGAAGCGTAGTAAGATGAAGTCCTGCAGTGTATAGTTTATTTAAGAAGCGTAGTAAGATGAAGTCCTGTAATGTATTGTTTATTTAAGAAGCGTAGTATGATGAAGTCCTGCAGTGTATAGTTTATTTAAGAAGCGTAGTAAGATGAAGTCCTGCAGTGTATAGTTTATTTAAGAAGCGTTGTATGAAGAAGTCCTGCAGTGTATAGTTTATTTAAGAATCGTAGTATGATGAAGTCCTGCAGTGTATAGTTTATTTAAGAAGCGTAGTAAGATGAAGCCCTGCTTTGTATAGTTTATTTAAGAAGCGTAGTATAATGAAGTCCTGCTTTGTATAATTGATGTAAGAAGCGTAGTATGATGAAGTCCTGCTTTGTATAGCTTATGTAAGAAGCGTAGTATGATGAAGTCCTGCAGTGTACAGTTTATTTAAGAAGCGTAGTAAGATGAAGTCCTGCTTTGTATAGTTTATGTAAGAACCGTAGTATGATGAAGTCCTGCAGTGTATAGTTTATTTAAAAAGCGTAGTAAGATGAAGCCCTGCTTTGTATAGTTTATGTAAGAAGCGTATTATGATGAAGTCCTGCAGTGTATAGTTTATTTAAGAAGCGTAGTAAGATGAAGTCCTGCTTTGTATAATTTATTTAAGAAGTATAGTATGATGAAGTCCTGCAGTGTATAGTTTATTTAAGAAGCGTAGTAAGATGAAGTCCTGCAGTGTATTGTTTATTTAAGAAGCGTAGTAAGATGAAGTCCTGCAGTGTATAGTTTATTTAAGAAGCGTAGTAAGATGAAGTCCTGCTTTGTATAGTTAATGTCAGAAGCGTAGTATGATGAAGTCCTGCAGTGTATAGTTTATTTAAGAAGCGTAGTATTATGAAGTCCTGCTTTGTATAGTTTATTTAAGGAGCGTAATATGATGAAGTCCTGCAGTGTATAGTTTATTTAACAATCGTAGTATGATGAAGTCCTGTAATGTATTGTTCATTTAAGAAGCTTAGTATGATGAAGTCCTGCAGTGTATAGTTTATTTAAGAAGCGTAGTATGATGAAGTCCTGTAATGTATTGTTTATTTAAGAAGCGTAGTATGATGAAGTCCTGCAGTGTATAGTTTATTTAAGAAGCGTAGTAAGATGAAGTCCTGCTGTGTATAGTTTATTTAAGAAGCGTAGTATGAAGAAGTCCTGCAGTGTATAGTTTATTTAAGAATCGTAGTATGATGAAGTCCTGCAGTGTATAGTTTATTTAAGAAGCGTAGTAAGATGAAGCCCTGCTTTGTATAGTTTATTTAAGAAGTGTAGTATAATGAAGTCCTGCAGTGTATAGTTTATTTAAGAAGCGTAGTATGATGAAGTCCTGCTTTGTATAGCTTATGTAAGAAGCGTAGTATGATGAAGTCCTGCAGTGTACAGTTTATTTAAGAAGCGTAGTAAGATGAAGTCCTGCTCTGTATAGTTTATGTAAGAACCGTAGTATGATGAAGTCCTGCAGTATATAGTTTATTTAAAAAGCGTAGTATAATGAAGTCCTGCTTTGTATAGTTTATGTAAGAAGCGTAGTATGATGAAGTCCTGCAGTGTATAGTTTATTTAAGAAGCGTAGTAAGATGAAGTCCTGCTTTGTATAATTTATTTAAGAAACATAGTATGATGAAGTCCTGCAGTGTATAGTATATTTAAGAAGCGTAGTAAGATGAAGTCCTGCAGTGTATTGTTTATTTAAGAAGCGTAGTAAGATGAAGTCCTGCAGTGTATAGTTTATTTAAGAAGCGTAGTAAGATGAAGTCCTGCTTTGTATAGTTTATGTCAGAAGCGTAGTATGATGAAGTCCTGCAGTGTATAGTTTATTTAAGAAGCGTAGTATTATGAAGTCCTGCTTTGTATAGTTTATTTAAGGAGCGTAATATGATGAAGTCCTGCTTTGTATAGTTTATTTAAGAAGTGTGGTATGATGAAGTCCTGCTTTGTATAGTTTATTTAAGAAGCGTAGTATGATGAAGTCCTGCAGTGTATAGTTTATTTAAGAAGCGTAGTATGTTGAAGTCCTGCAGTGTATAGTTTATTTAAGAAGCGTAGTAAGATGAAGTCCTGCAGTGTATAGTTTATTTAAGAAGCGTAGTATGATGAAGTCCTGTAGTGCATAGTTCATTTAAGAAGCGTAGTAAGATGAAGTCCTGCTTTGTATAGTTTATTTAAGAAGTGTAGTAAGATGAAGTCCTGCAGTGTATAGTTTATTTAAGAAGCGTAGTATGATGAAGTCCTGTAATGTATTGTTCATTTAAGAAGCGTAGTATGATGAAGTCCTGCAGTGTATAGTTTATTTAAGAAGCGTAGTAAGATGAAGTCCTGCAGTGTATAGTTTATTTAAGAAGCGTAGTATGAAGAAGTCCTGCAGTGTATAGTTTATTTAAGAATCGTAATATGATGAAGTCCTGCAGTGTAGTTTATTTAAGAAGCGTAGTAAGATGAAGTCCTGCAGTGTATAGTTTATTTAAGAAGCGTAGTATGATGAAGTCCTGCAGTGTATAGTTTATTTAAGAAGCGTAGTAAGATGAAGTCCTGCAGTGTATAGTTTATTTAAGAAGCGTAGTATGATGAAGTCCTGCAGTGTATAGTTTATTTAAGAAGCGTAGTATGATGAAGTCCTGCAGTGTATAGTTTATTTAAAAAGCGTAGTATGATGAGGTCCTGCAGTGTATAGTTTATTTAAGAAGCGTAGTAAGATGAAGTCCTGCAGTGTATAATTTATTTAAGAAGCGTAGTTTGATGAATCCTGCAGTGTATAGTTTATTTAAAAAGCGTAGTATGATGAAGTCCTGCAGTGTATAGTTTATTTAAGAAGCGTAGTATGATGAAGTCCTGCAGTGTATAGTTTATTTAAGAAGCGTAGTAAGATGAAGTCCTGCAGTTTATCGTTTATTTAAAAAGCGTAGTATGATGAAGTCCTGCTTTGTATAGTGTGTTTATTCAGAACAGAGGTCACTAATAGGCGCACTACGGTCCGGATCCGGACCCAGATGTTGTCCAATGTGGACCCAAAGTGATAAACTATTGAGAAAGATTTAATGTTGACTGTGTTTATTTTAAGTGGCGGAGCTTTTCTTATCTTTACGGTATTTGGGCTTTACGGCGCAGTAAACTCAGAGACCAATCTTGTGCGCTGTAAGATCACTGAAGGCTTCTCAGCCAATCAGATCTGTGCACATTGGGGCGTGCTCACAGGCGAGGTACGAAGTGAGGAGCAGCAGCCAGAGACTAGAAAAGAATAAAGCGAGTCAGAAAGAATAACATGTCAGCGAATATCAGCGAAAACTGACTGTTTAACAGGAACGGTTATGGAATGGACTTGCTCGTCTAGTTTTGGAAAATACTGCTGTGTAAAACCAACATTTCAATTTGTGAAGCTGAGTTAACAAGAAAGATGAAAAGAATATTATGTCTGTGTGCTGCACTGTATTTAAGTGTGATAGTGTGATGACGTCCTGCAGTGTATACTTTGTTTACTTCGAATAGTAAGTGTGTGTGGTGTGTAGTGTATTCAAGTAGTGTAGTATGATGACATCCTGTGGTGTACAGTGTATTAGGGCTCTATGAACATGGTCATATGGGTGGACATGGATATGAGAACACGATGCTTTTATTTCGATCAGAGTGAAATCTGCTGGGTCTGTCCATGCAGTCTGCTCCACAGTCTGCTCCAAGAAACAGCATCTCCCTCTTCTCTGTGGCTTCCCTGCTCCTCAGGGGCCAAATTAATGTTTCTCCTTCGTTCTCACTTCTCCCTCACTCCATCCCTCTCTCCTTTCCCCCCTCCTTCACTCTCTCTTTCTGTCGATCCGTCTGTGGGTAGTGGTGGTGGACTCTCTGGCGCAGTAGCGTCACTGGGCTTTGCGTGGGTTTCTGCTGGATCTTCCTGACACATTATGGGTTAATGTTTCAGTTTTATCTTCCGTCTGCTGGGAGATGCCTTCAGCAGATTGTAGCAAAACTTAAAAATGAGGAATTTATCACATGGCAGCTTCTCTGCTCAGAGACAGGTGCAAATCAATCAGGCTAGACACGGGCGCTCCTACTGTATGATAATTACTGTAGCACTCAGTGTTTTTTCTCTCTTCACTAAAGGCTAACTAACACAAAAATAGATATTCAGCTTCGCTGAGACGCTAGAGCAGACGAGGAGGGTCAGCCGCTGATGTTTAGACAGCCATTTGTCAGAAAATATATTTCTTTTCTCTTGTCTCAGAAATGCTGCCGCAATATGGTTTGGATGTCTCATCTGCGTCTGATGGTGAATGTGAGCAACTGTTAGAAGAGAGTGAAGAAAAAAGGAAGAATGAAAAAGAGATAAAAGAAAAAAGGAAAAGACTGAAAAAAACAGAAGACAAAACAGTGAAAGCAGAATGAGAACAAGAGAAAGAGAGATGAAGGGGAAACAGAATAGAAAAACAGTAGAGAGAGAGTGTAGGTGGAGGGGAGAAGAGACAGAGAATTAAAGAGACAGAGACGGTGAGAGAAAAAAAAAGAGAAGGGAAGAGAGAGTGAGACAGAGGAAAGCAGACAGTGAGAGGGAGAGAATGAGAGAGAGAGAGGAAGAAAGAGAGAGGGAGAGAAAGAAAATGAGACAGACAGAGAAGAAGAAAAAGAGGCAAAAAAGAGGAAGTGAGAAGGAGAGAGGGAGGAGGACAGAGGGAGGGAGAGGGGGAGAGGGGAGAGGTAAAAAAAGGAAGGGGGAGAAGGAAAGATGTGATGGAGAGAGGGAGAGAAAGGTAAAAATAGAGGAAAGAAAGGGAGATGAGGTAAAAAAAGGAAAAAAGAGAGGGAGAGAGGGTGAATGAGAGGGGGAGAGAAAGAGCTAAAAAAGGTAGAAAGAGGGAGAGAAGGAGCGAGGGAGAGAAGGAGGTAAAAAAAGAAAGAGGGAGAGAATGAGGTAAAAAGGAATCGAGAGAAGTAGAAGGAGAGAGAGAGAAGGGGGTAAAAAAGGAAGAAAGAGGGAGACAGGGAGAAGGAGAGAGGGAGACAGGGAAAATTAGTAATGGAGAGAGGGAGAAGAACAGAGGGAAACAGGGAGAAGGAGAGAGGGAGACAGTGAGAATGAAAGAGAGAGACAGGGAGAAGGAGAAAGGATTAACGGAGAGAGGGAGAAGAAGAGGGAGAGAGGGAGACTGGGAGAGGGAGACAGGGAGAAGGAGAGAGGGAGACAGGGAGAAGCAGACAGGGAGAAGGAGAGAGGGAGAAGGAGAGAGGGCGACAGGGAGAAGGAAAGAAGGAGACAGGGAGAAGGAGAGGGAGAGAGGGAGAAGGAGAGAGGAAGACAGGGAGAAGGAGAGAGGGAGAAGGAGAGAGGAAGACAGGGAGAAGGAGAGAGGAAGACAGGGAGAAGGAGAGAGGGAGAAGGAGAGAGGAAGACAGGGAGAAGGAGAGAGGGAGAAGGAGAGAGGAAGACAGGGAAAAGGAGAGAAAGAGGGAAGGAGAGAGGGAGAGGGAGAGCTCTCTGCAGTAGTAGTAGAAGTGCTGACCGTGTTCGTCATATCCAAATCAAATATGTTTTGTAGGTATGACTGGATATGAGTTCTCCCTCATTCTCTCTCTCTCTCTCTCTCTCTCAATCTTTTAATCTCATTTGCTCTCTCTCATTTTTCCCCTTTCTTTCTTTGTGTATGACTTTTTTTATCTCCCGCTCTTTTCCTTTGTCTCTCTTCTTTTTGTTTTTTCCTTCTTTTCGTTTCCTTTTTCTCCCTTTTTCTTTCTTTTTCTTCCTCTCTCATTCTTTCTCCTCTCCCTGTTTCTCTTTTACCCCTTTTTCTCTGTCCTGCTCTCTCTGCCAATCTCTCTCTGAGTCTCTGTCCCCTTTCTTATTTTCTTCCTCTCACTCTATCTGTATCCCCATTTCTGTTTTTCTCACTTCATCTCTTTTGCTCTTTCTCTCTTATCTTCTCTGTCGCTGTCAGTTATTTTTATCTCTCTCATTCTCTTTGTATTGTCTGAGTATTCTGAGAAAACATTCTCTCTCCTCTCACTTTTTCTTTTCCTCTTTGTATCTCGTTCTCTTGTTTCTCACCACTGTCTCTCATTTTCCAACTTAATTTTTGTTAGTATGTCTTTTCTTTCTGTCTCCTCTCTCTTTCCTTTTTTCTACCTTCTCTCTCTCTCTCTCTCTCTCTCTCTCTCTCTCTCTCTCTCTCTCTCTCAGGGGAAGCTGTTTCTGTGTTAAATATTTATTCAGTAAAGCCTGAGAGAGATGGATGTGATGAATGTGGAGCTCTTCTCTTCCTGCCTGATGAAAAGACTCGGAGCATTCAGAAAATAAGCGCTGTGGAGATTAGGAGCTGTTAGAACATCACACTGATCGCTCGTGCTTCCCGCACGCTGGGGGGAGCGAGATCGCTTCAATGCTCCCACTTTTATTTTTACACATTTATTGTCACGTTCTTTTCTTCTCAGGTTCTGCATCGTATAAGTGTGTTTGCTGATCAGGAGGGAAGTTTAAGGGCTAATCTTTAAAGGGGAACGTCACCGAATATTTTAGATTTCTCTATAATTTAATCACTGAGATATTCAAACCAATATAAAGTGGTTTGGTGTTAGAGTTCATGTAGAGAAAATCTAGCCCAACATTTCTCATGGTTGACTATAGACATTCTTTTTCTGAGATTATAAGCCTAGTCTTGTGTATGTATAGACATACATATACGCAAATATCGCACTTATGTGAGCTTATTAAACATTCCATTCCAAAGCCACTGGCATTAATACGGATCTTCCCCCTTATTGCGGTTATTACAGCCTCCAGTCTTCTGAGAAAGCTTTTTACAACATTGGGGAGTAAGTCCCTTCAGACAAAAGAGCATTGTGAGATCAGGCACTGACATAAGACAAGAAGGTACTAAGGGTCCAAGCCCAAACCCTGACAAAACCCCAGACCATTGTTCTTCGTCCACTAACCTTTACTGTAGGCACTTCTATAGTTAGCTATCAGATAAAAAAGCATGATTCATCACTCCATAGATGTCCACTGCTCTAGAGTCCACTGGCAGTGTGTTTTACACCACTCCAGCCCACACTTAGCATTGCTTAGGCGTGTATGCAGCTCCTGATACACAGTTCTCGTACTGATGTTGCTTTCAGAAGCAGGTTGGAGCTCAGTAATAGGTGATGCTTCGTAGGTTTGTGTTATGTACTATTTTGTGGCTGAGCTGTTGCTGCTTCTTGATGCTTCTTTTTCACAATAACAACACTTGTTGTCCAGGGCAGTTGTAGCAGGACAAACATTTCACAAACTGACCCGTGGGAAAGGTTTAAAGTCACTGAGCTCCTCCGTTTGACCCTTTCTACTGCCAGTGTTTGTCTATGGAGACTGCATGACTTAATGTTTGGTTTATCTTAACACGTGAAAACATCTTAAATGAAGTATAAATATATCTAATGTTCTTCACTGTTGTAAGAACAGTTTATGTATGTATAAAAAATGGTGTCTTACTGCATTTGCAGATAATTTTGCTTGTTGACATAATACCTAGGACATCATATTTGGGCCATGTAATATGTAATCAAACACTTTCCTAACATACAATGACTTAAAGCAAAAAAGTCTAGACATAAGTCAGATGATCTTATTATTACAACAATATAATAAGAAATTATATTTTTATGTTTGCATTTATCTTCTATGTGTATGGGTGGTCATTATAGGTTCTACACTCGTAAACCAGATGGTTCCATAAGGGTTCTTCAGTAAAGGTATAGAATAGTGTTTTACTTTTCTAAAAACTGATTTCGTGTCAGTATTGGCATAGATACTGGCACATTAACGCAGTATCAATGATGGGGATACAGATACCATCACAATGAAGCAATTTCTGACACGCACTGCAGTAGACAAAACTTAACAACACATCGGCAGTGTGGGATGACAAGCAACAGTAAAGCAGCTCATGGCTAAATCGGTAAGGGTGGGATATTTTGTGGGAGTTAATGTTTGTTCAGACTGTTATCGAGGAGCAGAAGGACTGCCAGACTCTCAGCGTGATGATAGCCTTCGGCCTTCATTTAGATGCTGATGCTACTTATGGCATGAACAACAGATATATTTACTGAACTCCAGCAGAGTGTTATGCTCAGAGATGTAGCACGAGTGAACGAGATGCTCGCATGTGACAAATGCCGGATATGAAACAACACTTAGCTCTGCTTTTCCTGCAAGAGAAGCTGCTGGGTGCTCACATGTACACACCACATCACAGTACACACATCTATATACGGTTCAGTTCTGTTTTACACAGTAAAGATATTTTACATTTACTTATGTTGTTAAACATGTTTCTTATTATAAATGATATAATAGTAAATAATAATAATAATAATAATAATATATATATATACAGAATTTAACACTTGTGACACCGAACATAGATTTTACCAAAATAACAAATTTGTTCAAAATTTATTGTATAAATATTACAACATATAGGTTTGTTAGGTTAGATCATTAGTATCGATATATTTGTGGATCAGGTATCAGTATCAGAAGGGAAAATTGGTATCGCTACATCTCTAATCAAATGGTTCTTCAGATTTATGTTTATCAGAATGTGTTGTATGTGTGTATACGGTTTTTCTGTTACCAGCTCAACATTTTAAATATAGCAGAACCATTTTTGAAACTATGCAGAACTATTTTCATAAAGTTCTATATACAACCATACAAAGTACTTTCTCCATCAATCAGCGGAACCATTCCAGCATGCAAACAGTTGTTTACATGAACAGAGCCACTGACTTTATTATACACCCTTATAGAACTTTAATAGTAATCTTTTTTCACTGCCAGTGTAATTATCTTTCACTTACTCTCTCTCTCTCTCTCTCTCTCTCTTATTTAGGACACAGAAATTTTGAACACAGCTATTCTGACCGGCCAGCCCGTGTCCCTTCCAGTGAAGGTGGTGACCGTGGAACAGGACGGAACCGTGCGAGAGATCGACGATCCTGTGTCCTGCAGGTCGACAGACGAGGACGTGCTGAAGGTCAGCCAAAGCTTTTAAACTTTCACATTTAGCCTCGGCGGCCAGACGCGGCGGCCTGAAAGAGTTTCGGCGGTGCTTCGACATCACGTCTTCAGGGAAGAAAGTCATTTACAATTCCATCGTACGTTTCTACTTCTAACAATGTTTTATTTCCGTACACAGCCCCGGCAAATGGCTGGGCTCCGTTTTTCTATCTGTTCCCCGCTCTCTTTTCCCTTTGAAGTGGAAAAATTGACTCTCTTTTGTGGAGGTGGACGAATTTAGCCACGGCGGGCCGCGGCGTGTGAAGGCTCTGAAATTGTTTCCCTTTTAAAAAAGACAATGGCGTCAGAAGCTGCTCGGGCTGCCTGGGGCTCAGCCTGCTCCGAGCCAGCGCGCACCCGCACTCGATACCCCGGCAATTTCCACTTACAAGCGCCGAGTTGTAGTTTAAATGCAATCAATGCATTGTGACTGTGCCGGGCTTGTTCTGTCGCGGTAATGCGAGTACGACAGCAGTTATTAAGGGAAAGACAGGACGCTCGATGGCTGCTTATTTTGGAGGGAGGGGGAAGAAAGCAGCGAAAAAGGGGACAAGAGAATCTGTTAGTGAGAAAGAAACATGTGGTGGGGAAATTGCGGCAGGTGTACCTGTCTGCCAGAGACGCTATAGGGACCTCCATTTGACCTCAGTGAGAGATGTAAACAGGTAACACGACAGCTCCAAACATGTCAGAGTGCGCATTGTATTCAAATAAGGCTGCGCAGGATTTACCAGGAAAACTGTTTATATTAGCTTGATAAGTATTCTCGGTTCTGTTTGTCAGACAGTCAAGCTTAACAAACAGGCATGAGGCATGACGAAGCTGAAGTGGACTTCTTGGTGGAATTCCCTGTTTCACTTTAAATGATGCAGGAGTTACATTCAGGCGTTCTCCATAGAACCATATGCAACACATTCTGCATCAGTCTAAAGAACCACTTCAGTCTTCAAACGGTTCTGAATAGAACTATTCCTTGTACTAAAGAGCCCTAGCACTGATCCAGAACTATAGACCAGTGTACATGGCTATACTGCTCCATCTTAGGGACCTCCACCCCGATCTGTGTACATCCATGTACTTCAGTATAATAAGGATAGTACCAGCAATACCAATCAGGCAGAACACTTTATTAATGAATGTATTAATCGATTATAGAAGCCATTGTTAATAAGAAAAAAGAGGGGCAAAAAGACAGAACAATGTGATTATTTAAATTAATTGTGTAAACTGTTAATTGGAAAGGAGAGAACACGAATAAGACTAAATATGTAAATTACTTAATTAAAGACGATATAACGCATAAACAACTTAATACAGTTATAGATAATAGATTATTAAGGCATAGAGGTATAAAAGTTGGTGGACAGGTAAAGGAAATAAAGAATAACTCATTAACAAATTTATTATAAAAAAATACAAAAAAAAACTGAATGAATCTAATAATAACTGAGAGACTCAACTATTGTAGAAAGGGTGGGAATAGTTGGAAGACAGAGGCTAAAAAGACGGCTAAATAGTAAAATCTGTGAATAAATAAACTAGGAGTCAATAGTATGAAAGACAGAACAGTATTAATAGGCTACAAATAGAGTACAAGAATGGTTAAACTGCTTAATAAAAAAAATAATTAACAGGTTATTCAAATGTGGGAATGGGTAGTTGGAAGAGAGGGGAACCTAAAACAGCTAAATAGATTCAAACGACTAATAGTCAATAGTGTAGAACAGTAGAAGTTTCAACCTCTGCTTTCTTCTGTTACAAATCAATTAATCAAATTATATTTGATAGAGTAATCAATTGTATAAAATGTAAGTTGGAAGGGGGAGGAACCAAAGAAGGCAGAATATTTACTCTTGTTGATTTAATAAAAATAGAAGAAGCAGTAGAGAAGAAAACAAAATTGTTAAACTAATCAGTAAATTAATTGGAAAGCAAAGTAAGAAAAGATGACTAACAACTTTTAATAACTATTGTTCAATTGATTGTCTAGTATGCTTAGTCGATACATAGAATAGGTGTCTTTAAAAATAGAATACTGTATGCTAAGACTAATTAACCAAAATATAATAAACGTAATTAAAATTGTATAATGGGTTACTTGGAAAGGCGAGGGATCAATAATGGTAGGAGTAGATTAATTAATAGACTAATCAACTATAGAAATGTGTGTTATTTGGCAGGGAAAGCATTAATTGTTTGATTAGTTGATTAGTCGATTTACGGTTGGCATGCTAGTATTAGATGAATGAAATAGTAGTTGATAGAATGTTTACTATACTGGGGTGCGTTTCCTAATAATGATTGATCTTAAGTTATTTACGAACAACTTTAAGAACGACGTAAGTTTAAGAACCCCAAGTGTTTCCCTTCCTAGCCTCCAAACTTTCAAACTAGTTTCAAGTAGCTCTTTGTTGACTCCGCCCCCTGTGTCAGCGCTGAATAGGCACTGCCAGTTGAGAACTGAACCACCGATTTACATAAGTTTCCTAATTATTATGCCACAAATGTATCGTTATGTAAATAATTATAATAAAAAACAACAAATAAGGATTTACATTACTTTTATGTTAAAAAAATTATGAAAACATTTCGCTTGCAATTATCTATAGCACGCCGAGTCTATAAATAGGCACACGATTAACCTTTCTAGCTCGGCATACCGGCCATACAAATGCAATTTTTCTCAGGATGAACTAAAAGCCAAAATCTTGAAGAAATAGAGATAAAAACAAAACATACTATTTTCCAAAGCTCAGGGAAGTTCTACAAATAAAGAAAATAATCAGAAATAGGAGGAGATTGCCAGGAACCTAAGTGTCTGTACTGTTCATTACATACTCACCTTTATCAGCCCTCCTCTTGGTAATTAATATGTGTATATAATTGATCAGTCAGTTTGATTGGTTAAGGGATAACAAGCCTAGTAAGCCAATGGTTAACATTTTTTTAGAAAATAATATATGTATTAATTTACTACTATGACAGAAAAGTTAATTAAAAGTATGTAAATGTATATGTGTATATCAACAAATACTGTATTGTACTTTAAGCAGTTTAAACTGTTTGTTTTAGGTGATTGCGATGATTCCAAAAAAAAGTAACATGTACATTTATGCGCAGTATTGAACTCAGGACGGGCAGAGTGGTAGGCAGTTTGCTTCCCACTACACCATGACACAAGGAAACACCCGTTTATTCTAGAAGTTTACTGTTTACATAATTCTAGCTGTCGGATATTATATTTGTTGATGTCGGATATCATTTTCGTGATGCAATTACGCTTTAAAAAGTGATTTTAAATCTTCATGGATTCATGGATTCGTGTATTAATAGTTGTAGTTGCATGTAAGTCGTTCGTTAATGTAAGAGTAATCCAACCCACTCATAACTTTGTAAGTTCTTCTTAACTTGAAGTCCACGTGCAATTCTGTCGACTTTATGTACTAAGTTAGTTACGAAAGCTTTTAGGAAAAATATGTAAATTTAAGAATGTTCTATGAAGTTACGAACGTTTTGGGAAATGCACCCCTGGTTATCTGGAAAATAGAGGAACATAAGAAGGAAATGAATTTATCAAAAAAGAGACTAGAGATCTACAAGACTATATAGAAAATAAGTTATTTGCAGCTCTAAATCAGCACCTTATATTTAAAGAGTTACTTAAGCACTCAGTCGTATAGAGCCGAGCCTTAATTGGCTCCTGTGTATTTTCCCTCAGTAATGTCCAGTGTAATTGAATTTGACAAAAGAGCGAGACAGAGTGGCGAAGAGCAGGTGTGAGGAGGAGAACACAAAACAAAGAGGATTACAAATTGATCTTTCTCTCTCTCTCTCCTGCTCTCTCTCTCTCCCTCTCTCTCTCTCTCTGTCTTGTGTTCATTTAATACTGGAGGTACAGGGTTTGACACGTCTCGGATATTTGAGAGATTGAAAGTATCCTCAGTGCACACTCTCCGTACCGGCGGAGTGGAGGATACCGCTATGTGTGTGTGTAAGAAAAAGAGAGAGAGATAAAGCCTCACACACAGTTTGCCCGTTCAGCTGAACGTTAGCCGTGCTGCTCGTAGCCTGATCGGGGTTTTACACGATTAGAGGCTCAGCAGATATATGCGCCTGTCACCGCAAAGTGAATGAGTTATTAAACGGATTAGAACTGTACAGATCACCTCTCTCTCTCTCTTTCTCTCTCTCTCTCTCTCTCTCTCTCTCTCTCTTGCCCTCTCTCTAGCTCTCTCTCTAGCTCTTTCTCACTCTCCAGGACAGCCCTGCCTCTTTGGTATCTGAGTGCTTAGCTGCTAATATACCTCATTTAGGGCTCATTAGTGTGGCTGTAAAGGCTACGAGGTCCTGCTCTCTTCTCCGTCTCTCTCACTTCCTTGCAGACTCAGCCTCTTTTTATCCACAATCCACAATCCTCCAGTCAGCAGCATACAACTCGACATTACCTGACTAGAGGTAAATATGCAGATAGACAGAAAGATACACAGAATGGTATATAGATAGATGTACAAATGAATAGGCAATATTAATACAAATACATTGTTTTTAATGTTGCTAATTTTGGTATTCATGCATTGTGGCTCTTATGGTCACAGACAGTTAACTTATCAGGTTCTGTCATCTGTTCAGTTCAGACAGTTTTGTTGGCTACAGTGTGAGATCAGACAGAATTGGGACAGAATTTCTGTGGGGCTACAGTCAAATTCAGACAGAGATTCAGAGTTTTTGTTGGGGTATAGTCAGGATCATATGAGCTGTTTGTTGGGCTACAGTCAGGTTCAGACAGCGTTGTGTGGGACTACAATCAGTTTTAGACAGTATGTTGTCAGGCTACAGTTGGGTCAAGATGCATTTGGTTCAGAAGGAATTTTGTTGGCTGAAGTCACTTCAGATAGGAATTTTGACTGCAGCTGATGGAAAGTCGGCAGTTACAGTTCGGTTCAGACAGTATTTTATTGGTATAGGGTTAGATTCAAATTAATATATTATGGCATACAATTGATTCACGCTGTTGACCATAGTCATGTTTAAACCAAATGTTTTCAGGCTACTGTCACATTCCGATTAAATTTTTTGGGCATACAGTTGGTTCAGATAAAATTTTGATAGCTGCTGTCAGTTCACATGGAATTTTGATTTCTACACTTGGGTTCAAACAGGAATTTGTTGGCTACAGTCAGGTTCAAACCAATTGTTGTCGGGCTACAGATGCCTCTGACAGATTTTTTTTCAGCACTCAGTCCCATTCAGATGGATTTTATTTGGCAAACAGTAGGCACAGGATGCATTTGGATGCAATTTTGATGACTATACTTGGGTTCAGACCAAATGTTGAGCTACAGATGGTTTGGATGGAATTTTGACAGCTACAGTTGGGTTCTGATTTAATTTTATGGACATACAGACAGATTCAGATAGAATTTTGTTAGCTACAGTTGAGTTTAAATAGAAATTTTTCAGTAAATGTCAGGGTCAGACTGTGTTGTTGGGCTACAGCTGGACTGAAAGGAATTTTATCTGCATAAAGTCCTATTAAGATAGATTTTTTTTTTCCAGCATACAATTGTCCAAGAGAAATTTTTGATGGCTACAGTTGGGTTCAGATGGAAATTTAATGGCTACAGTCAAATGTTGTCAGGCTGCAAAGGGTTCAGATGGAATTTTGATGGCTATACTTCTGACTTACTTTAGGCTACATTTTTATCCAGACAGAATTCCTCAAGCTACAGTCTTGTTTAAACAAAACTGAATAAACTACAATCTCTTCTGACTGATGGGGTTCTGACAGAATTTGTCAGGTGTGGGCTCTAAACTTGGTCATGCGTCAAGTAGAAATGTTTTTTGGATATATTTAGATTCAGATCAAAATTTCTGTCACGATTAAAGCTGTAACACACAAAGATGCATTCAAAAGCTTTCTTTTGGAGTAGACAGACAGCCTAAGCAGATCCTCCTGTCCAAGCAGAGGATTCTCTCTCACTGTCACGTTCTCTTTCTTTGTCCTTGCTGAATGACTTTGGCACACTCAGGTTGTCGTGCGGCTCTAGAGGATCTAAACATTCTCCATATGGCCTGAATATAACCCTTGTAAATGTTTCTGCCGCTAATCAATACCTAATTAGTCAGTAATTTCCCCGCAACACTATTGGCTCTATTGCTGTAGAGCTGCTTGTGGCCCACTGATGGACTCTGAGCTCCCATAATGCACCCTGCCCTCCCAACTATTGTCGTATGTCTGTGCTAATGGGTACGGTGGGCCGCCGTGGGCTGTTTCGTTACCGCGGTAACAACCTCTGACCTGCCCTTCCTCTGTCGTTGGGCCACATGGGTGATGGCCGCCGCCCCACTGGGAGTCATTAGAGCTAAACATTAGCCGCTATCATCCTGACAGAGCAGGGCAGTGGATGTGGACCTACAACCCGGGGTGAAGTGTGTGTGTGTGTTTGCTGTGTTTGCTGTGTGTGTGTGTGTGTGTGTGTGTGTGTGTGTGTGTGTGTGTGTGTGTGTGTGTGTGTGTGTTTGCTTGTCTGTTTTTCTACCTTTTCAGACAACAAAACTTAGAAAACACCTATAGACTGTGTAACCAACAAACTGGTCCAGACTTTGTAAAGTTCTCCTTTAGTACGAATGTTGATGTGTAATTCAAATGTAAAACCATCTTTTATATTCAGCAGCCTTAGTAAAGTTTTAATACCACTGACAAAAGTTCTACAGTGTAAGATTTCTAAAATATGACCCACTGCTGCTTTAAATCACATTATCTGTAAAATTAGAAATATCACATTTATGCTGTTATTACATTTCATTTTTACACATTTATGCTGTTATTAATAGAGATGGACCGATCAGCGTTTTTGAGGCCGATTCCGATCACCGATCACCTTTCAGCATGATCGGCCGATAGCCGATACTGATCGAGGGGGCGGAGCTGTATGTCGCGGCAGGGCTACATGTAGTTATAAGCGCAAGCAAGTCATGAAACATGGTCTAAACTGGTTTATTGCCATTTTTAACGAACTCACGTGAAACAGCATAATATTTTAACAAAATTAGCAGTAAATAAACAAATAAATCAAACAAATATCCCCAATACTGGAATCATTCAATTTAGACCCTTAATTCAAAACGAAAAAAGCAAATAAATAAATGCAGTAAAAACTGCAGTCATTAAACGCAGACTCTGTTATGTCTTCTCAACTTAAAATTGTATTTAAATGATTAACAGAAAATATTTTTAGTGCATCAATAAAATGTTCCGCATAAATAGTAATTTAGCATCTGCGTAACTGCTATATATATATAATTTTGGTTGGTTAATAAAAAAATCAGTACAAAAGCATTCCGTGACTTCATGGCTTCAAAATTTGCATAAAATACAAAAACTTTTATTTAAGGTTAAGGTCATATTAGAATATGGGCTTGACATGCAAATATGTGCCTATATGAAATACATACTGGGGGTATTATTATTGTATGTCAAGTCAAGAGGCTTTTATTGTCATTCCGTCTATGAAACAAAGTGTGCATATGTATGTATGCATATGTGTACGTACATGTGTATAAAATAGGGAATATGGTGTTAAAACAATTGCTATGAAATACATATTATTAGCACATTTGAATACTTACATGTATTTGGGACATATAATTACTATAAATCAAAGAGAGACATTCTTAACTTTCAGTGTAAGTCAGTGTAAAGATGTTTTTTTCCAGGCAGTTCTGGAAGATTTCTATTATTCCGTTTATCACGTAATTTCTACACAGCTGCTGCGCTCAAATGACGTTGAAAAGTCAAAATGTTTTCCACTGGAATGTACAAAACAACTAATTAGAAGCTGAAATGACTAGAATTAGGTTTAGAACTGTCTGGCTTATTATTAACATCTGCAATGAGAGTGGAGAACTGGCAACATTACAGAAGAAATTTGGTAAGAAAGAAATCCTGAGCGACCACGTTCTGAGATCATTTAAACGCTTGGTGAAGTGGAATGGTAAAAATGGACAGTAGACCTCACAGCTATGTTTAATAGTAAAAGTAAGACGATTTCTACACAACCAGAACTCACAGGATTGGGACTAAACAGCTGTTTGGACATAAGAATGTTGTTAGTGTGACTAATTGGCCTTAAATTGCTAATGAGCGTAAAAATTGGAACCAATGAAAAAAGATCATGTGGACTGATGAGTCCAGATCGACCCTATTCTAAAACGATGAGTACGTCAGGGTACAAAGTAAGGTGCCCACTCTACAAGTCTCTGGAGGCAGTTTTATAATCTAGGGGTGTTTCAGTTGGATGAAGGGTGAAGCTCAGTTCAGGATGAAGCTCAACTATGTTATGTGGTAATACTATGAAGTCATTTGACCACCTGAACGTACTGCATGGCCAGGTTATCCCATCGATGGACTTGTTCTCTGATGGCATGTTCACACATGAACTGATCTTAGCCCTAGTCTCTAGGGTGTACAGACTTTACGGAGAGGTTTGTTATCAATGCAAGATGTTGGTCAAAACGCAACTCTGTGTGGAAATAAATGTTGTTAATAAATGTTGTTAAACCAATCCCACAGCAAATGTGTGCAGTAATAAAGGCTAAAGGCAGGTCAACAAAATATTAGCGCATGCAACATATTATTGTCCTAATACAACATAAAAAACGAACCAGTGTATATGTGTGAAAGAGAAAACTAAGTATTTGTATTTGCTTTCCAATTAAGAGCTATTGTGAATTCTCTGGACTTTTCATACGGAGGCATTGTGTTTGCAGCCACAGAGGGCACACTGCTGAAGACTTACACAACTTATAATAACATCAGACGTATTGGGGACACACATGACTTATATCCCTATGCAAATACTGTACTTATGTAAATATTCTGCGTATCAATTTCATACAGGAAAAAAAATTGAAGACCCATTCTAGGACACCATGACTCTGTGGACCTGTTTAACCCACTCTGGATATTTCACCTTCTTCAAGGAAAGCTGGAGACTTTCTAATGAGTTTGTTTTAGAGACAGAGGCTTTAAGCAACAGCCTTAACAGAGATTTCTCCAAAAGCAGTTAAATGTATTATTATTACTACTACTGAGTGCTAATTGTTTAGAATTGCTGCTACTGAGTGATGCTTGGTTAGCATTGTTGCCACTGAGTACTGATAAGTTAGCATCACTCCTACTGAATGCTGATAGGTTATCATTACTGGTACTGAGTGCTTATTGGTTAATATTACTGCAACTTAACACAGATGGTTTAGCATTACAACTACTGAGAGCTGATTGTAGCATTAGTATGGCTGGTGCTGATTGGTTGACATCACTGCTGCTGAATGCTGCTTGGATGGCATTACTGATATTGAGTGCTGATTGGTTAGCATTACTAAATAAAATTACTGCTTCTGAGTGCTGATTGGTTGACATTACTGCCGCCCGCTTTTATGCCCAGACAAGAGCGGCTCTATGATGCTAGCACAAGCTAGCACCAGCTGTGCATCAACAGATAGGCTGCAGTTTCATTTGGTGAGTGTATTTAAGCCCACTTGGCCCAGAAACTTTGAAATAGCTGATGATCAGAGATTCGTTTGAGCATCCATCTTTCTCCACTTGTTTTGTGCTTTATTTCTATTCTTCCTTCGCTGTGCTCCCAGTGGGACTTGGAAGTCCATTTGGAGATTTCTTCATAGCAGCGTCATGAATGCGAGGTGACAGCAAATACGATCAGTGCTGTGATTCCTCATAAGCTAACTCCATTATGCTAAAGCTAACGGCTATAATGGGAACGGATGGCAGGGGAGATCTACTTCTAATATCAGAAATATGACTTTCGCTTTTTTTCTGACGTAGCCCCGTAGGAGGACGTTCACAAATGGAGATTGAGAGTAGCTGAGTGTTTTTTAAGCGCCCTCAGGGCACCGCGGGGAGTGCGGGGACCTGGCCTTGTCACATTTTGAGTCAAATCTGAATTTATCGTCCTCTACACTGGGAACCACTCAAATCCAGATCCGCTCTCAGGTTAAACTTGCTAAGCGAATGTGAGTTCTGGGCTCCAGTGCAACTCTTCACTCTTTATTCTTCAGTTCATGCTGAGTTTGTTCTTTGTAAGCGAGTAGGGCTGTTAGCGAGTAGGGCTGTTAGCGAGTAGGGCTGTTAGCAAGTAGGGCTGAAATCCTTTTCTCAGTATGTTTTTCCAAAAAACTGAGATGTGGATGAATATGATTTCCTGCTGTGTGTCTTATTAAAGAGGCTACAATTGCAGAGCTCCAAGTCTAAATAAACAAAACAACATTAAATAAGTTAGCTATACACAGACAGGTCAGTTTGGACAGTTTTCCTGATTTTTAAACTTAACATGTACAAAAGATTACATTAAATTGTACACTGACAGCTTTAATCCAAGGGGCTTTTACATTAATGCTTTTTACCTAGTCCCTTCATTTTCACAAGCTCACTCCTGTTGTGTTTTTGACATCATTTGACTGAATCTGAATCTTGCTCCAGAACTGGGCAGATTTTTTTTTATGTTCTCCAGCAAAGTCTAGCCTTTCTGTTCTTGAGTGTTACCAGTGGTTTGCATCTTGAGGTAAACCCTCTGTACTTACATTCATGAAGGCGTCTCGTGATTATAGACTTGGTGATACGACAACCTCCTCTTGAATGTCCTTGACTTGACTGGATGTTGTGAAGGGTTTTTCTTCACCTAAAAGAATTTTGTCCACTTTAAATTTCGTCCATTGTCTTCCAGGCGGTAAAGTGTCGCAGAGCCAGACATTTCTTCTTTTTAACAAAGTATCAAGTTGTTGATTTGGCCACTCCTAAAGTTTCTCCTGTCATTATGATAGGTTTGTTGAGCTTTACCTCCATGACACCTCTTTGGGCTGCATGTTAGGAGTTTCCATGAACAGCTGAATGCACTTGGAATCAACTCCAGACTTTCTATCTATGTCATTTGTTGGGAAATAACGAGGGAACAGGACACACCTTATCAGTCAACTATGCAATTACTTTTGAGCCTGTACAAAATTAAGGGACTATGTAAAAATGGCTGTAATTCTTAAATGATTAATGCAATATATTTGTTTAACCCCTTGAGAAAAGCTTAATGTCTGCGCTTTAAACATTTATGGAATTGACAGTTTATACATAATAAAAAATAAAGGCAACTATTATGCTTTGACAAACACTGGGTTTTGAGCATATCTCTGATTTTACAAGGCCTTTAAAGGGAACCCCAACTGATGACACTTGTAAGCCTTAATATTGCTTAATGACTCTAAATTAATAAAATGTGTTGTCACAAAAAGTCACAAAAATAAAAAATTACCAAAAATAATGGACGCAGCCATTATTTCTGACGCGCAAAGCCTGCTGGGTAGATGACGTCAAGTCAAGTCAAGTCAAGTTTATTTGTATAGCGCTTTTTACAACGATGTTGTCACAAAGCAGCTTTACAGGAATTTTAAAAACATGAAAAACATGAAATCACAGCTGTTTATCCCCCTGTGAGCAAGCCAGAGGCAACAGTGGCAAGGAAAAACTCCCTCAACTGGAGGAAGAAACCTTGGGAGGAACCAGACTCACAAGGGGAGACCCATCCTCCTCTGGTCGAACAGTATTTACAGTTTATAAACTAAAGCTGAGTCTGATGGTAGAAGCTTTAGAAGCTGTACGGGTGCTATGGTGGATGATACAGTGATGCAGTCAAGGATGGAGCAAATGGCACAAATGGAGAGAAGAACTGGTTGGTGCCAGGTGACGGGGGGCCCTGGTGGTCAGTCCTTTATAGTATTCGGCGGGACAGGTGGGCGTTTTTTTCCTCGGAAAGAGAAAAGAAAGAGTTAGTTCTGGTTGGGGTTAATACAGAGACAGAGTTAGTTCTGGTTTAGGTTAATACAGAGACAGAGTTAGTTCTGGTTTGTGTTAGTACAGAGACAGAGTTAGTTCTGGTTTAGGTTAATACAGAGACAGAGTTAGTTCTGGTTTGTGTTAGTACAGAGACAGAGGCAGGCGCTTGTTAAGCGTTACTACCGTACTTTGGGCCTCTCTACCTTTAGAGAGTTCCACGTCCTAAGTCAATAAACAAAAGAAGAAGAACTAACGGGTGAAACGAGGAGTGCGCCACTAGACTTAGCATGACACCCTGAAGACCTAGCTTGGCTTTTGTTATTCACCTGTCCAATCTCCCTCATGCTAACACGGTTGGGATAACGAGGGGGTGTACAGAGGATATGAGGATAAGGGGATATGGAGTGTTTAGAGTTTAGAGTGCAGCTGGTGACTGACAGATCAGATTATAAACAAAACAAACTAAAAGGAAGAGAAGCTGCACACGTGCTACATCTGGATGATACAGTGATGCAGTCAAGGTGCAGCAGATGACTAATATCCATAAAGATGACATAGATGAAGAGGTTATAAGGTAACAAGGGGTACTGATGGTCAGTCCTCCAACAGTATTCGGCAGAACAGGTGGGCTGTTATTACCTCAGAAAGAAGGAGAAAAGAAAAGAAAAGAAAAAGAAAAAGAAAAACAAGGTTAGTTCTGGTTTGGAATAATATAGTGGACGAGAGGCATAGCTCAGTCACCAAAAGCTAAACTGAACAAGTATGTTTTTAGTCTGGACTTAGCTTGAGACTGTGTCAGAGTCCCGAACATTAACTGGAAGATTATTCCACAGTTTGGGGGCTTTGAATTTTTGGAACTATTAGAAAACCAGCATCCTGTGGTCTGAGTGAACGTGGCGGTTCATAATAGGAAATAAGATCTTGCAGGTACTCCGGTGTGAGACCTTGCAGGGTTTTATACTTCAGTAAAAGAATTTTATAGTCGATACGGAATTTAACAGGAAGCCAGTGTAGCGCTGATAAAACTGGAGTGATGTGATCGAATTTCCTGGTTTTAGTTAGTACTCTAGCTGCAGCGTTCTGAACCAACTGAAGTTTATTCAGGTTCCTGCTGGAGCATCCTGACAATAATGGATTACAATAATCTAGGTTATAAAGGCATGTATCAACTTTTCAGCATCAGACATAGACAACGCATTTCTTAACTTTGAAATGTTTCGTAGGTGAAGAAACGCTGTTCTTGTAATATTACCTATGTGTTGATTAAATGTCAGATCTGAGTCAATTGTTACACCAAGATTTTTGGCTACTGAACCAGGAACTACAGAGAAGTCAGCAAGATTATCACATTAAATCTGAACATTTAGTTCGAGCAGCCTTTGGGCCGAGGAGGAGAACTTCCGTTTTGTCAGGGTTTAAAAGAAGGAAGTTCTGTAGCATCCAAAGTCTAATATCTCTTACACAATCTTCTATCTTATTTAATCTGGATTTATCATCTGGTTTGGCTGATATGTACAGCTGTGTGTCATCGGCATAACAGTGGAAACTAATTCCGTGCCTATTTATAACTGAGCCTAATGGTAGCATATATAGTGTAAAAAACAGAACCTTGTGGAACTCCATATTTCACTCTTGTATAATTAGATGATACATTATTTATCTTTATAAACTGAAAGCGATCACTAAGGTAAGATATGAACCAGGATAACGCTGTTCCTGTGATTCCAACCACATTTTCTAGCCTGTCCAAGAGAATAACATGATCTATAGTGTCAAAAGCTGCACTTAGATCTAGTAGCACCAGTAGAGATACGTGGCCCTGATCAGAGGCAAGAAGAAGATCATTTGTTATCTTAACTAAAGCTATCTCTGTGCTGTGGTGTGGCCTAAAACCAGATTGGAATTTTTCATATATGTTGTTCTTATGTAGATGAGAACAGAGTTGTCGAGCTACAGCCTTTTCTAAAATCTTTGAGATAAAAGGTAAATTGGAAATGGGTCTATAACTGGACAGTTCTCTGGGGTCAAGATTTGGTTTCTTTATCAAGGGTTTTATCACAGCTAGGTTAAAAGACTTAGGTCAAATGGTTGCATTGTGCTAAACTTGACTGCGGTTGGAAGGAGTGAACGATAGTTAGCTAACCTAGCTTAAAGAAAACCATGTACATTGTGTTGCTGTTGGATGTTATTTCCAGTGGAAATGCAGTGGGAAGACTGATATTAGTTTAAACAGCTTTCACAAAGATAAACAAGAAGAATAGTTTGTGAAGCAGCGTGGGGACGAACACAGCTACCGAAAGACCGGCCGCTCTGCTCTCATCACTTCAGTCTCGATGTGTTTATGTCATTCAGTAGACCACCACTGCTGAGAGACTTGACTGATGCTGTTGGTTTTAAGCATAGGCTAAAACACAATGCAGTGCCACAGTACAAAAGCCCCAGATTATGGAGCGAGAATGAAGAAACGCGAGCGTGAACATGCGCTAGCTTCTCTCCTTGCGTCCCACCACCAACGTTTACAGTTAGAGGCAGCTGCTTCTCTCTCGTTTGCATACTACTTTACTAATAAACAAGTTTGGAAGCTAAGAGAAACTCCTGTTCAGTTTATCTAGCTGTATAGTGACCGTGAATGTTTCCTGCTCCTTGTAACAGAAACTCTCCTTCTCCATCAACATCAACACTACAACTCCAGCACTATGTCCCACTCTCTCCTCCACACCTCTCTGTTCATCATTTTGACTCACTTGGTGTGTGTTGTCGCCGCTGTTGTCAGAAATGTTGTGGCTGAACAGTAGCTATGTTTAGCTAGCTAGCTGTGCTCAAGCGCGATCGGCTGTCACTGCAACCATTTGACGTCACCACCCGCTGTGCACATCTGTAGTTACAACAATGGCGACCTATGTGTAGCGGGATTTTACATATAATCAAATTAATCTGCTACTTTTGTGATTTTTTTTTTCAACGTGTTTTAATAATTCATTACACAATACTAAGGCTTACATGTGTTACCAGCCGGGGTTCATGCCACCCTATTCAAACTGATAAACTTAAACAAGAATCATAATACAAAATGTAAAAGTAGAATAAAGTTGCTGCAGAGAACATGTGGCCTTACCCACCAACCCAGTCTTTCATATCCTCAAACTCAAAGCCTTTCTATTCTATGTCATTTTAATGCTGAACTGTTGTTAGTTTGCTCTGCTAACTCTCTTGTTGTTCTTTGCAATTGTGAGAAAACAGCTAGACTTCTCTCTCCCCATCTAGAGAATAAAATACAGTGCCACCTAGTAGCAGTTCAGACTGTTCAGGCTAAAAACCAATTCTTCTGGGTGATTTGAGAAGGATGTCAAAGGCTGGTTAATATGTTTTGCATTTTGCATTGTCAGCCAAACAATCTGTTCATCTGATAGGAAGAAAGAAAGAAAAGAGACTGAAAGAGGTACTTGAGTATATAAGTGGTGGGGAAGATTGATGAAGGAAGGAAAAAGGAGTACAAAAAGAAAGAGAGTAAGGGAAAAATCAGAGAAAGAGAAAGACAATGGGAATGTGTGCATGTTTTTTGGGTAGATTTAGAGAGCTGAGCTGATGACATCACATTGCACATATGGGAAATGCTGAGCTGATGACATTACATTGTACATATGGGAAATGCTGAGCTGATGACATCACATTGCACATATGGGAAATGCTGAGCTGATGACATCACATTGCACATATGGGGAAGGCTGAGCTGATGACATCACTTTGCACATCTGGGAAGTGCTGTGCTGATGACACCACATTGCACTTAATAGTCAGGCTGAGCTGATGACCTCAGAGTGGATAAGTATCTTAATACATGACATCACAGTGGCCTATAAGTGACAGGCAGTGCTGATGACACTGGTCTCTCTGATGATACAATACTCTGATTATACGATACAGGAAATAATAGGTGCATTGATGACATCATAAGTTACATGCTAAATTAAAGTCAACAATGACCTTTAAGTGACAGGTTGTGCTGATGACATCACAATGTCACTTATAAGAAACAGTTTTTCATAATGTGTTTTGCATTTTCTTGTGTGGTCAAAATCTCTCTCTCTCTCTCTCAATCTTAAATTTCTCTTTAAAATAGAGACAGAGATTAAATCAATTTTTCAATGTCATCAAATACCTGCGTCAGCTGTTTGGCTGTGAAAAAAGCCAAGTATTTATACTGGTATTTACACAGCTCTGTAAAGGAGAGAGAGCGAGAGAGAGAGATTACTGTCCTCGGAAACAGAGATATTACAATTCTGTCCTCTGAGAAGGAGAGAGAGAGAAAGAAAGAGAGAGTGTGTAAGAAAGAGAGAGAGATGGATGAACGTTACAGTCCTCATAAATATATAGGGAGAAAAACATTTCCATCTTCAGAGAGACAGGGAGAGAGAGACATAGCCATCCTCAGAGAGAGAGGGAGAGACATTTCAGTCCTCAGAGAGAGAAGAAGACAGAGACATTACCCTGCTCAAAGAGAGGGAGAGACAAAACAGTCCCCTCAGAGGGAGGGAGAGAGAGGGAAGGAGAGACATTACCATCCTCATACAGAGAGAGAGAGACATTGCCATACTCAAAGAAAGCAGGAGAGACATTTCAGTCTTCCTAGAAAGAGAGAGAGAGAGAAAGAGACATTCTAGTCCTCACAGAGAAAGGAAGACAGAGACACCACCCTACTCAAAGAGAGGGAGAGACATAACAGTCCCCTCATAGGGAGAGAGAGAGAGGGAAAGAGAGACATTACCATCCTCAAAGAGAAGGAGAGACATTACAGTTCTTATAGAGATAGAGAGAGAGAAAGAGAGAGAGACAGAGAGGCTTCCTGATGGTTCCTCTTATCTGCTAATGCAGCCACTCGTGTTATAATGAATTTATATGTATCTGTGTTTTATTCTTTATCTCCTATCGTTGCTGGTAATTGCTCGTGTTGAGTGAGTCACTAAGCGCCTTGCACTTCCACTGCGTCTGTCTTTGTATGGTGCAATGATTCTTTCGTTTTTATTCTCTTTATCACTTCATCAGTTGGTTAGCATCCTCCCTTCTATTTGCATTGCTCTCGGTTAGTGTATTATGTTTATTATGAGGGATCTTGTCGAGAATTATTAATCTAAAAAAAAAGAAGTGATGTTAGCTACAAGCTAATTACCTGCCCTTATTCTCTATACAGACTGCGTCTATTCATAGCATCTGACTGGGTCACTGAGAAGACCCCTTCGCCATTTTGGTAGGCAAGCTGTATCTCTGTGCTGTAGTATTGTTCATCCCTGCATATGAAGACTAAAGAAAATAGAAATCACCATAAAACACAGAAAGATATGTGGACACCTTAAATAGCATCTCCTGAAAACAGCTGGATTGAAGGATCTTTATAACCTTTACATCTCAGAACATTCCACTGCATGAGATTTTAGCCAAACCAATAGAGGTGTCTCCAAAAATAATAAGCTCAGACATTAGTGATGTACTACTTGAGACTGGTCTTCGGTCTTTTGGTCTCAACCTCATTTGGACTTGGTCTTGGCTCGGTCTCACAGGTAAAGTGGACTCAGAAACTGATCAGTCAAGTGCGCTGGCTCCATCTAAGGTAACTGAATTCTAATTTAAAATTATTAAAAAGACACTTAAAAGAATAGAACATCTCTTTCCTCGCTGCTCCTCATACTGCAACACTGATAAACACCCGCAGGCGTGTTGTTAGGATACGGGCAGAAGCCGCTGGAGCTGGAAGCCAAATGAAATTTTAAGGTAATAACAAAGACAACTTTTCAGCATTCTGTCATCTGTTGTGTGCGTACAAATTCCAATCTGCACAAGAAATGTGGAGCCTTGAAGTATTTTGGATAAATATCATTCCCATCCAGCCACTAAGTCTGCTGAACAGACAGCACTGAATCTCAGATTAGCATATAGAGAAACACAGCGACATGAGAAGACTGTGCTTGAAGGATGTTTTCAGTGAGCATAGTGAGGCTAAAGTTGGCTGCTTATTCAGGCAACTGAATGTAACTGCTGCGCCATTTAAGGTGGAACGAGAAAATCAGAATAAGAAGACTTCAGTACAGCACACGGAGATTCACCAGCCCAGCTGGTTCATTTGAACATTTGAACAATCTCCCCAAACAGAGAGAGGAACTGCTTAGCTAGATCAGGACGGCTGTGGCTCGTCTGAGTCAGTGAGACAAAGATTTGTTTGGTTTTTGTTTATGTGCTTGGCAGTAATGAAGCAGTGAGATGTAGCACTGTAGGGAGAAACACTACAGAGAGCCCTACAGTGTTAAGTACACACACAGCACCATTTATTCCAACAGAAACAAAGAAAAACATGGATCTCCATTTTTGTCTATTTTTATTTTTCCACATTATTTGATCACAACAGATGTTGTTCATACTGTGAAAAAAATCATGGTGAATGGACCAATAGAAATGCTTCTGGTTCCATTGACTTACATCGACCTTCTCCTGTTAAATTGCCATTTTTCATTGGACAGTGTCCAATCATGTATTAATGTATATAATGTACAATTAAGTTTAATAATTAAACAGCTAACTAGAAAAAATAGACCCTTGTCTGGGTCTTGAATGCTCTTAATCTTGGCCTTGACTCACACTCAGATATAGCAGTCTTGACTACAGCACCATTTTATATATATATAAAAGCTGAAATTAGCTTCTTATTCACCAGGGTCTTGATAGAATTTTCCATCCCACCTTAAAAGGTGCCGCAGTAAAAAATAGAATCACAAACAGTAAGCTGAAGCTAACCTCAGCTCATCTCAATGAATATTTTACCTCATCTCAATAAATGCTTCTTAATCAGGAAACATCTTAAACACGTGGGAGATGTTTAGTGATCAGCTACCGAGTAGAGATGGACTGATCAGCGTATTTGAGGCCGATTCTGATCGCCGATCACCTTTAGCGCGATCGGCCGATAGCCTATACCGATCGAGGGGGGGGCTATTAGACACAGCAGGGCCACATATTATTAGCACAAGCAAGTCATGAAACATGGTGGAAACCTGGTTTATTACCATTTTTAACGAGCTCGTGTAAAACAGCATAATATTTTTAACTAAATTAGAAGTTAGTCTGTGTGGGAGTAAACCGTTAGATACAGCTCCGGAAGAGCGACATCTGAAAAGTATCTCCTACTAGTAACGGCAGAGCGTGGATCAAGGTGGAATATTAAGCGTAAGAATGCCACAGAACGTCTTCTACAGCGGAGAAGAGCTGCTTATCTAGAACTATAAACTCAGTCACTCTGGCTGTTTCTTTTAGCTCTCTATTTACAATTTACAGATGTCACATAGGGTATAAATCTGCCAGACGGACGATGTTTTCTTTTCCGTACATGCGGTGAACATTTAAACTGTTCTTATGGCGCGGCCGCTGCTTCAGTCAGTCTGACAAAAATGAAATGGTGTGTGTTTCCACCTAGTGGTTCAGATAGGAATTACAGAGAGCTGGCCGGAGGGGGTTTAACGCAGGGCTCCTCTTCCTGGATGAAACGCTAGCTGTTAATACAGAAATTAGGCTCATTTGTTTACCGCCATCGATCAGCTCTCGAGAACGGTTGTTTGCAGATCACATATTTTGATTAAAAATCAGCCGATATTGATACATGGCCGATCGATCCTTCTCTCACAGCGGAGCTATAGTTGGTCACTGGAGATGCTGGACTGTTAAACGAGTCTCGCTGGATGATCGAACACTGCTAAGCTCTGACCAACTGAACCGGACGCTATGGAGCAGCTACACATGACCCTATGGTCACAATGCTCAATGGGAAACGTAGGCTAGAGGGGTATAAAGCCCCCCAGTACTGAGAGCAGTGGAGCTGGGTTCTCTGGAGTGATTACAGCATACAAGACTACACACTTAAAAAAATGGTTCCTTAAGGGTTCTTTAGTAAAAGCAATGGTTCTATTAGAAGTCATGAGTTCTTTATATATAATTTCTTTGCTTAACTGGTGAAATGGTTCTTCTTATTGATGGAGAATGTGTTATATATGTATTTTTAAGGGAACCATAAAAAGATTTATTCTGCATTTAAAATTGCTCTCTGATGTTCTGCATAGAAGGTTTAAATAGAATAGAATAAAACGAGCTGTTTCTTCTTTTTGGTGAGCTCATGAATAATTTGATGAGCTCTGTTCTGATTTGCTGGTTTACAGTGAGACACTGTGATGATCACCAACGAAGCAACATGTCGAAATAGACTAAGTAAAACGAACCTCTGCGAAAATAAACTTGGTCCTTATACTACTTAGGTAGGTATGCTGATTACTTGGAGCTTGCTAGTAGCTAACATTACCTATACTAGCTACTTGCCTTCAATCTCGACATCAACACAAAGTAAATTAAAGTTGTTACTCACTGTGAAACTCTCAGTTTAAGATGATCTGCTTCAGCAAGCAGTGATAAACTCACACAGCATGGCTGCTACTGACAGGATACTGTTTGAGGTTGTGATGCTAATAAAGGTGGAACTGCTTCTCTCTTCAGTCTCTTTAGTGTTAAACGCTGAGCAAAGCTACTCTGTGTCGTCCAAGTGTTTGAGAAACTGGAGTGATCTTGTTCAGGATCCTGTTAAATATGTTAAAGTTCCTCTTTGCCAACTTTTTTAGATTTTCTGTTCCATCTTAAGTGAAGCCGCAGTTTTGATTAAGTGGCTGGCCAACAGGAATCCAACCTTATGATGAACATCAACTGACAGTGTGACAGTTTGAGAAAGGAATGAAAAACGCCAGAATTCTATTCACAGCCTGGAACGTTAGATTTCTCCAAAGGTATCAGAAGTATTGACATTCATTACTCAGGTAGAAGTATAGATACTAGGGTTTAAAAATACTTTTGTAGAAGTTGAAGTATCAAATTAAGCTTTTTACTCCAGTAAAAGTGTAAAAGTACTGCTTTCAGAACTACTTAAAATATAAAAGTAAAAGTAATGTAAGGAGAAAAATGGCATTAAGGACAAAAGCTTAGACCACAGGGGTCTATAGAGCACTAGCCCACCTCCCCAAAAAACCCATTCTTCTAAAAGACATCATGAATATAATCTAATATTAAAATGTTAATGTTGAAAGATTTGGGATGCGCTGGGCTTCCTTTTTCTGTAAATATATTAAAGAAGCATATCTGTGTACTACTGAGTATTAACATGTGTTTCATGGAGCAGAAGATATGATGACTAGTCTATAAGTATTGTAATTGTGCAAAAAGTCAATGGAGTGTAAATGTAAGGAGTAGAAAGTACAGATAATGGAGTGTAAATGTAAGGAGTAGAAAGTACTGATAATGGAGTGTAAATGTAAGGAGTAGAAAGTACAGATAATGGAGTGTAAATGTAAGGAGTAGAAAGTACTGATAATGGAGAGTAAATGTAAGGAGTAGAAAGTACTGATAATGGAGTGTAAATGTAAGGAGTAGAAAGTACAGATAATGGAGTGTAAATGTAAGGAGTAGAAAGTACAGATAGTGGAGTGTAAATGTAAGGAGTAGAAAGTACAGATAATGGAGTGTAAATGTAAGGAGTAGAAAGTACTGATAATGGAGTGTAAATGTAAGGAGTAGAAAGTACTGATAATGGAGTGTAAATGTAAGGAGTAGAAAGTACTGATAATGGAGTGTAAATGTAAGGAGTAGAAAGTACTGATAATGGAGTGTAAATGTAAGGAGTAGAAAGTACTGATAATGGAGTGTAAATGTAAGGAGTAGAAAGTACAGATAATGGAGTGTAAATGTAAGGAGTAGAAAGTACAGATAATGGAGTGTAAATGTAAGGAGTAGAAAGTACTGATAATTGAGTGTAAATGTAAGGAGTAGAAAGTACAGATAATGGAGTGTAAATGTAAGGGGTAGAAAGTACTGATAATGGAGTATAAATGTAAGGAGTAGAAAGTACAGATAATGGAGTGTAAATGTAAGGAGTAGAAGTAAACAGTCATTTGAAAAATAATTACTCTAGTAAAGTAAAAATAACCCAAATTTCTACTTAAGTAAGGCAACAAAGTATTTGTACTTCGTTACTTGACACCTCTGGATTTCTCCACATAGCCCACCGGTTTGGTTGCTCTGTGGTGGTATGTAAATGTTGGAGGTGTAGATATTAATGCCTCTGTAAAAGAACAGATTAGGGATCAGGCTTTAAATCGAGGGCTGCAGACTCCTGTTAGCTATTCCTCAATCCAGCACCAGAAGTTTAACAGGATAACCCAGGTGTGTGTTCTCCCTGTGAGATCATGACTCAGCTCTCCTTCTGCTGTCCTCTCAGTGACCCTGAGCCGCATCACTGAGGAGTGACCGCTGCACACTGGACCCTGTGTGTGTGTGAGATGTTGTTGTTGGATAAAGAGTGGTGTCATTTAGCTGCCGACACACACACACGCACAACATCAGGGTGTTCAGAAACGACAGAATCACACAAATTAATGGAGGGGAACAAGACAGAGAGAGAGAAAACAGAAAGAAGGAGCAAGGGAGTCAGGGGGAGAGGGGGAAAGAGAGACAGAAAGAAGGAGAGGGGGAGAGAGATACAGAGAGGGAATTAAAGAGGAAAAGGGTTAGAGAGAGAAAGAAGAAGAGAAATGGAGAGAGGCAGAAAGGTAACAGCACAGCGAGGAGATGGGGAGAAAGAGAGAGGGAGTGGGAGATACAAGAGAGAAATAAAAGGAGATGGAAAGAAAGGTAATGGAAGAAGAGAGAGAGTGTTAGAGAGAAAGAGAGAGAGGATGACAAGATGAAGACTGAGAGAAAGAGAGGGGACAACAGAGAGAGTGAGAGGGACCAAGACAGAGAGAAAGACAGTGTAATGTGAGAGTGAAGATGAATAGAGAGGAGAAAAAGGGGGAAGAGTATTTTGGGAAAAGAGCAAAATTAAAAGGATTTACACACAAAGAGAGAGAGAGAGAGAGAGAGAGAGAGAGAGGGAATAAGAGAGGGAAAGAGATGCAGTGGGGGAGTGATGTGTGTAATCTGTAGATGCTAATTCACACACACACACAAACACACACACACACACACACACATCACTTTCTTTATTTCTTTCTATTTTTCTTTTCCTCAGGAAGCTTCTGTTTCTCTCCCTCCAGGTTTCGCCTGCATGTGATGAAGTGTTGGTGAATGGGAAGGAAATGAGGGGGCGGGTCTCTCTTCAGGTGAATTTCACATACCTGTACCTAAGTAGCCAATTGGAGCTCACCGTCTGGGTGCCACGGTTACCGCTGCAGATCGACGTCTCTGATGTGGAGCTGAGTCAGATTAAAGGATGGAGAGTACCAATCACCACCAACAAGAGGTGTGTGTTTCAGCTGTGTACATCATTACTATACTATTTATATACCAAATAATAAACACCAGTATTGTTTTACAGTTTCTCATTAGGTTGAATGTATAACTCTAAATGTAGGTATTGTGATATAAACTGAGTTCTACAGTTTCTCATTAGGTTGAATGTATAACTCTAAAGGTAGGTTTTGTTATATAAACTGAGTTCTACAGTTTTGCATTAGGTTGAATGTATAACTCACTCTAAATGTAGGTATTGTTATGTAAACTGAGTTCTACAGTTTCTCATTAGTTTGAATGTATAACTCACTCTAAATGTAGGTATTGTTATATAAACTGAGTTACACATTTTCTCATTAGGTTGAATGTATAACTCTAAATGTAGGTACAGTTATATAAACTGAGTTCTACAGTGTCTCATTCGTTTGAATGTATAACTCACTCTAAATGTAGGTATTGTATATAAACTGAGTTCTACAGTTTCTCATTAGGTTGAATGTATAACTCACTCTAAATGTAGGTATTGTTATATAAACTGAGTTGTACAGTTTCTCATTAGGTTAAATGTATAACTCACTCTAAATGTAGGTATTGTATGTAAACTGAGTTCTACAGTTTCTCATTAGGTTGAATGTATAACTCACTCTAAATGTAGGTATTGTATATAAACTGAGTTACACATTTTCTCATTAGGTTGAATGTATAACTCTAAATGTAGGTACTCTTATATAAACTGAGTTCTACAGTTTCTCATTAGGTTAAATGTATAACTCACTCTAAATGTAGGTATTGTATATAAACTGAGTTCTACAGTTTCTCATTAGGTTGAATGTATAACTCACTCTAAATGTAGGTATTGTTATATAAACTGAGTTGTACAGTTTCTCATTAGGTTAAATGTATAACTGTAAATGTAGGTATTATGATATAAATTGAGTTCTACAGTTTCTCATTAGGTTGAATGTATAACTCTAAAGGTAGGTTTTGTTATATAAACTGAGTTCTACAGTTTTGCATTAGGTTGAATGTATAACTCACTCTAAATGTAGGTATTGTATATAAACTGAGTTCTACAGTTTCTCATTAGGTTGAATGTATAACTCACTCTAAATGTAGGTATTGTTATATAAACAGAGTTACACATTTTCTCATTAGGTTGAATGTATAACTCTAAATGTAGGTACTGTTATATAAACTGAGTTCTACAGTTTCTCATTAGGTTAAATGTATAACTCACTCTAAATGTAGGTATTGTATATAAACTGAGTTCTACAGTTTCTCATTAGGTTGAATGTATCACTCACTTTAAATGTAGGTATTGTTATATTAACTGAGTTACACATTTTCTCATTAGGTTGAATGTATAACTCTAAATGTAGGTACTGTTATATAAACTAAGTTCTAAAGTTTCTCATTAGTTTGAATGTATAACTAAATGTAGGTATTGTTGTATAAATTGAGTTCTACAGTTTCTCATTAGGTTGAATGTATAACTGTAAATGTAGGTATTATGATATAAACTGAGTTCTACAGTTTCTCATTAGGTTGAATGTATAACTCTAAAGGTAGGTTTTGTTATATAAACTGAGTTCTACAGTTTTGCATTAGGTTGAATGTATAACTCACTCTAAATGTAGGTATTGTTGTGTAAACTGAGTTCTACAGTTTCTCATTAGTTTGAATGTATAACTCACTCTAAATGTAGGTATTGTTATATAAACTGAGTTACACATTTTCTCATTAGGTTGAATGTATAACTCTAAATGTAGGTACTGTTATATAAACTGAGTTCTACAGTGTCTCATTAGTTTGAATGTATAACTCACTCTAAATGTAGGTATTGTATATAAACTGAGTTCTACAGTTTCTCATTAGGTTGAATGTATAACTCACTCTAAATGTAGGTACTGTTATATAAACTGAGTTGTACAGTTTCTCATTAGGTTAAATGTATAACTCACTCTAAAAGTAGGTATTGTATGTAAACTGAGTTCTACAGTTTCTCATTAGGTTGAATGTATAACTCACTCTAAATGTAGGTACTGTTATATAAACTGAGTTGTACAGTTTCTCATTAGGTTAAATGTATAACTCACTCTAAATGTAGGTATTGTATGTAAACTGAGTTCTACAGTTTCTCATTAGGTTGAATGTATAACTCACTCTAAATGTAGGTATTGTTATATAAACTGAGTTACACATTTTCTCATTAGGTTGAATGTATAACTCTAAATGTAGGTACTGTTATATAAACTGAGTTCTACAGTTTCTCATTAGGTTAAATGTATAACTCACTCTAAATGTAGGTATTGTATATAAACTGAGTTCTACAGTTTCTCATTAGGTTGAATGTATAACTCACTCTAAATGTAGGTATTGTTATATAAACTGAGTTACACATTTTCTCATTAGGTTGAATGTATAACTCTAAATGTAGGTATTGTTATATACATTAAGTTCTACAGTTTCTCATTAGGTTGAATGTATAACTCAGTCTAAATGTAGGTATTGTGATATAAACTGAATTCTACAGTTTCTCATTAGGTTGAATGTATAACTCACTCTAAATGTAGGTATTGTATATAAACTGAGTTTTACAGTTTCTCATTAGGTTGAATGTATAACTCACTCTAAATGTAGGTATTGTATATAAACTGAGTTCTACAGTTTTTCATTAGGTTGAATGTATAACTCTAAATGTAGGTATTGTTATATAAACTGAGTTCTACAGTTGCTCATTAGGTTGAATGTATAATTCACTCTAAATGTAGGTATTGTGATATAAACTGAGTTCTACAGTTTCTCATTAGGCTGAATGTATAATTCACTCTAAATGTAGGTATTGTGATATAAACTGAGTTCTACAGTTTCTCATTAGGCTGAATGTATAACTCAGTCTAAATGTAGGTATTGTGATATAAACTGAATTCTACAGTTTCTCATTAGGTTGAATGTATAACTCACTCTAAATGTAGGTATTGTATATAAACTGAGTTTTACAGTTTCTCATTAGGTTGAATGTATAACTCACTCTAAATGTAGGTATTGTATATAAACTGAGTTCTACAGTTTTTCATTAGGTTGAATGTATAACTCTAAATGTAGGTATTGTTATATAAACTGAGTTCTACAGTTGCTCATTAGGTTGAATGTATAATTCACTCTAAATGTAGGTATTGTGATATAAACTGAGTTCTACAGTTTCTCATTAGGCTGAATGTATAATTCACTCTAAATGTAGGTATTGTGATATAAACTGAGTTCTACAGTTTCTCATTAGGCTGAATGTATAATTCACTCTGAATGTAGGTATTGTGATATAAACTGAGTTCTACAGTTTCTCATTAGGTTGAATGTATAATTCACTCTAAATATAGGTATTGTTATATAAACTGAGTTCTACAGTTTTTCATTAGGTTGAATGTATAATTCACTCTAAATATAGGTATTGTGATATTAATGTGTATGCATTGTATACATATGTATGCATTTGAGTTTGTTTATGTATTTGTTTACCTTCACAAATGAAAATAATGATCCCTGCTTTTTTGTTGTTGAAAATGCTTTCACACAAACATGACACTCGATGTCATTTAAACCTCAAAGGATCCACTGTCACCACTCCCAAATCTCTGCTGGAGTGTGTGTGTGTTTCTGTCTGTCTGTGTGTGTATGTGTGTGTTATTATCGTACAAGCTTGCCAACGGCCTTCACTCTGTCTGCTGGGCCCATTTTTCAATTTGGCCAATTTCTGTCTCTCGGTGCCTGTAAAGACACCACACACACACACACACGACTCTCTTTGGGAGAGCAGAAAAATTTGAGCAATCACACACTCCTGCACTGAAAGAAAAGGCAGAGATTGGAGTGCTGCGTGGGTCAGGAGGCTGCAAGATGGACTTTCTGCTTTTAACATATTAAAATTACATTTTACATCCTGAATCATGCAAAAAGGTCAAAACCAAAATTTTAAAATGGGTATAACTGGCTGTAAAATCTTATTTACTGAGCTACATTGTGAAATCGGCCACCTCACATCACCTAACCTCTGCATTACTAACCAGGTCATAAAAAAACTCTTATGCTGTTATTGGAACAGTCTTTGATGCTAATGTCGCTCATATTAACCCCTGATTGTAAGGATGAAATAACCCAGTTCTGTTATAACTGACAGGCTGATTCATTTATTTTCTTATCTTAGCTAACATGCTAAAAGATACTGCATCATTCTTATCACAGGGTTATCACAGTACTTAGAATGTGTCTGACTGTAACAGCTGGAGAATGAGTAGACAATGGTGGTATTTGCTGCATAATGATTGATATTTGTTAAAGTATGATGATGTTTGGTGGAGAGCATTGTTGTGTTGTGGTGAATTTTTGATTTTTGTTGTAGAATGATGCCGTTCGATCTTAAATAATGTTCTTTGTTGGAGAATGATGGTGGAAAATGATGGTGTTTAATGTAAAATGATTGATGTTTGTTAAAGAATGATGTTTGATGGAGAATGATATTTTGTTAAGAATGATTGATGTTTGTTGAAAAATGATGTTGTTTGGTGGAGAATGATGAGAATGAGAATGGTGGGTGTTTGTAGGAGAACAGTGGTGTTGGTTGGAGAATGAGGTGTTTGTTGGAAAATGATGTTGTTTGGTGGAGAATGATGAGAATGAGAATGGTGGGTGTTTGTAGGAGAACAGTGGTGTTGGTTGGAGAATGAGGTGTTTGTTGGAAAATGATGTTGTTTGGTGGAGAATGATGAGAATGAGAATGGTGGGTGTTTGTAGGAGAACAGTGGTGTTGGTTGGAGAATGAGGTGTTTGTTGGAAAATGTGTTTGATGAGAATAATGTTTGATGAGAATAATGATATTTGTTGGAGAACGGTGGTGCTGAGTAAAGAATGGTTGTGAGAAATCACAGTGTTTGGTGGAGAATGAAGTTTGGTTGATGAATAATGGTCTTTGGTGGTGTTTGATAGAGAGTGAGGTGTTGGAGAATGATGCTGTTTGTTGGAGAATGATGGTGTTTGGTAAAGAATGGTAGTTTTTGTTGGAGAATAATGTTTGCTAGATAATGATGTGTTGGTGGAGAGCGATGGAGGAATACTGGTGTTTTTGGAGAACGATGGTGTTTGTTGGAGAACGATGGTGTTTGGTGGAGAATGATGGTGTTTAAACCCTACTCCCCAGGCCAACGAGGGACAGCGAAGACGATGATGATGATGAGCGGAAGGGGAAGGGTTGTACACTGCAGTATCAGTATGCTCTTGTCCGGGTCCTCACACACTTTGTGGCCGAGCCAACTGACCCCGGTGGTGACCTTGTCCATATGCTGGGAACCGACTGGTCAGCGGACATCACAGAGCTGGTGTTGGAGTTTCTAAAGGTGGAGGACCCGCGGATCGCCCGGCTGATTGATGGCAGGGTGCTGATGGGGAGGGACCTGGGCATCACCACCATACAGGTACATTTTCATGAGGACCACTACGAGGCATCCTTTGCTCATGAGGAGCCATACAACGTTTATTAAATGTAAATGTGTGTTTCTTTTAAATATGTAATTGGAGTTAAATAGTAAAGCAGGCTGTCTGTAATAGCTCTGTGGCTTAAAGAGTTGAGCAGTGTCAAGCAGAAACTGACTGAAATAGAGCAGCTCACACAGGAAACTCTCACCTGAGCATGTGATAACGAAGTGATTCAATCAATCACATTAAAGCTGAGAGAGCCGTCGAGAAACAAGAGAAAGAGAGAGAGAATGAGAAAGAATAGAGGCAGAGAAAAGAAAAGAGAGAAAAAAACATAGAACGAGACCCAGAAAACATACAGGCAGAGTTTCAGACATGTACAGGTGTTTTTGTGTTCAGAAAATGTTCTGTCATCCTCCATGTGAAACACTGTCGTGAACGTGTGTGTCTGAGCTCTGCGGTGTGTTGTTGTGTTTTATTCTGACACGGTGTGAATACCACTGTCACACACAGACACTTCAGTTTATTTCACACTCCTCATACAGGGTCAGGACATTCACATTCTCCTTCTGTCTCTGTATTTCTTTTTCTGCTTCTCTCTCTCCATCTCATGAATTCAACTTCAGCAGTGCTTCACTGGAATGAATGTTAAGTTACACTGTTACACTGTTGCACTGTTACATTGTTTCTCTGCTACACTGTTATCTTGATACATTGCTAGACAGTTACGTTATTTTACTGGTGTTACATTGCTACACTACTATATGTTACACTGTTATTTTGTTATGCTTTGACCTCAGGCATTGTTACACTATTACACTTACACTATGTCATTTATTATACTGGTACAACTGTTACACTGTGACTGTCATACCATTATAATGACATTGTTACAGTACTACATTTTTACACTTAAACTGTTGCACTCAGAATGTCATTTTTTACACTGACACTGTTACATTTGTACTCTTAAACTGTGACACTGTGACTGTCAAGGTTACACTGGCCTTGTTACACTGTTACATTCTTTAGCTGTGACACTGTGGCTATTGTGCTGTCTATTTTAAAATGTATTTCTTTTGTGTTGCAGGTAATCTCTCCTCTGTCTGATTCTATCCTGGCTGAGAGGACTATCACTGTCCTGGACGACAAAGTGACAATCACTGACTTGGGTGTCCAGCTGGTAGGCTCTTTATCCCTGAGCCTGCAGGCCAGCACCACACACACTAAAGCTTTATACATCAGTGCTACTGCACAGGACCTGCTGCATACACCTAAACAGGTGAGAACAAGTTAGATCACATTCTAAGCATATCATTTAATTTGACAGCCAGTTTGAAAGCACAGTTTATGTGGTCAAGATGTCCTCCAGTTGTGGAATTACATTTAGGCAAATAAATGTCTTAAAGAAGATGTTGGTTGAGCAGCTATGTGTTGCTGTTGTCTTTTATTTGTTGTCTTCATCAAGGCTTTGTAGGCTTTTACAGAAGGGCTAAAATATTTGGGAACCAGAAAAAGTATTATAATTAATATAATTATTATGATGTTTTAAGTAAACTTGGTGTGTGTAAAGTCTGTAAGTGGTGTAGTAATACTCTTATTTCAATACTAGGTTCTAGTTTGAATTAAAGTGTTAAAATATTGAAAGGCCAATAGCACAGATACAGTCAGCACCGTTTCTCTATGGGATGTAGGCAGATATACATGATCTCTTACTTCAGGATAATTATAAAGTGATAAAGGAGTTTTCCAGCACACCATATAATAGTGGAAATTAAATAAGGAATATGCGCTCAAAGTCTTTCAGCTTTGATTTGAAGGTTTTTAGAACTCCCAAGAATTGTCGCAGATGTGTACAAATTTTAGGGTAGGTGCTACAGTGCTCTAAGTACTCATCAGTACACAGTATAAGTACTTCTACATTTTACTATTTAGTACAACCTTGTTCACAAGTCAGGTCTCAGAGCACACTCACTGAGCAGAAACCAATGGCAGTCAACACTAGAACTACCCTAGGAGAAAATGTTGAAACAGGTTGTACGATATTCACAATATCTGCACAACGACTCAAGAAGTGTTCATCAGCAAGACCACACACTGCTAATAGCATATGCCATAAAAATTGTATGCAGTGTTTATCATACTAAATAAATAAATACAGAATTACTACATTCATAATATTACTACATTCATTACTTGACAGAAGAAAACATATTATATGTCCTCCCTGTAAAAACACAATAAACACACATATAACAATACACATACATCGTTTATAGTATAATTCAGATATTAAATTACTATGTAATATTATTGTATAAGTATATAATATTATAAAATGAATATTCTGTCCTGTTAATAAATAACATGATGTTGTGAACTTCAGTAATATACCAGCTGATGTTTTCTCTCCCTTTAAGCACTAAAAATTAGCATAACTCTATCAACGTCCATATATATATATATATATATATATATATATATATATAGATAGATAGATAGATAGATACTCACAAAGCCACTTTGCTCTGGGGCCCTAAGCAACTCCTTACACCCCTTGTAGCAAGAAAGGAGTTCCTTTGAATTATGAGTGCGACTGGGGATCAGATCTTAGTTTTCCTGTTAGCTCTGCGCTAATAAGTATTGATAGCCTCCCACAATAAGAGTATAAGCTTCTCTTTTAATATAGGAGAGACTTTTATAGACCATATCAGGCCACAGCTCGGCCTATTTCTTTGAATTATAACCCAAATTAGAGCACAAAATTAAGTCGTTTTCTCTCCTCTGTTCTTTGTTATACGGCTGTTTGTGAGGAGGTGTTTTTATATTGCCGTGTTTATGTGATGTTGACAGGATAATTGGGAAATCCTCTGAAGGAGTTTGTCATCACTTAACCTCCTCAGGAGTGCGTTTTTTTTCTTGAATTTGTTGGTGCTGCGGAGCGGAGGATAAATGATTGTTTCCCGCGTCGGGGATTTGATTAGTCTGTTAAAGGGCTGGAGTGTCATTTACTTAAAAAGAGCTTTTTGATTAAAAAATAAATAATCTTGTTCTTCCTGCACCTTTCTAATTGGAAATGCAGACTTGATGTTTGTTTTTATGAGAGAAAACTACTTCAGCGGTTTGATTAATGGTGCGGGCATTTGGGTCGGGCGCCCGGGAGACGAAAGAAAAGTATTTTTTTTAAACATAGGGCTGCTGTGCTCACTCGCTCTTTCAAAAGAGGAGCATTATATATACATAAATTATGGTTATTGTGTTCACATCTCTTTCTCTCTCTCTCTCTCTCTCTCTCTCTCTCTCTCTCTATCTATATATATATATATATATATATATATATATATATATATATATATATATATATATATATGAAAATTGGTTAAATATATAAAACTATGTGTAAAACTTAACTGAAAATACATAAACATGACTTAAAATGAAATTGCTGCGGAAATTCCTAAACGCTACTGTGTTATGTCACTGGTGGAAAACAGTGAACAGCACGGCAACAGCACTAAGACTCACTGGGACTGTGAATTTTCCAGTGCTGGTTCTTCAGATTGCGATGATATTTCTGCATTGAGAGCTGTAATGTAGAGAAATAGACCACCATACCACTTAGTCATGAGACTTTTAGTCCAACCACACGCACAAAAGCAGTTCAGTGCAAACAGTATCTTGCTAAATAACCAACATTATTCATGACAACAGCCTAGCAACCAGCAAAACTCAAAAATAGAGGTACAGTTATTGTTGTAAAATGTGATAAAAGTTGAACTATACAACACTATAAATCTTCCTAATTCAACTACGATAGCTTAGCATAACTTGTGTGAAGCTAATAATAGCAAGCAACAGGTAAAGTATTTGCGCTTACCTGGTTTACCTCCACATACACGCAGACTCTTAAACACCTCGTTGGTTTCTTTACACACCCATATTGTTGGAAAAGTGCCTTAAGATCAAGTCGTCGTGTAAGCCTACGCACCTTAGCTGTGATTATCTTCTGCCATTAAATGATCGCTTTAGACGACGGAGAGAGAAGATGGTCCTTTCCAGTGTACCAGTTTAAAGATGACAGATTTAGTCCACTTTCTGGGTATTTTGGGGTCTTTGGGTTGTTTGTTCACGGGGGTTTCACTGTACATCGAATGATTGCAGCCAAAAACAACAGCAACTTTCTGTCATTTTGCATTACAATAAGTGCATCTTCCTGCATTGTTGTCTACCATCTTCGTCACACGCATAACTTCTACGGCCTTTCTGAACAGCGTATTTCTTTGTATACAATAAAACGTTTTCTGACACTTAATAATCACAAGTTAGGATCTCAAATTTTATGTGTTTGACATTTTCATATTAGCCGGTGCTTAGCCTTCAAACTCAGTCCTCAGGTGACAGAATGCAGCTGCAGCGCTATTTAAGGTGGAAATATCTGAACAAGAAGCGAGAGAATATCTCTGCCAGAAAATGTTTCCAGCATTAAAAAATTATAAGTATGTGTTGATAGTCTAAATCAGTTTATCAGGTGATTCACTGATATTGAATCAAAGTATTAATATAACGACCTAATAGACTTCCTTTAATATATCTGTTTTTTCTGTTCAATGCAGCTGCATTGGGAGGAATTATGAAATAATAATAATAATAATAATTCTGTTTCTCTGTCTCTCCTCTCCAGGAAGCAGTAATCAGCGCTTGGATTCAGTACAGCGACGGCTCAGTGACCCCTCTGGACATTTATGACCCGAAAGACTTCACACTGACTGCTATTTCTCTGGATGAGAGAGTGGTCTCCACCTATCAGGACCACCCTCAGCAATGGCCAGTGGTGGTGGCAGAGGGCGAGGGCCAGGGAGCACTGTTGCGCGTGGAGATGGTCATCTCCGAAACCTGTCAGAAGTCTAAGAGGAAGAGTGTACTAGCCATGGGCATGGGCAGTGTCCAGGTCAAATTCGGACAGAACGACGTGGGTCAGAAGACCCGGGCAATGGAGGAGGGGGGCGGGGACGGAGGAATGGACAACAGCACCAGCGAACAGAGGCAAAAGGTTATTGAGCAGGACAAAAACAGCAGCCCTGATGGCTGGAAGTACACAGAAAGAGAAGAAGGAGCACTCCGGAAGGTCACTGCAACCACAAAGTCCAGCGTAACCAGCCGGAACCAGGGCAGGAAACAGGCAGGGGGCCAAAACAACAGCCCTGGAGACTACGGCAGCTACCCCGCACAGGTAATAATGATCATGATAAATAGGCATGCACAGAAATTTTGGCCAATGAATTGTTTGGGTTTTAAATGATTGAAAGTGGCACTTTGACCTAATATTTTGGTGTCGGATCACAGCTGTGTTTGTTAGATTCTGCTGATATTGGTTCACAGTTATGCTGGTTAAGTCCTGCTTGTATAGATTCACCACTGTGTCAGTTAGATCCTGGTGGTGTGGATTCATGACTGTTTCTTCTCTAAATGATGAACACTAAAGCGACTAATAACACCCGCTGCTGGAGAGACTGTTACTCAGGACAGCTACATGTTTTGCGTGTTAAAACATAAAGTGTTTTCTGTCTGATAATGTTGTTAGCATTAGATGAATTGGTTCTTTTCCCAAAAGGCTGTTATCACCTTTGACACATTGTCAACTTTGTAGTGTTAAATCAAATGCAGCTAAAACAGCGACTTGTGTTTGGTTGCCATGTCATTGCTTGGTATTTCCAGCTCCATTACTACAAAAATCTAAGTAAAGGTTTATATCCACTAAAAAATTCCTTAACGGAGCCACTACCGAGCTCACTTTATCAGATTTCTTAAAATGAGATGGCGGCCTTAATCTGGCCCAAGAAATCCAAGTGTGCTGTTTACACAACCATCTGAATGATCAGATAACTGTTGAAATCCGGTAATGAACACATTACTGGTGTGCATGTAAATACATTCCTGTTTTCTGATATCTACCTCTGATACACAGCATTTATCTGATACCAGTTGCTTTCAATGCACAGCTCCTTCCACGTGTGTATTGAAGCTTTGCATAAATTCTCTGTATTTCTCTGTAATTCTCTGATCTTAACTGTGTGAATTCCACTGATTTTTCAAAATTTCATTTCATAATTTAGTATTTGAGATGTAAACAGAGTGATTCAGTATGGTTTTATGTGAAATAGTTTAGATGTTTTTTACAGTGGTGGTGATGGGCACCAAGAGTCACCATGAGTCTGTCTCAAAACCTAGTGAGCTGCATAAGTAGGCTGTCTATGTAGGCAGCTGTTTAAGTAGCAGCGTTCTGTCTGACATCGCTCCTCATAAACCAGATTATTGAGACGCTCTAGTTGGAGAACAACTGCATCACTGCTTGTTCCCGCCCACTGCGTAAAACTGTTTTTTTTAGCTTAGTTTAGCTACTGGCTACCTGGCTAAACTGCTAGCTTTCCAAAACAATTAAAATTAAATAAAACATTTGCTAGAATAATGTTAATCCCTCGCGTATAAAACTGCTAAATGGTCGAAGACTAGCTACAAAGTTGCAAATAAAATGCTGTTTTGTGAGGTTGTATGACAATAAACAAATGAAAACAGCAGAGAGAACTGGAATAACATTTTAAAATCATTTCACCGATCGTAGCTTTGCTTTTGTCTGCCAGGTTGTAAAAAGTTTTGCCTGCGTTGCATCATGGTATTTGCTTAAGTGGCCAGGGAACCGTTCAATGCTTCAGCCAAAATAAGGTGCCTCAGTAGACGGCATATTTAAGGTATCTAAGAATTGGGACAGCTGACTAGGTTTCGAGATAGACCCCATGTCTACAACACAAATGTACTAAACCAGCAGTGAACCTGCACGTGTCTTTTAAGTTTTACCACCACTGTGAACAGCTCTGAGCATTTCTTGTTTGGAGGTTTGGAGCGTTTCTAGAATTTATGAGCGGAGCATGGTGAGGCTACATCCAAACAACTTTGTTGCTCCTTAACAGGTGGAGTTACCAGGAGGGTCAGGGAGTGACCTTACCCACAATCCTAGGCGCCTTTCAGATCTGGAGATCGGCATGTACGCACTGCTGGGAGTTTTCTGCCTCGCCATCCTCGTCTTCCTCATCAACTGCGTCAGCTTCGCCTTCCGGTACCGCCACAAGCAGCTTCCCGTGCTGGAGCAGGGCAACATGAACCATGCCCACGACTGGGTTTGGCTTGGCAATGACCTTGGCAACGACCTGATGGATCGGCAAGGCGACCGGGGAGGAGTACTGGGGCCAGGATACGAGTGCACAACAGCTATTGACCGGAACGAGGGATGCGAGGAGAGCAAGTACCTGCTGAACGGGGGCGGGGCTCAGAAAGGTAGCTCCGTCCACTCAGGGCAGGGCTTGCCTCGAACCATGCCTGATCCGAACGGGGGCAAAACAGAACCGCTCAACAACTCGCCCAGCGCGGCCAAGCGGAAGAGGGTTAAATTCACATCGTTCGCCACGGTGCTGCCGGACGAGGGCGGACCGTACACCAACTCCGTCCTGATCGGCAATGAAGATGATATAAAGTGGGTGTGCCAGGACATGGACCTGGGCCAATCGGCCGAGCTCCGAACGTACATGGAGAGACTGCAAGACAATCTGTGAACGGAAGAATAAAGAGAGAGAGAGAGAGAGAGAAAGAATAGACTCAATACAAACTCACCTGTAATGCCTTTGCACTGAGGAGAGGAAAAAAGGGGGAGGGGCATGATGATGGAGGAGAGGACATTCATTCACACAATACAAAGCGATGGAGAAGGACAAAAAATGGATAATAAAAGGAGGTTTTTAGAGGAGCTAATAAACAACAATGAAAGATAAACTGTAGAAAAGAACAAAGTAAATGCATCATTTAAGTATGAAAGGATTAGGACGTGCAGCGAGAGGAGGGTGAGTGGAGAGTAAGAGGGATGGGCAATTTATTTGGCACAGAAATGGCACAGGCCTGACAAGCCTGGACAGGACCAGATCGAGAGAGGGAGAGAGAGAAGGCTGTAGAGAAAACAACTGTCCAGGCCAGAGTGAACAGGAGGAAGTCATTACTGCTACTGAAATAATTCCCTGTTTTTTGTTTTATTTATTGTATTGTTCTGTTGTTTATTCAGAGATGTGTGTAGAAGGATGTATGTGAGGGGAATTAGCCCTGTTTTAGCATCAGTATGCTAACTCCTTTAGACCCATTTTGTTCCTCTTATTCCCTTCCTGCGTTCTCTGTAGTGAGTGTGTAACCTCTCTGTGAGGACTTGATCTTCAAGGATGAGACCCACACTGTGCTGATACAGAATGATCAATAATCTCCCCCCACCACCACCAAAAAAGCCCAACGGATCTTATGCCCCACACACCCTCCTAGTTAAAAACCAGATAAAACAGCAAAGGCATTTAGACAGACATGGAGAAGTGGACAACACATTCATTGACCATGCAGAGAAGATAGAAGTTGGATTTTGACCATTAAGATAAATGATGGACTAAAATCATCCAGAGAAGATAAAGGATGGACAAAATAAACAATGGATTTTCTTACCATTCAGAAAAGGCAAAAGGTGGACTTTGGCCATCCAGAGAATATCAAAGATGAACCTGGACTATCCTGAGAAGGTAAAAGATGAACCTCGACTATCCTGAGAAGGTAAAAGATGAACCTGGATCACCCTGAGAAGATAAAAGATGGAGTTTCACCATTCCGAATAGACAGGAGTTTGAACGCTATATTAAAGCGTCCGTTTGCACAAATTTAGGACAAACAACCAAAACCATGATTCAGATAAGCATAAGTCTCATCTGAGCTTATCTGAGACCAGTATCTAAACTCTCTGAACCTGAACTGTGGACCAGCTGAACTATGGAAGCAGCTGTGGGTTAGCGCTTAAGTACTGACCCTGTGACCCTGGGTCAGCCTGGGGTCATAACAAGCTTCTGTAATGAGGAACCAACGGACCCTGTAGAAACCCGAACCTACAAAACGTTTGATTGCTTCAATAAAGCCCAATAGTCCTGACAAATCAGCTATCCATACACTGATAGATGTGGTCAGCTCCAGCTCCAGTTACGGTCCGTGTACGAATGTCTCTGGGTTTTTTATTTACTGATGTACATGTAACCACTCTGTTCCTCCAGGGTTTGATTATTGTTCCTTTTTTAGGTCTGATCTTCCCCCAGTGTTTTTCCCCCAAATGGTTAATTTATTAGAGACTTTTCCGCGGGGAAAGAGAGGCGTCCCCGTTTCCTTTCCCCCTTTTTTCCGAATGCTCAGGTGAACATATATTCACACAGGATGACCGGTAGCGTGGAAATGTAGACATGTAAGAATGCAATATTTATTTGTTATAAGTGTATTATGAAAAATAGGATGTAAATAAAGTGATTCAAATCCCTTGTGAATATTATTAAGAGGCAGTCTGTGTTTATTTTGTGTGCCATGTATAGTAACACTTTGTAGAAAGCAGTACTTCAAATTTTATAAACTGCTTATGTCAGCATTTACAAGAGAATATGTTTTATGAAGTAAAAGACAGTTTTGATATATAAGTGGGCTCTTAAGTAAAATTTTCTGTTATGAGGCATCAAATAATGGAACTTGTTTAGAAACATGGCAAATTCAGAAGGACATTACTAAATTATAATAAACTGAAAACACTGATTTGTGAATCATTTTTGATCTGCATTACATTGAAAACAATTCAGAAGCTCAATATTACGTTTTAATTCATGCTTTTTATTGTTTTTATCTTTCTGAATAAAGACTTTTTTCTTTGATTTTTGTAACATATTTCTGAAAAAAATGGGACAGTAAAGCTTTTACCACTTTGTAACGTTGCTGGTCTTTTGCAGAACATGTTTAGGAACTGAAGACTCGGAGTGTTGTAGCACTTCTGGTAAAATTTTGTCTTCCTGCAAATAAGTTACGTTAGTTACCTTTGCTGAGGGCACTTTCGTTGAAATACATGAAATATTGATTCGTTTGACTAAACTCATTCCCGCAATGTGATGGTCCGTCCCAGACACCTCCAGGCCCAAAGAAGTGGACAGTGCTTCTGGACATGGTTAATTAAATGCTTCTTTGTGGCACAGTAAATTTTAAACTAACGTTTGTGGATGTAACTGAGTACTGTAGTGCTGGACAAATATTTGATCCTGAGCCCATGTGGTTCTATGGCTTGCAGATAAAGGAGTGTTCTGGGTGAGGTGCAGTCTGAAGCTTTGGAGAACACCATTATCTAGCTTAGGATTGTGCCAATAGAACTATTCACCATTTGCGTTTGCACACGAAGGAATTCGACCTCCTCATATAACCCGTCTGCACAGCGACACACCCACATACACAAACACTACAGAAAGCACACTAAGGGGCAGTGAGCACACTTGCCAAGAGCGGTGGGCAGCCCTATCCACAGCACGTGGGGAGGAGCTAGGGGTTAGCTGGTTTGAACTGGTGACCTTCTGGTCACAAGGCTGGTTGCCTAACCTCCAGCTCATGAATGGCCCACAAAAATTATCTGGATTCTTAAATCTTTAAATTATGTTTTATAGTGTAGAACTATCTATTTTGAGAAACATTTGTTTAAAAACCATTAGTACCTAAATAACTAGGACTTTTGTGGATGCTGGTCTAGCACAAAATCAGGATTACATGTTGGTATCACCTTCAAATCACATCATTATTATTATAATCAGATGATGTGAGCATACAAATCATGAATTATTTTGTGCTCATGCTGTCTGCACACAAATACAAAACAAGTGAACTTTAGAAATCACTATTTTTTTGTTTTCTTTGTGTTATCCTGTACGCAGCAACTTTTTCTGATTTTGGTGGCAGTAGTTTTCTGAAAGATGTCCTGAAGTGATAGCAGAAAATATGAATCAGAATGATCACATTGAAAATGAAATGAAATTCATTGTTTTGTTAAAGCTGGGTAGGTGGGGCAAGCCACATCTGTCTTGTGGTTGTCTTTAATCAATATTAGGACCACCTGCGCTAAACTGAAAGCTGAGAATTTTGAAGAAACTCGCCGTTTATTGTACAAGAGAACGTTTCATTTTTTTTACATGGTTTTTGTAATTGTTGCTGGAGCTTTAAACCAATCAAATCATTCAAAAACTAAATAATATCTGCTCTGTGATTGACCTGACCATTGATGACCATGGTAAAGTGGGACTAACAAAGTATAAAGAGTAGTATATGGACTACATGATCTGTAATTGAGAAACCACAAAGTGCTCCTACATGGCAACTCGATGTGATAAAATAGATGAGTGTAGATACAAGGCAGCTGTACCTAATAAAGTGGTCAGTAAATGTGCATGGATAGTTGTAAGCTCAATTGACGCAATGACGCATTTATCCATTTAGTCTCAAGGCCCATTTCCATTTCATGAGATGAGATGAATAGTGCTGTATGGTTAGCTTTAGATGCTACCTGATGGGTTTCTAAAGATAAGGCAAACGTATAGAACTCTGTGTTATTGCCTTCTCTACATTGATTTTCTCCTTTTCATGTAGCCATGAGTTAACCGTCAAAGAGATCTTCCATTGCTCATAATTCCCACTGACTTTGACTCTTTATGAAAAATGTTTTCCATTCTTTGCCTTGCCTGACAATGTTCCTGACCTCATTCAAGCAATACGGCTCTGCTGAAGCACTATAGAAGTTAATTTTACGACATAAAGCCACAGTGATGAGAACGGGGGAGATAGATGGATGGAGATAGAGATGTGTAGCTGATGGAGAAGTCTGCAGATTTACACTGCCTGTTCGTCGCGATTTTTAGGAGCTTCTATAGAACCGCAAAGACAATTTAAAGAGAGTACACTGTATGCATGTTGCGGTTTTTACAACTGCAGTGTTATAGCAGTTGCATCCTCATGCAGTTAATAAATCTAATATAGCAGGCTATTAAAATATGATGGGAATTCCACAGACTAATATTTCTGTACAGTGGTAGTGATGGAAACCAGGGGTCCCCATGTGTACAACATAAATATATACATTTTATTTACTATCCAAAACCCCCAGTGAACCTACGCATGTCTTTTATCATCTTTATATAACACATTTATGATGATACATTTTTACTGGGGACTATTTTTCCTGACAATGTATGTATCCCTACATGTATCCCTCCACCATGAAAGACACAGTCTTCTTAAAACATCTCAGACATCGGTCAGTATTCTATGTGATATATTTCTTTGAGGGAGTTTAGAGCTGAGGATGTTCACCATGTCATCAGGCACCATTGTAAGAACTGGGTGTACAAAATGTAAACCACCTCCTTGTATCTACACTCATTGTCCATTTTATCAGTCCCACTGCATTTTGTAGTTCAACAATTATAGACTGTAGTGCATCTGTTTATCTGCAAACATACAAAACAAAAAAGCTCCTCTGCATTAGGATTATGAGGCGCAATTATGTGTAACGTTGAAATGTATGCTGATACTTTTCTGTGTGTACTGTTTCAGGATTAAAAAAAAACACACCCAGGGCGGAAATATCCCATAATAAGCTGCACCATCAGCCAGCACTAAATGGGACTTCAAAGGCTTTTTTAGAAACACAGTCATTTTCTCCCTCTCTGCAGCATTATTCCAACTACTCACTGACACAGAGAGAAACAGAGCAGCGCTGTGTTCACCAAACAGCTCCAAACCGCTGAATTACATTATTACTGAATACATATCCTCCTCATTTACACTCATCTCAACACTCACAAACACAGAAACACAACTTTACTGTATTTACCAAACTTTAAATCTACAGCAATTGTTTGTAATATATACCAATTTTAAGATATTATACAGTTCTGATTTTTATTGTAATACATATGTAGTAATATATGTATAGAAATGTTAATACCAAGACTACAATAATTGCATAAACTTTGATCAGTAATGATACCAATTATAACTGCAAATAAAATATCTAAAAGACCAATAATGTAACAATGTAGTAATATATGTATGCGTAATAAAAAAAAACACATTGCAAACAATAATACACAAATGTAGAAAGACATGTATAGAAATGTTATGAATACCAATGGTACCAATTATACAGTACTATATATGCACGTTAGTAATAATTCACACATGTAAATTAAGACATTTATAGGAAATATACTTATATATGTACATAAACATACATTGGCAACAACAACCAATTAACAATATAATATTAACATAAATATACAACAACTATACAGTTATTATTAATAGTAGTTATTACTGATAATTCCAATTATAGATACTCATAATAAAATAAGTATTACATAAACACTAAGTATAAAACCACCAATGTAATAATATACGTATAGAAATGTTATTAACACCAATAATACAATAACACAAATGTAATTAAGCAATTTCATTTTTGTGATTCATATCAATTAAACAAATTTACATTCAGTATACTGTTATACATATATAATAATACATGTTTATCAGTTATAATATATTCATATAGAATAATACAATTCCAAAATACAACTGTAGATATACTAAAATTATTTTCTAACAGTGGAATACAGAATATAATACCAGTAATCCCAGTTATACCAAGTATACAATTATTATTAACACGAATAACACCAGTTATAAATATACACCAATTATACAAATATATATCAATTCTACATTTACACATTCAGTGAAACAATATTACAAATTTATACTAACTATCACACATATTCACTAACTATACACACATATTCACTAACTACACACACATATTCACTAACTATACACACATATCCACTAACTATACACACATATTCACTAACTACACACATGTTATAACACAATTCAAATAATATTAATTTGCTGCATGCCGTGGAAGTTACATCTGTTCAGGGTTAGTTCCATCTCTCTCTCTCGCTCTCTCTCTCTTCTGCTCTGCTGCACTCGTTGGTGTGCCCTCCCTCCGACTTTTTCCCTTTAAAACAAATTCCTTTCCAATTTAGTGCCTTCCATTAACATGTGTTTGAGTGTGCGGTGTTGATTTACTGCCGGAATCAAATACATATCGCCAGCCGAGTGAGACATGCAACCTTTCATTTTCACGCCGTCGCCTCCGAAATTCGACATGCTACATTAAGAAGAAAAATGGCTGCTGGGGAACGGCTTCAGACGACATTTCGTTTTCATTTTACATTCATTACCGCGCGCTGTCGCTCTAGAGATGTGCTAGTAGGGCGCGCGCGAGTGTGAGTGCTTCTGACACACACTTATATACACACGCTCTCGATCTCTCTCTCTCCTCACCTCTCGCTGACCACTTCATTTCATCACACTCCTGTTTGCATTCGTTTGTTTATTTATTTTTTAGAGCGAGCTGTTTATCATATTAAAGCATTACATCGTACTCTGACTGGAAGTCACGTTTACTGACAAATAAGCCTGTTTTCCTCAACGCGTGAGTGCTCCTGAGAAAAGTGCCCCCTGCTGGACAAATGCAGGCCACCATCACATAATCAAAGGGCAAATGCCAGCCAACAAATTGCCCACCTACCCCAAGTCTACAAGTCTACTGCTTTGCTGGTTTTATGCTGGAGCTACTGAGCCACAACAGGTAAATAACAATGATGGTCTTGTAATAACATCAAGGTCTGCATACATTAAGAAAATGTTCTTCAAGGGTTCTTCAGTAAACACAATGGCTCTATGCAGAACCACAAACATTCAAAGAACTATTTTTATGCTTTAATGGTTCTTCACATGGTGAAATGGTGCTTCAGACTGATAGAGAATGTGCTGTGTTGTTCTGCTAGGATTAGAGTTCTGCTAGGATTAGTGTTTTTGCTCTTGGGCTCCTCCTACAGTTACAGAGAGCAATTCACTTTTACACCGCTGTCATAAACACTTGAGTCCCTCATGTTCATGTTTGCTGGTGAGCTGAAGGTACAGAATCCAACTCCACTGCACGCAAGTATACGCACCACACATGCATATGGAAACTGCAGATCACACTCATGATTTAGTTTTTCTATGTGACTGTACTCTCTGTAACCGAGTCAACACCAGCAAAGACAGCATTACATAAGAAAGAACCATGTGGGATAACAAGCTAGTACCTACAGGGTTTATTACAGGAGTGTACAAACATTCCAGGCTTATTTAGAAAGATTAATGAAGACTGGTCTCTTTTTTTCAGAAAACTGATCTGAACTGTTGGTGAGAGGTAGATTTATTTATACGGGAGGCTACACGACTTCTGGTGAAGCTGTGAGTTATGTGTAGCAAAGTTATGTAGGGCTACAGCAGGTGTCCAGCTCGGGCGGTCCTCAGCGGGCTCTGGTGTCCAGTCTGTTTGTGGCCGCTGCCTCTGTGAGGATGATTAACTGAATAAGCAGCTGATTTCAACTGAGCACAGAAACACTGTAACAAACATTAAACACTGATTCACTCCCTGCCTCTCTCTATCCCTTCATCTCTCTCTCTCTCTCTCTCTCCCCCTCTCACACACTTTCTTCCCCATCTCTAATTCTACCTTTCCTCTCTCTCTGCCTCTCTCTATCCTTTCATCTCTCTCTCCCCCTCTCTCTCTCTCACACACTCTCTTCCCCATCCCTAATTCTACCTTTCCTCTCTCTCTGCCTCTCTCTATCCTTTCATCTCTCTCTCCCCCTCTCTCTCTCACACACTCTCTTCCCCATCCCTAATTCTACCTTTCCTCTCTCTCTGCCTCTCTATCCTTTCTTTCTCTCTCTCACACACTTTCTTCCCCATCTCTAATTCTACCTTTCCTCTCTCTCTGCCTCTCTCTATCCTTTCATCTCTCTCTCCCCCTCTCTCTCTCTCACACACTCTCTTCCCCATCCCTAATTCTACCTTTCCTCTCTCTCTGCCTCTCTATCCTTTCTTTCTCTCTCTCACACACTTTCTTCCCTATCTCTAATTCTACATTTCCTCTCTCTCTCTGCCTCTCTATCCTTTCATCTCTCCCTCTTTCTCTCTCTCACTTTCTGTCCCACCTCTATTTCTACCTTTCCCCTCTCTCTGCCTCTCTCTATCCTTACTTTCTCTCTCACATTTTCTGCCCCACCTCTAATTCTACCTTTCCCCTCTCTCTGCCTCTCTCTATTCTTTCTTTCTCTCTCACACTTTCTGCCCCACCTCTATTTCTACCTTTCCCCTCTCTGCCTTTCTCTATCCTTTCTTTCTCTCTCTCACACACTTTCTTCCCTATCTCTAATTCTACATTTCCTCTCTCTCTGCCTCTCTATCCTTTCATCTCTCTCTCTTTCTCTCTCTCTCACTTTCTGTCCCACCTCTATTTCTACCTTTCCCCTCTCTCTGCCTCTCTCTATCCTTACTTTCTCTCACACATTTTCTGCCCCACCTCTAATTCTACCTTTCCCCTCTCTCTGCCTCTCTCTATCCTTTCTTTCTCTCTCTCTCACTTTCTGCCCCACCTCTATTTCTACCTTTCCCCTTTCTCTGCCTCTCTATATCCTTTCATATCTCTCTCTTTTCTTTTTCTCTCTCTATCTCTCTCTTCCTGTCTCCTCTCTCTGTCTCCTAATTTCTAGAAGCATTCTCTCTGTCCTCTCTCTCCTTATCTCTTTCTCGCTGCCATCTCTGTACTCCCTCTTTTGTTCCCTTTCTGTTTCTTTCCCCCTTCTCTCTTTCTACCCATTTCTCTCTCTGTTCTTTATCTGCCCTTTACCTGTTTCTCTCTGCCTCTCCATTTTCTCTCTCTTTCTCAGTGTCTCCTCTCATTTTCTTTTTTTCCTCATGTTCTGTCCTCTTCCACTTTATCCCCTTTTTCTTTCCCTCTATCTCTTTTCCCGCTGTGCCCCTTTCTCTCTCAGTACTTTCTTTCATGATCTCTCTCTCTTTTTACTCTCTCTCTCTGTCCTCTCTTTCTCTCTCCTCTTCTTTGTCTCTCTTTCCCTCTCTCACTCTCTTTCTACCTGTCGCTCACTTTCTCCCTTCTCTACATTCTCTCTCCACTCTTTCCCTCTTTCTTTCTCTCTCTTCTCTCTCTTTTTCTATCTCTTAGTGTCTATATTCTACCTGTCTCTGATTCGCTCTCTTCTCTTTCTAATCTCTCTTTCTCTCTGTTTCTGTTATCTTTTAACATCATCTCTCAATATCTTCCTCTTTTTTCTTCTTTTCCCCTCTCCTGTTTTGTTCCCCTCTTCCACTTTTCTTCACCTCTCTCTCTCTCTCTCTCTCTCTCTCTCTCTCTCTCTCTCTCTCTCTCTCTCTCTCTCTCTGTATTTCTCTTAGTGTCTATATTTCCTACCTGCCTCTGATTCTCTCTTCTCGTTCTAATCTCTCTTTCTCTCTGTTTCTGTTATCTTTTAACATCATCTCTCAATATCTTCCTCTTTTTTCTTCTTTTTCCCCTGTCCTGTTTTGTTCCCCTGGTCCACTTTTTTTTACCTCTCTCTCTCTCTCTCTCTCTCTCTCTCTCTCTCTCTCTCTCTCTCTCTCTCTCTCTCTTTCTCTCTCTCTCTCTCTCTTTCTCTCTCTCTCTCTCTTTCTCTATTTTATGCCCCATTACCCTCTCTCTGCTCTGACCTGCAGACAGAATGCTCTATTCTCTCTGTCTGGCTGCGTCTCCGTGCTAAAGCGCTAAAGCAGAGTGGTGCGGGTTTGTAGATGTAATGTGACGTCTGGTCATGAGCGGAGTGTTTCTGCGTCCGCCTGAATCAGCCGCTCACACACTGTGATTTCTAGGCCAGCGGTGTTTTTTTTTCCTGGACTGAGTGCTGTTTTCTAACGTTACAGTGGGCCAGCAGCTGCAGCCTGGTCACTACTGACATTAAAGAGGCCGTAGCCTTCATTTTACTCTCAACTGCCGGGGCATCCGTTCTCATTTCTAGTACTTTAATTATGTGCATTTTATTAACACAAATAATTTAATGATCCATTTTCCTAAAACAACTCAATCATGTCACTACTGAAACTTTACCAAATGTTTCAGTAGTGAGTGTCAGTGTTGCCAACTTAGCGACTTTTCAGACCCTGAGGAGACTTTTGGAGACTCTGAGGTGAACACACATGATCTGCCATGAGCCCCGTCTCACAACACTTCCAGTGCTCAGTCTTACGGTCAGAGCAGACCCACACTGCTCCACGACCCACTACACTTACTGCGCATGCCCAAAGCCACCGCTGACCCCGCCCCCTATCTACAGAGCAGGATGTAAATAGAAATGCATCTTAGATAGATAGATACTTTAGTGATCCCAGAGGGAAATTCTTCAGTGTGACACGACCGATTTCAAAGGTAACAAAAAAGAATCCACAAAAGAAGTTCATTTATAGTTATAAAAAGAGTTTATTTGTAGTTATAATATATTAAGAATGTGTTTTACTCACTTTTTGTCTCACCCACAACGCTATTCCGTCAAATACACGCAAATACATAATTATGCAAATTAGACCACTGCGTCATTTTGCGACTTCTAGTGACTTTCAGGGCAGCCAATAGCGACTTTCCTTACTGAGTTGGCAACAATGGTGAGTGTTGTTGGCAATAAATGACTGGCAAACAAAGCTTTGAACAGTTACACACATTTAATCAACACACTTGCATTGAAGCTCATAATTGTGTTAGAAAATCATTTTTTGTTTCAGTGATGACAGTTCTTAATATTTTACACAGACACATTTACACATTTACAAATTAATGATCTAACTGCTCACGTGCCCAGGAGGAACAGGGATGCAGTCTCACTTCCTGCTATAAAATAAAACTCTTTGTGTTTTGCTAGCTCTGAGGCTAGCGCTGTGGTGGAGTTAATCAGATGGAGGAGTGATATTGTTCTAATAAGCACCTCACTTGATGTAAGTAGACATTTAAATTTTATATGGCTTATTGTATTCCATGTTTTCTGATTCAGGCAGAAACTAAGAGAGCCAATCAAAGATGCCCTATTTCACAGCATTGTGTATTATTGGAGGTCCTCGAGCGGAACTGCCGTAGCATGTGCAGAACAAGGCCTGGCATCGTCTTGTTAAAATAAATAAAACATCATCTTAAAAGCAGCATGCATCTCTCTAAAATCCCAATATATGCCTTCACGTCAACAGCACCTTCACATCTACGAAAGGCACTAATGCCGCCCATAACATGGCGGCTGTTGATAAAAGTCTGGATGGTCTCTTTCATCTTTGGCATGAAAAACTCATCAAGCCACATCACCACTGTCCAATGAACCATCTGAGCTTGGGTCCAGAGAACTTGGGTCTTTCTTGTATAATATAGTTTCAGTGCTTGTTTTATACTCAGTCATGATTCCCTCACCTCTTCCCAACCTGATTATTGTGGAAAGTTTCAAGTGTTATTTTGCCTGTGTCCCAACGATATGAGATCACTCTATTGGTGAATGTAAGCCAGTGGCAAATCAATACAATACAATACACTACAATACAATACAATACAATATTCAATACATTTACATTATCATAATAAGGTGTTTTATTTCATTTTTAGTTAGCGACATTATCTTTTTTGAAGAAATTGCGCATTTAAATGTCTCACATTATGGATAACTGGTTTTATTTCTAAATGACAGAGCTTGATGCACTATGTAGACACTGTGAAACTGTAAAACAACAGCATGTGCTGAGTGTGCATAGTTGTGATGTTACTGAGTCTGTAAAAAAGTAACAAAAAAATTAACTTCAAACTACTAGAAACATGCACAACATAGCCTTTACACACGTCTGACCACAGTAGGTTAGCACATCTGATCGAGCGTGAGATCTATTTCTGCCTACAGTAAGTAAGTAAGTATGAAGTCACACTTTTAAATACAGTAGAGGCCAAAATTCAGAAAATAAACAGTGACGTTATAAATCTGAAATGTCAGGTTATTTTAATCCCATGCTATCGCATAAAATGTAGCATACTATAAAACTATAAAACAAGTAGATTTAACCTAGATTATATTAATCCTGCACTACAAAACAAAACGTTAATCCAGTACTATAAAACAAGTCAGAGAAGTAAGACAATGTTATATAAGTCCCATACTATAAAACAGAACATAAAAACGCAGGTTATATTAATACTGTGCTATAAAATGACCCACAACAGTAAGAGAGAGAGAGCAGAGAGGCAAACAGATAGAGAGAGAACAGACAGAAACATGCACAGAGAAATGGAGAGAGAAAGAAGAGAGACAAACAATAAAAGAGATGATGGGCAGAGAGGAAGAAAGGGGAGAGCGAGAAGAAGAAAGAAAAAGAAATAGGGAGCAAGGGAGAGGTGGAGGACTAAAGAGAAAGAGAAAAGATGAAGATGAGATGTTTGTAAGGAGATTAGATATGCAATCTACCTTCAGAAGGAAGCAGAAATTTCCAAGAAAAAAAAGCTAAAGAGAAAGCAGGACTCCTAACAACCACCTGGAAGACCTGCTGGACCAACAAACTTCTCCTCATCAGATAAACAACATTTACAGAACGTATCTTTCAGAGAGAGAAGAACATCAAGCTCCACGCTTGCTTCAGGTCTAAAAACATCCTCTTACCCATTAGTTCCATTAGCAGTGAAGCCAGCCTCAGATACCAAACACGTCCTGGATGGTCAAAAACGTGTAAAATAAGGAGGGAAACTGAGGACACTAGATTTTTTTTTAAACTGTCCCTTTAATTCATCCCACCACAGAGAGGCCATGACACAGTGTTGGATTTTCATGCTAAATTGTATGAATATTGTAATCGCACACAGTGCTGAGCTCAGGGGCTGAAGATGGATGAGTTTCTCCTCTGGGGACAGAAATCTGGACTAGAGACGGATAAAAGCGGCAAAAAACAGAAAATGCGCTTTAATAAGACAAACGTCGCTTTAATCAGCCCAAACCTCCAGCACTGCAGCGACTGTGGCAGAACCTGAGGGACACAGTGCTTCATCCAGAGCTAAAGTGGAGCAGACAGCTGTACTCTCTCTCTCTCTCTCTCTCTCTCGCTGTCTCTCTCTCTCTCTCTCCCTCGCTGTATCTCTTTCTCTCTCTTTCTATATGTCTCTGTAATCTTTCTGTATTTCTCATATATATATATATGTGTGAGCTGTGGTGAATGTGAGCTGAAGTGAATGTGAACTGTAGTGAATGTGAACTGTAGTGAATGTGATCTGTAGTGAATGTGAGCTGTGGTGAATGTGAGCTGTGGTGAATGTGAGCTGAAGTGAATGTGAACTGTAGTGAATGTGAACTGTAGTGAATGTGAGCTGAAGTGAATGTGAACTGTAGTGAATGTGAGCTGAAGTGAATGTGAACTGTAGTGAATGTAAGCTGAAGTGAATGTGAACTGTAGTGAATGTGAGCTGTGGTGAATGTGAGCTGTGATGAATGTGAGCTGTGGTGAATGTGAGCTGAAGTGAATGTGAGCTGAAGTGAACGTGAACTGTAGTGAATGTAAGCTGAAGTGAATGTGAACTGTAGTGAATGTGAGCTGTGGTGAATGTGAGCTGTGGTGATTGTGAGCTGTGGTGAACGTGAGCTGTGGTGAATGGTAGTTGTCTAATGTTTTCTCTGCTGGTGGAGGAAAAAATCAGCTTTCTTATTGATAAACTCATAAATCGACTCTTTACAGCTCTATAAGACCAGAGAGCCAGAGTCCCTTCTTACTTTAGCTAATTAATCCAGACCTGACAAAGCCTCGTAAAAGATGGAGAGAGAGAGAGAGAGAGTAATGTCATGAGAGAGAAACAAAAAGTGAGAGAACAAAATAAAGAGAAATACAGAGAAAGAGAGAGTGAAGAAAGCGAGGGAGAACGGATCAAACAGGAAACAAAACAAGACACAGAACCAGAGAGAAAGAAAAAAATTATAATAGTAAGAATAGAAAAAAAGAAATGGAGAATTGGTGAGAAGGACTGTAAGAATAAAAAGAGAACAAGGAGAGAAAGAGAGACAGGAAAGTAAGAAATGGACAGAGAGAGAATGTGAGAAACAAGAGGGGTAGGTGGATAGATATAATTACAGAGAAAGAAGAAAGCAGTGTGAAGGAGAGAAGGTTAAACATTCTGCAGGATGAACTGAATGAACTGAATGCTATGGAGGAGGACAGACGGCTGCTGGTTGTTCTGCGTTTGTGTGATTTCTGATGTGTTTACAGTTGAATTGTTCTACTCGGTTCTTATTTATCAAACATAAAACACAGTTTACACCTGAGCACTAGAGCATCCCACCGAGCAGGAGCAGCCCGCCATTCACGTCTCACACGCTGCTGAGATTGAAAGTGTGTGAGACAGTGGCTGCAAGTTAAGCGTGGAAAACAAGAGTGATCAGCACCGTAACTACTTTTCCTACATCAGCGCCGTGCCGGGCGTGGAAATACGCTCGGAAAATTGAGCGTGGCCGGCGCTGTTACTGCGGAATGACTTTAGAGAAGTGTTTATATCCTCCTCCTCAAACTTTCTTCACAAAACAAGTCTCACTCCATATCTCACTCACTCCGTATCTCACTCATTCATTCACTTACCCATTCCCTTACTCACTCACTCACTCACTCTTACTCTCACTATTATTTCAGCATGAGTTTAGAGAAGTGTTTATATCCTGCATTCTTTACGAAACAAGTCTCACTAACACAATTCACTCACTCTCTTTCTGATCTGACTCCTTAGTTTTTGAGAAGTGTTACTGCAGAATGGCTTTCACTCACTCACTCACTCCCTCACTCTTGCTCTTACTATAGAATACATTTATAGAAGTGTTTATATTCTCCTTCTCAAACTTTCTAATTAAAAAACAACTCTTACTATCTCACTCATTCACTCACTCACTGTCTCAATCCCTCAATCACTGTCCCAATCTCTCACTCACTATCTCAATCTCTCAATCACTGTCTCAATCTCTCAATCACTGTCTTAATCTCTCAATCACTCACTCTTTCATTCAACTACTCTCGCACACTCACTGTCTCAATCTCTCACTCACTATCTCAATCTCTCAATCACTTTCTCAATCTCTCAATCACTGTCTTAATCTCTCAATCACTCACTCTTTCATTCAATTACTCTCACACACTCACTGTCCCAATCTCTCACTCACTGTCTCAATCTCTCAGTCACTGTCTCAATCTCTCAATCACTATCTCAATCTCTCATTCACTCACTCTCTCATTCAATAATTCTTACGCACTCACTGTCTCTATCTTTCAATCACTCACTGTCTTACTCTCACTCAATCACTCACTCACTGTCTCAACCTCTCAATCACTTACTCACTGTCGTACTCTCACTCAGTCACTTTTATTTTCTCACTGTGTTAATTTCTCAATCACTCACTTACTGTCTCACTCTATTACTTAATTACTCTAACTCAGTAACTCTCACTCAATTACTCGCTCACTCCTCACTTGCTCTCTTGCTGTCTCGATCACTACCTCTATCACTCTCTTCCTCATTCACTCACTCACTCACTCACTCTCACTGTCACTGCAGAATGAGTTAAGAGAGGTGTTTATATCCTCCTCAAACTTTCACTCACTCATTCACTCACTCAACTGTTCTCACTTAATCACTCACTCAATCGCTTGCTCATTTCCTCAGTTAATTACTTACTCGATCTCAATCTCTCAATCACTCGCTCGCTGTCTCACTTTTTTCAATCACTCATTCACTCTCACACAACACTCACTGTCTTACTCACTCACTCAATTACTCTCACTCTTACTACGTTAATTATTTATTCGCTCTGATACCTACACAAACTCTCCACCTCCCTCTCTCTATCTCTATTGTTCTCATTTTCTCTCTCCTTATATTTTTCTTTAATCTCTATGCCTCATTCTATATATTTTCTTTCTCCCTTCCTATTGATTTTTTCCCTGCACTCCTTCTATTTTTCTATTTTCATAAATTTCATGATGAATGGACCAATAGAAAAGCTCCAGAATTAGTGGGACTAGAATCTCATTATGTAACAGGAACATTAAAAGCATTAGTTCTTTTTCTTCTCCTGTAAAGTTCAAGGTTTCCTTACATGTTTATCTGTGTAAAGTCGGTGAGCAGGTGAGAGGAGGCCTGTAGGTCTGTGCTGGTGAATAACGAGGGTAAGTTTAATGATGGTGAGTTTAATGCTGTAATCGATGCTTGATTAATTTGTCGTCTGGTTGTGTTTGCGCAGGAAGCTGCTCTTTCCTCCTCCTGATTAATGAAAGGGGAGGAAAATTACACGACTTAACACACTTAACAGACTAACACACACACACACACACTAACACACAATACACACTGGGTATGTGTATAGCTTACACTAGCATTCAAATATTTTGACTCACAATTTTCAATATTATCGTGAAATAAGACACTGGAGTCCTGATCTTGCTGCTTATGACTGAACTGAGCTGAATTGCGGTGATCTTCCAGCTGTCTGATCTGCCTTTTTTTTTGTGTCTGATCATGCTCGGTTGCAGTTGGGATATTAGTGAGCCAGTGATGGCTAGTAGGATGACCCATCTGCTGTCCACACTGCACTCAACCACAGCCTGCAGCCACTGCTGACCCTGAGGCCTTCGACTGTTCCACTTTTACCTTTGCCGGTCGCCTTCTTGCTAGGACTGCTGTCGTGCCTTCACTTTGTAACCAATCTGGTTACTAGCTTTGCGAAGCCTCCTCTTATCCTCTAGGGCACATGTGTCAAACTCAAGGCCCGCGGGCCAAATGTGGCCCGCCACGTTCTTTTATGTGGTCCGCGAGAGCTTGAAAGGTCTTAGTGTCTAAAAATAAATAGGTCAGAAGCATGCTTTGACTAAAAACTACATTTCCCACAATGCATGCCGATTGTGTTACGGCTTACGGCCACTAGACGACAGTGTAGTTATTGATGTGTTAACGGGGCCGATCCCATAATGTCCAGAAAAAGAAAAGTTGATGCAGATTGAAGGCTGTTTCAACAAAGATGTGACCGGTATGTCTTTTGTGTTACAAAGCAACATGTCGTTATTAAAGAGACGCCGGCATTTTAACACCAGGCACGGAGCTCAGTACGGCAAAGCCAGCCTTCAAGAAAAGCAACAGATTGCACAAGAATTAAAAGGCAAACTGAAGTCTCAGCAGAATCTGTTCACGAAAGCCAAAAACAATGCTGCAGTGAATGCTAGCTTTATTGTGGCTGAAGAAATCGCCCGTGCTTCAAAGTGTTTTTCAGAGGGAGCGTTTTTGAAGCAGTGCTGCTGAAGGTCTGTGAGCAGGTGTGTCCCGACCAGATTCAGACTTTTAACAATGTCAGTTTGTCAAGAAACACCATCGCTGACTGAGTTAAGGAACTAGCTGGCCGAGGAGTCACGCAGCTACACAGCTTCTTCAATAGCTGTTGATGAAACACAGATAAGTGTAGTTGCTGTTGTAATGTATTTAGTGTTTGCAGGTTTTATGTGTTTATGCAGACATATGTTTATTGTAATCAAAGCATGTCATTATTTTGATGCAAGGCTGTTTTTTTATGTCACATGTTCTTAGCAGCTCACAATTTTTGATTTTATACTAATTAAGCCACATTTCAGTATGTCAAATGTTTTGATCAAAGTTAATATTATAACTTGTATTTGATGTTATTTTTTATTCACTTGAATAGTTTGATCCTTGATTGATGTAACTGTAATGTTTTAATTAAATAAGTAATACATTCAGAGTTATTTAACATTAAGGAGTAGTTACATTCATTTTATATTACATTTTGTTACATTTATAAGTTAGATTTGGCCCTTTGAGGACAGCCATTATGCTGATGTGGCCCTCTGTGAAAATGAGTTTGACACCCCTGCTCTAGGGGCTCTGCAGGAAGGTTGTCCTTCCTGGGGTATAAATAGGGGAAGCCAGGTAGAAAGTGGCTGAGAGTTTACCTACAGGCACAGGTACTCTTTGCTCAGGTGACTGCCTTTGATGGGAAACTTTGTTGAGTATTATATGCTCTTGTCACAATGCTATGATAATGCTAAAGCTAAAATGCTAATAAGCTATTGTTGATGCTAGGATGCTTATGTTAAAGTTTTTGTATGCTAATGCTAGCATGCTAACAGCATGGTGGTTGGGGATGCATTTTTTTCTCTTCTACAGAGGGAGGTTTTGAGTGTGAGTGGCTTGGACTGAGGACTGGTTGACTGTTTAGCTGTGCTTCGCTCCAGCCCAAGACCTTTAGGCATACATCTCCCGCAGACTGCTCACCCACCTGGCCTGGCCTAATAGGCTACTTCGACCTCAAGGATTCTTCCCAAACCTCAGGCCATGCTCATGTAGACTCTGAATACTGCTCTACCAAAACAGATAAAAAACTAGGACTGTGGGCTCTGGTGGTTATTTGTTTGTTGGTTTGTTTGTGGGGGAGGTTTAGTTGTTTGGTTGTTTGTCTCTGCATTGGGTTTGTTTGTTTGTTTGTTATATCTATTTCCTTTTTTGTTTGTTTGCTTTTTTGGCTTATCATTATTGTCAATTATGCATTACAATAGATAAATAGTTCTTGGCATATTTCATGTTGATTTGTGGGTCTGTTGGCCATCTTCCAGCTATTTCCACACCTGACACAGTGGCATTTCTGCAGCCCCATGTGGTATCCCCCCTCATTCTTTTGTAGCATCATCCTATTGAGTGTGTTAGGTTAATGGTTACAGCTTAACAGTTCCATCTTTGAGCCTCCTTACCTCATTAACCACACCCACTCACCACAGGCACACTTACTAACCCAAACCACACCCATGGGCCACTCCTTTCAATCCATAACCCACACCCACTAACCTTAAACCTGGAGTAAATTCATACTGGAGCCATATTAAGCTCAGATGGTGTTAGGTCAGTCAGAATAAGATCTGACCATCCTTCAGTGCCGTGATTGTGTTTTTCCCACACTCTTCCTGCCTCGCTCGTCCCTGCTCTCTCTCCTCATTACCTGCTGACCTTGGTGTGTTGGCGATGGTGTGGATTTACAGATTAGCCAGGCTTCTGTTTCAGTCCTCTTTAATACTTCACCTTTATAGAGGTGTGATGTGTTTATTGGGGAGCCAGAGGGCGAGTAAAACCCCTCAGCTTTCTCTACACCTCCATTACTTCACTCTTTACTCTTTCATCTCTTCATATCTCATTCCATCGCTTATTCTATTTTCTCTTCTGTGTTTATTTATCCGCACCTCTCCGTTTTTGCTCTTTAACTGATTATGTAAGGTCTGTCCCAAGTGTTCACACTCATTTCCTCTTTCCTCACTCTATCCTCCCTCTCTCTCGCTCTTTGTTCATTTTTCTCTCTGTTTCTTGCCAAGTTCTCTGTTTCCTTGTTTCTCTACAGTTCTTATCACGTCTCTCTGTTATCCTTTCTCTGTGTATTCTTTCTCTCTCTTCTCTTTCTCCCCCTCCTTTCTCTCACTTTCCTTTTCTTTATTCTCTCTCTCATTCCCTCCTTTCAATTCATTCTCTCTCCATTTCTTTTTCTCTCTTAGTATTTATTCATCTCATTCCTTCTCTTTCTGCATTTCTCTGTATCCATTTCTGCCTCTTTTTCTCTATTTTCATTTTCTTGCTCTCCTCCCTCCATCTTGTTCCCTTCCTCTCTATTTCTTATTGTCTGCTACTGTTTGTTTCTTTTTCTCTCTCTTTCTTCTTTTTGCTCTTATTTCTCTCTCTCTCCAGATGTTTGTTTAATCTGGAACACCAACAAATCCACCAATGGTACTGTTAGAAATCCCAATGGGGTGCTATCAGAAATGAGCATTACCATAGCTTTTATGTTGGAGACTTAAGAGACAGGGTCTCAAGGCCTAACTCTAATAGTTAGGGGTCACTAAAGATGTTGGTCATATTATCCACCTGTATTTTATAGTGATATTGTACTTTGTGTAGTAGGATAATATTACATTATTACAATGTAGTGTCCAGGAGTTGTAGTAATGTATTTTGGCTCAACAGTGTGACCTGTATAAAAATATCTCCGAGAATCAGATCATCTTGTTGCCCTGTAGAATAGATCATTTTCAGTAAAATGATGAAATAAATAAAATATCCCATCTGTAGAAAAAACTGAAATATCTGTGCTGTGTCTATTGGGCAGCTTGCTTTCCAATAAAGTGCAGTATCTGGTTTTTAAAAAAGAGGAGTGAGAGGGAGATGCAGTGTGTGTCTCCTCCAATAAACCCTCACATAGCTCTGAGAGCGAGCCCATTTTTAATATAATAAATAGTCGACATCCAGCAATAAATCAGACAGAAATGGATAAAAATGAGGTTCTATTTGATGGAGAGGCTTAGAGCAGCATGTAGCATCATTTCTTAGTGTGTGTGCGCATGTACCTATCCCACACTTCAGTGCCGCAAAGCATGATAAACACAGCAGCCATCATTCCATTTCAAAACCTTCTACAATCATAACAGCATTTCCATATGCAAATTACCAACTAACCCACCTACCAACCTCACCACATATACAGCTACTAATCTAACTATTAGCCCAAACTCAACGATGGCCACACTTCATAGGAAAAAACCCACTTACTAAACTGATCAACTATCACCTACTATCCCAAAATACTGCTAAGCAGCCACAGCCTCATGAATTAATCTCAAACCAAACCTAGTAACCCCCAACACTGCTAAGGAACTTCAGCTTCATGGACTAATCCCAAATCCCCACACCTACTAACACCAAATACTAACTGCATACTCACTGACTAATCCCAAATCATGCTTACTAACAGCAAATACTAACCACATACTCACTGACTAATCACAAAACATGCTTACGAACACCAAACCTACTAAACCCAAATACTACTAACTCACCACAGCCTCATGGACTGATCCCAAACCATATCTACTAACACTAAATAATACTAACTAACCACAGCCTCATGAAATTTCAAATCAAACCTAGTAACCCCCCCAGCACTGCTCAGGAACTTCAGCCTCATGGATTAATCCCAAACCACACCTACTAACATCAAATACTAACAACATACTCACTGACTAATCACAAACCATGCGTACTAATACCAGATACTACTTAGAAAATTCAACTTTACAGACTAATCCCACCTACTAACCCCAGATGCCAGTAATTTACAACAGCCTCGCGGACTAATCCCACCTCCTAACCCCAGATACCACTAACTAACCACAGCCTCATGGACTGATTCCAAACCACACCCACTAACACCAAATAATACTAACTAACCACAGCCTCATGAAATAATCTCATATCAAACATAGCAACCCCCAACACTGCTAAGGAACTTCAGCCTCATGGACTAATCCCAAATCACACCTACTAAGACCAAATGGTAACCACAGACTAATCCCAAACCACACCTACTAACACCAAATACTACTAATTAACCACAGCGTCACAGACTAATCCTAAACAAAACCTACTAACCCAAATACTACTAAACCCAGACAAACTATGAACATAAACCGTGGTCAGTGTAGTTGTCCAGCAAACTGGCTTTCTTTGCCTGAAGGATGTTATTTATATTCATTACCTCTGTAGCTCTAGTGTTAGTGTTTAGTGACCACAGCTTTGGGGGGATGTTTATAAAGTATGGTGTTAATGATAAGTGGACAGGTGTGGTCAGTGTTGTAATAAAGTGTGATATAATGACATGTTCTGACATTCAGCATGCCTTAACCATTACACACTTCACATGCAGTGTGTAAGGGAGAGCTCAGTCAATGAAGTGTGACACGCACACAAACACACAAACACACAAACACCAAATCAGCAATTTTGAAGGGGATGTGCTCAGATTGTGCTGATGATTTGGCTTAATTCCAGAGTGCCTTAAAGACCACTTTCACCTTTATTAGTGGCATAAAACTGTTGCTAACGCTGCAGTACTCTAGACAATTTGTCCAGTCTGGACAATTTTTTTACTGTACGTAGACTAGGCCATCAGTTTGACCAAATTTAGTCCAATAAGTCCAATAGTCCAATTTAAGTCCAATAATAGTACTTTTTTCTTTCATTTAACTTTCACCAACATGCACTAACTCAAACTCAAGCAATTTAACAGGGGTCAAATTGGGCTGGAAAACACTTGAGCAGATTTTTTTACTTTGTGTGAATAGCATACAGAGTTGAGAATGTAACTGGAAGTTGTGCTGGGAATTAATCATTAATTTAATCTACAGTTAATTTTAGTCTACTGTTTTGCTAACTGTTGATAAATGTACTTAAGACATACTCTGCTCCACTAGCTAGCTAGCTAATAGTGTAACAGCAGAATGGGCTGTATTGTGCCACACCATGCCTGAATTTATCATTTAAATTTCAATCAAGGATGCTAAGCTGTCATGGTCCAATAGCTTGTGATACCGCCACCACCATGTTTCACAGTTGGGATGGGATGCTTATGCTGGAATATTGTAACGTCTCTCATTTAAATCATTAAGCTCTATTTTGCCTTGTCCATCCACATAACATTGTTTAAGAAATCTTCTGGCTCGATTAGCTGGTCAATAATGATAATTGATATAATGTAATGCAAATCAAACTAAAATAAAAAAAGTCTTTTAATACCTGTTGTTGCCTAAGTCAACAAATAATCATGGTCCATTAAAAGTGCAGTGAGAGTGTCCATGTTTAACAGTGAGACAAGACAGCTGAGTGTTTCTTTTTTCTTACAACTAAACAAATTACCAGCAAACTGTATTAAAACGTATGTGAACTACTCACAGCTACTGTTTTGTATTTTTATTTGTATTTTATGTTGCATGAAAGCTTTATCATTTTGTGAATTCCTAGAGAAATGTCACCTAAAATATGACCAGATGTTCACTTAATTCATAACAATGTGGTGAAGCGAATCCAATAGTACAATTAACACACACATCTATAGTTATTTGTATAGTTATCTATTTATTTAACAAACTAACCCCACGGTAAATGTCATTTTTGGAAAAAATATTTGAACCTCTAGAGAGATAAGTTATAATGAGGGTCAGGAGGTTTAATCAGTTGGACAGCACTCAGGTGTGAGTATTACTGACCCTTTCACTGTTTAAATTAAAACTCACAATCTTCATCAAGGTCTGGACTTTACCCCACAGGTTTATTAGTGCATGGCATGACACATAAGAACCTCCTCTCAACTGTTAAACTTGGTGGTGGTAGCATCACAGCTTTGCAACTATTGGACCTTGGCAGTTTGCAATCCTTGGATGCATCTATAAATTCAGCATTTTCCATGGACTGAAACTCAACAGAAGGTGGGTCCTGCAGAAGGACAACAATGGCAGAAACAATAGTTAGTCTGCAAAGACTGGTTAAAGCAGAAGAAATGTTGCATTTTGGAAAGGCTATGTCAAATATTAGACATTAATGCGATAGAAATGTTGAGGCAGAACCTGGAATTCGGCATTTATGAAAAAAAGCCCACCAACATAGTAGAGATGGAGCAGTTCTGTGAGGAGAAACGGACTGAGATTATAATTGTAATTAAAGTGATTGTTGTCAAATGGGTGACACCAGTTGCTGAAAGCAGAGATTTTGCCAACAAAGAAATTTCATGCTAATTACTAAGTTTAATACATAATGAGAAACTATGTGCTTGTTGTGTTATTTACAAAACTTAAAGTGTGACCTGTGCAAAAGTTTTATTTTTATTTTTTTCCAATATGTTAAGCATTGAAAAAACATAGAAAAACAGAAATACATAGAACACAGAATGTGTTAACTTATTTTCATTTAGGAAATCAACAAAAATGTAATTTAATCAGAGATGTATGTAATAACTGATACCTGATGGCAACTCAGCTTCATAGTTTTCTTGTCAGTTAAATTTGTACCAGTGCCTAGAGGACTCTATTGCGTTGTGACCTGGTCTTGTTTTCTGTTGTACTTGTCTTGACTTAGTCTTTGTCCCCTGTTAGGATTGGTTATAGTCTTGGACTTGATAAAGGTGGTCTTGACTGCAGATCTAATTTTTATAAATGGATATATTGTACTTTTAATCAAACTCTGCATATGTTCTAACACCCACACAGTGAGTCACTTTTACCACTGTTAGCCGTTTATTTTATATAATACAAAGATGTCTGCAGTACAGGAGGTCTGAAGAGAGAGAGAGAGAGAGAGAGAGAGAGAGAAAGAGAGAGAGAGAGAGAGAGAGAGAGAGAGTGTGTGTGTGTGTGTGTGTGTGTGTGTGTGTGTGTGTGTGTGTGTGTGTGTGTGTGTGTGTGTGTGTGTGTTATGGCTGATAATAGACAGAGCGAGCAGTGAAAAGAGATGCAGATGTGAGAATGTGAAAACAGTTCTACTAATTTGTTCAGACACTCATTATCACCTGAAGGTGTGTGAGAAAGCTCGACACATCCTCTACACACATACCTGCGTACAGCTACCCATATAGCTTCTCTATACAGCCCAATGTACTGAATTAGTTTAAACTGGGGTCCCACAAAAAACTACTATATTAAACAATGAAGAATTTAGATCTTTGATATGTACAAAGATTATGTACCCATATGTTTAAATGTATACATAATCATAATTTATTTGGTACCTCTATTGTCCCAACCCTTATATTTACACTAAACCCTAACCTCTAAATTTACACTAAACCCTAACCTCTAAATTTACACTTAACCCTAACCCCTACATTTACACTAAACCCTAACCGCTATACTTACACTAAACCCTAACCCCTACATTTACACAAAACCCTAACCTCTACATTTACACTAAACCCTAACCCCTACATTTACACCAAACCCTAACCCCTATATATATACACTAAACCCTAACCTATAAACTTACACTAAACCCTAACCCCTACATTTACACTAAACCCTAACCCCTACATTTATACTAAAGCCTAACCTCTATATGTACACTAAACCACAACCCCTACATTTACACTAAACCCTAAACTGTACATTTACACTAAGCCCTAAAGCCTACATTTACGCTAAACCCTGACCCCTACATTTACACTGAACCCTAACCCCTACATTTATCCTAACATTTGATTATTCTTGTTTTTTATTGAAGTTGAAAGATTTAGATCTATCATGAGTAAAAAGAAAAAAAAAATGCTGTCCCATTGTTAATGTGACTACTGAAATTGTTTAAGTCTGTGGCAGGGCCTTATTTTTAGCAAAGTCTCTTGGTGAGCAATTAAATACATGTGTCCCAACATCTGAAAATCAATGCAGAACTGTCACTACTGAAACCCTGATTTTTGAACCTTTTTGTGTTTTAATGAAGAATGTGGTGATTTTGTACAACTCTTCAAAGCTGTGTTTGCTAGTCATCTATTGGCTAGCACTTTTGAGTTTTGTTAAAAATTAACTAAAATGTTCACTACTGACACAAACACTACTGAGATTTTTGGTAGAGCTTGCTTTGATATACAGTGTTAGTGATATAGATTAGTTTTATGGCTGTATGAATACTTAATCACTAGTTTGATCACTAGTAATTGTTATAAAATTATTATGGTGTTGGGTCACACAATGCTAAAGAATTTTAGTTTAAAAGACTTAAGCGTGTTTTGAACCCTGAAACAAATTTGAAAAATGATTTGAATACAGTTGTATACAAATGGTTGGACACCTCTGGTTAAATGCCATTTTGCCTAGTGCAAATAAGTTAACATGTCTTCTACAGAGAACACAATTCTACACATTTTAATACACACGGTTTATTTAATTACTTTATTTAATATATGTTTCTTAGCAAAACATTGGGGCACCTAAACTTTTCATTTTAGTGATGCTTCGAGCTCAATGTCGAGTAGATGCTGATTCATGAGTATGACACTAACAGCATAAATGCGCCAGAGAAGACAACAGGTGAGAAGCTTGATGATTTTGTGGCTCATATCTGTGATTTTCTGGACTTAGGATGCGATCCAGGACTTACTGAATGGAAACATCACATGCTACTGACCTGTGGAGTGTGGCTTCATCACAGAATTTTAAAGTTGCCTGTTGTGGTTTTATTCACGACACCGTGTGGCCCCTACTGTATATAAATGCCATTCAGGGAGCCGCCTCAGCTCAACATTGCTTATAACTTCAGCAGGAGTAGGAAAAGCCAAAGGTATATGTAAATGTGTGGATTTTTATGACCTCACAAAACCTGTATATTTAAAATTAGCCATGTATGCAGCCTAGTTTCCATGGATGAAGGTTTTGAAACAATGATTAAATACCACATCATTAAAAACAAGGGAAATTAATTTTTCCATGATGATGAGTCCTTTAAAGATGTTTATTGAGGTTATACCTCGAGACCCCAATTTGAGACGAGTGCTGGTTCCCTGGCCTGATCTAAAGCGCCTGACTCTAATACCCGTGCGGCAGTGAGTGATCAGTAATTGTGGGTAGGTCTGATTCCTGTCCACGCTTCAGTGCGCATGAATGGAACTCATTAAAAAGGCCTCACGTTTTGTTGTTTACAGAAAAAAGCCGATCAGCGCGTGGCATCCCGGCAGGAAACATTAACCCGATCTGCAAGCCGAGCATAATGAGAGCCTTTTTTATTGTTATTACTGTTTTATAACTCTTCATCTCACAGCCTGTGTTATTATTCCAAAGCATGCGGCTGCGATGTGGCCTCCGCGGATGGTTCGGGCTGTTTCTGGTGGGCTGGTATAGTGGTCCTCAGAACAGCGGTGTAAATAAAGCTTGCGCGATTATAGTGCTGGTTTTATGAGCTGCCTGAGACAGCTGGGCAGCGGAGTTTAATCAGTTTAATCGGTTTATTAGCGAAATACATGGAGGACGTGATACTGGATGTCTGCTGTAATGAAAACAACCTGCCGTAGTTCTGCGGGCTGCAGTTTTCATCACGCCGAGGACTGTTCTGGTCTTATTTCTCATGTTATTGTGAAGTGTTTTAAGCGACAGCTGCCCTCCTTAAGCCTGCTAGAAAAAAAACACCATGTCTGGTCACCAGCAAAGCCAGCATGTGGTATGTTTTGGATACTGGTATGCTGATAAACCAGCATGCCCATGTTGTGTGATTGGCTATTGTCAATCAACCAACATGTGTGCTGTCTGTGGATTCTTTAATTTAGTACTGCAGCTATCGAGCTAATGTAGCTAATATGCAATAGGCATAGTTATCAAATTAGCTATACTTCTATATGAGCTTTCCTGGACATTACATTCCAAAATCACATGTATTAATATGCAGTCTGCCTTGATTTGTAGCTATAACAGCCTCCACTCTTCTGCCAAGGCTTTCCACAAGATTTTGGAGTGTGTCTGTGAGGATTTGTGTCCGTTTAGACAAAAAAGCATTTATGAGGTTAGATACTGATGCTGATGACAAGAAGGCCTGATGTTCCAGCTTGACCTAAAGGTGTTAAAGTCAGGACTCTGCATGGGCTATTGAGCTCCTCCACACCAAACTCCTCAAAATGTCATTAATGATTCCTTGGCTCCTTTGCACGGGGACACAGGCATGCTGGTACAGGAGAGGAATCTATACCAAGCATATTATTGTGTAAAAGGACTTTGTGTGCTGTAGCATTAACCCTTCACTAAAACTAATGGCCCAAACCCAAACCCTGAAAACCTCTCCAGACCATTATACCCCCCCCACCAAACTTTACTGTAGACATTCTGGTAGGTATTCTCCTGATTCCTCCGTTAGGCTGCGAGATAGAGAAGTGTGATTTATTACTACAGAGAACATGTTTCTACTGCTTGTCAGTAGAGTCCAATGGCAGCACTACTCCAGCTGATGCTTGGCATTGCGCTCTTGGGGGCTTGCGCTCCACTTACCAAGAAGCTGGGTGCACCTTGCCAATTTGCTTAGCCTTAGCGAATCATCTAGAAGTCTACTCACTCTAGGTTAGTGGCGAATTATGTATCTGAGTTAGTAAAAAAGTAAAAACTCTACATTTGTTTATGTGAAGAAGACGTGAGATGTGGTACAGTTTGTGTTAGCTCAGGGTACTGAGAAATGGTGAGAATCCATTTCTCCTCCATGTTCGTATAGCCTTGATCTTTTTTCACGTCACATGAAACAGCATGTTGGAAAGGTCAACAACAAAATGAGTCAAAGTTTAATTTGATTACACTTTGAGTGCAGCCACAAAGCAGCAAACCGGAGCAGCAAAGCAGCAAATCCGAATGGCACATGCCGCTCAGGGCAGCGCAGTGGCAAAGCAAAGCGGCTGCGTTCTCTCCATAGAGTGCAAAGCGTTTTTCCCACTTATTATCTGAATACCCCCTTAGGCTTGTTTGTAGCTGCTCAGCCACGGAAACCCATTTCATGAAGCTCCTGACGATCAGTTCTTGCATGGATGTTGCTTCCACAGGCATTTTGGAACTCTGTAGTAAGTGATGCTATGTGCGTTTGTGTGGTCTACTCCTTAGTAGCTGAGCTGTTGTTGCTCCTAGATGCTTCCATTTCACAATAATAGCACCTACAGTTGTTTGGGGCAGCTCTAGCGGGCCAAAAAATCAGTTACAAAGGAGGCATCCTACGACAATGGCAGGTTTAAAGTGACTGAGCTCTTCATTATGACCCATTCAGTAGAGAGTGTGTGACTATGTGCTTGATTTATAGAGGTATATAACTGTGTTATAACTGTAGAAGCAGACTTTTGACAACAAACATATCTTGACTGACTAACTGAAAACTCTACTGTTGTTTTGTGGTTTGCTGTAAGGAGAACAGCCACACCAGTAGAACTTTTATGAAGAATCCTGATGAAACCTTGGGGAAACCCAGAGAAGCCGCAGGGTGGAGAGTTTTCCACGCTGTAAATAGGACCTTCGCAGAACTGAGTGAAATGAAAACTTCTTTGTAAATGCCTTTTGTTTGAGTTGTCAGTCATTTCTGATGCTCCCGCTCATCAGCTGCTCTCTGGCCGTGACAGGTGAGTGCGTGTGTGTGCTTGTGCGTATGACTTTGCCGAAGGTCCCCGGAGCCTCTCGGGACGTCTGATGGCGTTTCCATTCCGTTTGAATTGCAGTAATTTCCCCCGGTGATCTGACAGTGTGTCGGCGCCCACGGAGGGATCAAATCACCTTTGAAATCTGAACACTCTTAACTACACCCCTCAGGAAGACTTTTTTTTTTTTTAAAGATTGTCAAAACATCATCAGAGAAATAGTCACTTCTCGTCCCCGTTTTTATCCCACATCTCTCTCTCTCTCTCTCTCCATCCCTCTATCCACCCACCCACCGTGTCATTTACATCCAGATGGCTCTGAAAGTAAAGTGCAATAACTGTAGTTATGTACATTCAAAAGCATACATTTAGCTAAATTTCACATATGCAAACCTTGTGTTTTCCAGCCACCCTTAACCAACTACAGCATTCTTAAACTGTTAAAGGAACGTTTCAGTGGGAAATCTGATTTACACAATATTTACTCACCTTAGATAAAGTCCATCTGCCAAGATATGTTTAGTGTACATGTTTTCCCCCCTGTAGTTTAGCGCTTAAGCTACTAGGCTATTGTAGCCAACAAGCATTAGAAGTCAAAAGACACCCAAATCTCCTTAAATACATAAATACAACCCCAAAACTTCTCTACATCTAAGTATCAGCAATCCCAAGCAAATAACACTCAGTAGCAGTGATGCTATCTAATCAGCACTCAGTAGCAGTGATGCTATCTAATCAGCACTCAGTAGCAGTGATGCTATCTAATCAGCACAATAATGCTAACCAAAGCATAATCCTGCCCTTAAATCCAAAAAAAAAGAAACACAACATTGAAATAACTGTTCTTTAGTCAGTTGTAAATAAACATACAGTGTACTTTAAATTATTCTGCTATATTTATTCTGTGTTTAATCTCTGTTCTAGGCCAACAGATCTAAATACAGTAAAGAAAAATGTGTTTTCGTGCTGTAAGGCAGAGAGATTTTTCTCTTGTGATTTCTGCCATCTGCTGAGCTTCTCTCAGAGGTCCAAATCCTGCTGCTGTTCTTTATTCTCCCAAAAAAATGTAATTTTAGCTTTTAAAAATAAAAAAAAAATACTACAACAATGTTAGACTGAATAAACTGAACACACAGCACGCTGCAGCTGAGCTTCAACATGGAACTACAGGGAATTCAATGTCTGCACTCCTCTGTGACTCACATACCTTGCAGTGCAGAAATTGTGTCTATTTGTGTCTGTTCAGTTAAAAGAGCATTTGTGAGGTCAGATACTGATGAATGAGAAGTCCTGACGTTCCTGTTTATCCCAAGGTGTTTAGTGGGGTTGAGGTAAGGGACTCTCCTTACCAAACCATGCCTTTATGGAGCTGGCTTTGCTGTATTTAAGTCATAACATAACAGACATGGTTTTGACTGCACCATTTGTCTTACAGTGTTAGTCTCTCATTGTGTGGAATGACACCAAACTGAGAAGATTGGTTATTGTTTTTATCATTTGTAGTAAGTCATACAAATTTCTAAACCACAGCAACTTGCCAGTGTGGCCTGAATAAAGAGCTGGATGCAGTTTAAAAGGGGTTAAAAAGTTATTTTAGGCATTTATAAACAGGAACAGTTTGGGTGACTATTGACTTCCAGTGTTAGCAATGTTAGCTTTGTAGCTCCTGTTTTGAACTAAAGATTTTTTTTTACAGAGAATGTCTTGGCTGACTGACTACATTTCAGATAAATGGACAAAATCACATAAGCTGGATTTTTCTCCAAACATGGCCTTTAACATGATTCAAATTACGTTTATCCCACTAATGCATTATTAATGCAAACTTGAGACCTCCATGAATATATAAATCATCCTTATTTAACATTTTGTTATTTTTAATACTTACAATAGTTTGAGTTTTTAGCCGGTACTTTCAGTGCTTTAAGTCAGCGCTGGGTGTTCTGTGTCGGTTTGCAGGCTACAGCATCGTGTGTCAGTGTTTTATCCTGAAAGACGGAGGATCATTAAGGTACCTGAGCGTCTGCTTACTGACAATATGTCAGTTCACTAACATCACCTGTAAAGCCAGACCTCATCAAAGAGGCTCCTTTGATGGAGAGCAGCCTTAGATCTCACACACCTTCAAAACAAGTAGGAAGATTTGCCTGATCACACACACCTACACACACACGCTAACTCAAACATACGTGCACATACATCAGATGTACCGGTCTGACGCAGCCACATTCACTTTGCTGAAGTTTCTGCTGAGGACTTTCCTCATCTTTCAGTTACTTTCAGTCCAAAACATTCTACAGCTTTCCCTGCTTTCAACTCAACTGATTCAACTAATTACCTGATTAACAAATAATGACTGCTTTAAGTAACAATTTCATTTCTTTCTAGTGACCTGACTACATTAGAATTATTTAGGAATGTCAACGTCCACCAGAATTTAATTTGATTAAATTGCAATTAGTCCAATTACTTCATCGAATCTAAAATTTGGCCACTGTTTCTTTTTGATAATGACTCTTTAATAAGTGACAGAATGCTTCATGGAATCTTAAATTTGACCACAATATGTTTAGATTTAATTATATAATATGTTTTCTATGATTTTCATCAATTTCACCACAATTCCAGTTATTCTTTATAAAATGATTCAGTGCATTATGAAATCTGAAATTTCACCCGTTTGAATCTGTGAGGTTTACATTCAAATAGGATTCTTCAAAAAATGATTCAATGCATCCTGATGTCTCAAAGTTCGACCACAGCTTAATTTGATTAAATTTAATTGAGATTTCTTAGGGATTCATGAGGCGTTTGATTTGATTATGATTTATTATGAAACAATTCAATGCTTAATGAAATCTCAAATTTTACCACAGTGCCCTTCTCTCCCTAAAATCCTCTCACCTCTCGTCTCCTTCTCCAATTCCCTCTCTCACCATCTTACCTTGCATTTCAGCTGCATCAGACACAAACAGTCTGTGTCAGTGTGTTTTAGAAGTGATTAAAGTATGGATAATAATAATAAAAATAATAATAATAATAATAATAATAATAATAATAACAATAATACCAATACCTTTGATACAGTGTGTGTTTGTTTATGTGTGTGTGTGTGTGTGTGTGTGTGTGTATATATCTGTGTGTGTATCTGGGTGTGTTTGCGTGTGTGTGTATATGTGTGTGTGTGTATATGTGAGTGTGAGTGTGTGTGTGTAAGGCAGATGCGTCTAAAGATGTTAGAAGTGTCAGACTCTATCAGCTCATATAAATAAAGCAGTGTACTGCCCGAAGCCACATCTACCCTGAATCGTGTATGAGAGCGAGAGTGAGGGTGAAAGCAAGAGAGAGAGACAGAGAGAGAGAGAAAGAGAGAGAGAGGGTAATAGAGAGATGGGTTCCCTTATCCTCTCTGCTATGTAGCAAATTAAACTTTAATTAAAAAAAGATGTTTGTATTTGCATAACAGTAAAACTGGCCCATCACTGCGGAACACAACACTTAATTATACTGTGGTGTCCCTCCATTGGCTCGTGCTGCTGCGGGAGGCGTGGCCTCGCACAGAGTCTCTTTGGAGGCATGTGCTCCAGTGTTGTTTGTTTTGTTCTGTTGGTGTTAAATATGTTTACGGAGCAGTGTGTGTGTCAAGGTTGCTAAAGGAGGTGGTCACTGTAAGCATGAGCATTATGGATGAGTTACTAGGCTAATTTACATTCAATACAGCTTCGCTTCCCATTTTCAGACCCATAGCACTAAATTGTCTTCTCACAGTGGAAGGATGGACAGAAACATGTATATTCTGATTAGAAACAAGAGTGGAGTTTAATATTCTCCTCTGTATCAAAAAGAAAAAAAGTGCTGTTTATTTGATGTGGACAGTTTTAGTGAGTCTAGCAGGTCTTCCAGGTGGTTGTTAGAAGCCTCATTTTCTCTTACACCTTTTTTACACCATTTACTCATGCAACTGGATCATCTATATAGATTTTGGCAAAATATTAACATTTTACAGTCCACTGTAATCTTAAAATCATTTACAACAATATATATTAATTTGTATGACATCCACTGGCAAAATAAAAACAATAAAAAAAACAATAAAGGAAAACAAAAGAACACATGTTCACTATCAAAGTGGGGCTAGTTTTTCTCCACAAAGCCCAAAAATGCCTAACTTTTCTCATTATGTGGGTCTCGCTCTGCTAAAACTACAGAAATGCTCCACATTCATCCAGCCTGATCAGAGAAATGCGAATGAAGAGAAATATTTAATTAAGATTCTCTCTCTGATTTCTCCGCAGCACTTTGTTCCTCCGCACAAACGAGGAATTAGCGCACACTTCCGCTCTGGAGCGTTTAGCCATTCAGCAAGCAATTAATTTAGCCTAGCAGACTGAGAGAAAATCATCAATTATTACTGAGCTCCGCTTCTAACGTAACACGAGAGGAGCTCCGGATATTTCTGTAAAATTACAGCCACGATAACTCAGGAAGAGAAACGGCTCTTTTGACCTTCCACACTGCCCGGTCAGTGAAAATAAAACCTATTCTTATAAAAAACATTGTTTACAAAAGCAATAAAAAATGTGGAGGCAGCGGTGAGTTTAATGTTAACTTTTTTTTATTTCTGTCTCTCTTAAAAACAGTAATGTGTTCTTTATTTTGCTTTGATTTATCTCACTCCATTTTGTTTCTACCTAAATAATCATAACATAAACTCGGAATGACTAGCTGGCAAAAAAAAATTCATACACAAATAAAATCATCACATTTTTCATTAAAACACTGGGTTTCAGAAAATTTTGTTTTGATGGTTCACTCTAATTTTCGGATTTTGGGACACATTTACAGAACAATGATAACTGTCCACCATGTGGCTGTGAGGGACAGAGATGCAGTCTGGATTTCTGCTCTAACACAGCGACGTGAGAAAATATTTTTTTGAGTATATTTTGTTAATTAACGGAGTCATTATGTGGGAACTGCTGGCTTTTGCTCTTCAGCTCCCCCTACAGTTGTAGAGCATATTTCACTTTCACACCCCTGTTGTAAATATAGCTATATAGAGTACATGTAGAATACAGAGTAATATTTCCAGATTTAATTACAGGAGCTAAAAGGCTCATTTGGTGTCAGATTGACAGATGTTTTTGGCATAAGATGAACTGGTATCTTTGCATTTGAAACACAACTGAGGTTATGACTGAGGTTATAACTTCTGGTAAAACTCCATGAGACAGGAACGACAGAAGATAAAGACTCCACAGTTGGATTTTTGTTGTTTTCCTGCTAATGAGCCAAAAAGCAAATATAAGATTTATTCTTTTCCTGACTGTTGCTGTCTGTTTTTCTCTTCCTCCAACAACCTTCTGTCTTTTTCTGATTTCAGCCTCAGCCATGATGTTAGCTAAAAAAGCTAAAAGAGCTATAGTTGTTGGTGTGTGACATAGTGCTCTAAAGCTTTTTGCAGTCCTTGCAGGAGATCTCATACACACTGCTCCACAGTTACACAGAGCTATATTAGGGGTTCCAGGCTCAGAGTGGGAATGACCAAGACTCTGTTGTCCCTATTAAAACTACGATTAACATCAGAATAATTTGAAAGCTGTTACTTTAAAATCAAATAATAAGTTCTTAATAATCCATCCTAAAACATTATTTTCTACTTATATGTACAATTGTTTAAAATTTGTGAACACTTTAGAACTTTTTTCATATTTCTGCATAAATTATGGCCTAAAAGCAACTAAGCAGACTCCAATTAAACTAAAATAAAATAAAATGAGACAGAAATATTATACTGTCAATTATTTATTGAGAACAATGATCCAATATTTCACATCTGTGAGTGGCAAAAGTACTTGAACCTCTGGGATATACTTGATGGTGAAATTAGAAACAGGTGTTTTCGATCAACGGAATGATGATCAGATGTGAGTGGCCACAGAAATCTCTCAAAGTCAGATCTTCATAACACACATTTGTGGAAGTGTATCACAACACAAACAATGGAGATTTCCGAGGACCTCAACAAACAAGCTCATTAAGCTGGAAATGGCTACAAAAATAACTATTAAAAGCCAAACCAAGGTAAATAATAGTTTGCAAGGTCACAAAGGAACACAGTGTATCTTTTAGGCAGCAAAAGGCCTCTGTCACAGTGGCTAATGAAAATGTTTATGAATCCGCCGTCCTTAAACAATATCATCCAAAAAGAGCACTGCCACTTGTCTGCAGTTTGCTAAAGATCACACAGGCAAGCCAAAAGGCTATGGGAAAAGTATTCTGTTGATAGATAAGACCATAATAGTTAGAAGGGTAGTTCAAGGAACAATTAATTCTGAATCATACCAGTGATTTAAAAAAAAAAAGACATCTCAGGAGAATGTGGGTCCTGCAGATAAATGGAATGTTTTGAAATGGCACAGTCAAAGTCCTGATGTTTATCCTGTAGAAATGTTGTGGAAGGACCTGAAGTCAGCAGTTTAGATGAGGAAACCCAACAATATCCCTGAGCTGAAGTAGTTCCATACAGAGGAACAGGCAAAAAATTCTCCGGGCTGACGTGCAGGATTGATATGCAATTATAGAAAATGTTAAGCTGCAGCTATTGCTGCACAAGGGGGTCGCACAGGATTCCAAGCTTCACATGCTTTAGCTGCTCACAGATATGTAATACTGGGTCATTGTAATCAATAAATAGCAAGTGTAATTTTTCTCTTTTTTTTAATTTGGTCAATTTATATATATATATACAATGACACTCTATACATTGTATTGATTACAATGACACTCTATATAATTGACACTCTATGCAGTAGAGTGTCATCAGTCCTGTATGTAATGAGCAGATAATACAGTGAAGGCAGGTAGATCAATTGAGCTAACAGTTCAGTAGCAGTGCTAATCTGCATCAAGATTTTTTAGCTGTTTTAAACCGTAATGCTCAGCCCCAAGGGTGGAAAGGAGAGGTGCCAGGCAGATTGGGGTGGGTTTATTTATAGAATCACGTCTTGTTTTGTTTAGCATGTCATGTGTTGTTTGTAACCACACTTCGACAGAAATGTATCAAGGCTGCAGTCCTTTAAAGTTGAGCGCGTAAGAATAAAGTCAATAAAATAAAAAGTCCCTAAACATCTTTGTACTTTGTACTAGTACTATACCTACACTAACACTAAACCTCAGTATCCAAACACAAACCTAAACCTAACCCTAACTTCAGTATCCAAACCTTAACCAAGCCTTATCCTTAACCTCAGTATTCAAACCTAAACCAAACCTTAACCTCAGTATTCAGACCTAAACCTAAGCTTAATCTCAATATTCTAACTTAAATTTTACCATAACCTTAATATGAGCATCTAAACCTAAATCTTCCTTAAACCTCAGTGCTAAACCTAACCCTAACCTTAATCTCAGTATCAAAACCTAAACCTAACCATAATGTTAACCTCAGCATCCTAACCTAGACCTAACCGTAACTGTAACCTAATCTAACAGTATCCTAATCTTAACCTAAGGCCAACCTTAACCTTAAAGGTAAACCTAACCTTAACCCTAATATTAGTATTCAAACCTAAATGTAATTTAACCTCAGTATCCAAGCCTCACCCTAATCTTAATCTCAGTATCCAAACCTAACCCTAATCTTAACCTCAGTGTCCAAACCTAACCCTAATCTTAACCTCAGTGTCCAAACCTAACCCTAATCTTAACCTTAGTGTCCAAACCGTAATCTCACCCTAACCTTGACTCCAACTCAGTATCCAAAGTGTAACCCAAACCTAAGTATCAAACCCTGCACCTATATTAACCTCAGTGTTAAACCTAAACCTTAGCATAACCTTAATCTCAGTATCTTAAACTAAATCTAACCTTAAGCTTTTCTGAGATTTCCTGCTGTTAAGAAACGTTATTGGAGGTAAAAACTATACATCCCAGTAAGGATCACCACAATGTTCTTAATTTCACAGTGTGCTAAACTTGTGAGGACAACATGTTTTTCTCTTTCTCTTTTTCTTTTCAATCTTTCTTTCTCACTCTCTCTTCCCCTTTCTCTCTTTCTCTCTTTCAGTAATTTTCTCTCTCTTCCCCCTTTCTTTTTCTCCCTCTCTTTCTCTTTCTGCCTATCCTTCTTTGCTTTCCCTCCCTCTGGTTTCCTTCTTTCTCTCCCTCTTATGTATTCTCTCTCTCTCTCTCTCTCTCTCTCTCTCTCTCTCTCTCTCTCTCTCTCTCTCTCTCTGTCTCTTCCTTTTTGTTCCTTTGACAAATTAACTCTGCCTCTGTGCCACTGAACACCACAACAGAGTACAATTTACAAAGAGAGAGAGAGAATAAGGAAGAGAGAGAAAGAAGAAAACAAAGAAAGAGGAAAAACAAAGTAAGACAGTAATAAGAGAGTGTAATAGAGAAAGAGTGTGTATGTAATAGAGAGAGTGCAATAGGGAGAGTGTAATAGTAAGAGAGAGAAAAATAGAGTGAATGTGTAATAGAGAGGGAGAGGGAGAGCGAGAGAAAGAGAGAGAGTAATAGAGAGAGAAAGCTCTTCATGTATATTTCTCCAGTCTATTAGCTCTGTCTCTGAAGTGCTGTTGAAATGGGGCTTTAGCGCGTAGCGTCTGGGCTAAATGAGCGCTTTTGTATCAGAGCCTCTGGAGACGCTCGGCCTGTCCAAACTAATCACAACCCTGCCACCACACACACTAACCCAGCCACAAACACCAAAGCGTGTTGCGTAACACTAATACGCTCACATTTCAGCAGGAAATAGCTGCGCGCTCCTAATACACGGCTACGTGGAGAAAACACTGTTAACACTTAGTAATGACATGACAATCAATGTGTTTTAAATAATCTCCCGTTTTCTGCTGCTTTTCTAATTACCGGCTGCGGTGGAACTGCCCCCACCCCCACCCCCAGCGGCAAATCAGCCCTGTTTTTAAGAGAATCGTGAATTCTGATGTGCACTGAGGAAAATCAATAACTGTCATGATTACTATCTAAATCCATTCCAATTATCTTAGCTTGTAGTCGCTGTGTGCACTTCAGCAGCTGGAGTATTCGACTGTTTAGCTGTTTTATTACTGCTAAAAAAAGAAGAATGCTCCAAATTCGTTCAGAAAGACTGCATTACCTCTCCTCCTAGAGCAAATCGCTCCTGGCAGAACAAATCCTAGTATCTTCAAAATGATCATTTTACAGGTGAAGGAAGAACATACTTAAGTTTTAATGTAAATCAATGGAACCAGACTTTTTAGTAGTCATTTATTTTACTCCATACATGCTGAAATGTACACACAATCTAAAGAACAACAGGCATTTTTAAATGTCCAAAACGTAAAAAAAAAGGATAGATTTACAAGCGTTCATTTTTTTGACAGCAGCAAAGTTTAAGCTTCTTGGCCTAAAGAGGTCTCACAGTGTGAGGTCAGATAGTGATCAAAGCACAGAGCATGGCTGCTACTTGCAGGTTACTGTTGTGGTTGTGAGAGTAGTAAAGGCAGAACTGCTTCTCTCTTTAGTGTCAAACTCTGAATGAAGTTGCTTAATGTTGTCCAAGGTTTAAGAAACTGCCTGAAGTGCAGAGGTGGGTGCAGAGTAATGATAGATACATTTACATCTAGTACATGTACGATAGGAATGGATTTGAATCTCTTGAATACTTATATAGAACACTCATATAGAATTACTATTACTATAACAAATATATTAGAGAATCTACTTTTACTACATTTTAGCCATTCATATTTAGTTACTTATTCCTTTGTTTAGATACTTATTCCTTTGTTTAATTTCATTCTGTTTTTGTTGTTGGCATCACTTGTACTGCTTTGTGATTTTTCACATCTCTGACTTTGGAGCTTTGGCATTTTATTTCAATCCAGGATAATAAAAATAAAAAAAATCCCACAAGCTTCATCTCCAGTGTTGATTGACACCGGATTTACTAAGAAGGTTCACCAAGCAAAGAAGGATTTAAGTAAGCAAGTGTTTTTATATAGAACTCATAAATTAATAGAACATCTTTTAAAGAGTCCAACATCATTCATTCTGAGTTTTTCACTTTCTATGTTTTTTAAACAGTAACATTAATCTAAAACTTTAAGAAAAAGAGTAACTAAGTAAACTTAAAATATTTCACGTTTAAAATACTTAAAATATTAAATAAATAAACAACTGAATGAGAAAATGAGTAATCTGTGTATTACATTTGCGATTATCTGATTATCATATTTAAACTTAACAGAAAAAAACAAATACACTTCTCCTCTCCTTCTAAAGCTCCACCCCCAAATTCATGGAGGCGCACTGCCAAGGTAAACAAAACGTGTTTTTTAGATTTTTGATGCCATAAAACCCTTCACAGACAAACAGCATGATACAATGTTAAAGCAAACAGGTTATTGATTACCAAACTGCTGCTACAATTGCCGCTCCAATGCTAACCAGTTTCACAAACATGAGTAAACACGACAAAATAGCACTGACCTTTTGGTTCAGCAGAAATATGTTAAAATTTACCACCAGAGCAACCTCCTAATCCCTTTACACACCTTACAACTTTCCACAAAGCTGAAGTCCTCTTCTTAAAACTTCTTAAAACGTGTCCTAAAGTCTTAAAACTTGCATTCCACCTTAAATGGTGCAGCAATTACATTCCAGTGCCGTGGCTTACCAGTCCAGCATCTTGTTCAAACTTTCCCATTCCACCTTAAATGGTACAGCAGTTCCATGGCTACTCAGACTAGTGTATTAGTGGTCCAAATGGACTATTAAATATGCAACAAAAGCTCTCAAATACGATCCTGTAGGAGTTGATGCCAGTGCCAAGACACTAATGTGTTAACAGAAGCAAATCCTCAAGTCTTTAACAACAAACTGGGTTAATTACAGCGTTATGCGTTCACGCAGGAATTTTACAGCAAAAAATCTACCAGACATGTAATAATATACTTCCGGAAAATGTATTTAATAGATGAAAAGAACTTGCAATATATAACTGCAGCAACATTTAATGTGAAATAAGAAAAAGTCTTAACCCTTTCGCAAATTTCTTCAATGCTAAAACACCTTACTGACGTTAACACTGTTCTTCACCCCTCACCTGACCTAAACCGTCCTTCTAAATATTTGTTCTTCTGATTTTTTCCTTTGTTGCCCATCTCTTCTTCTTAACCCTTCTTAAAACTGTGTCTGCTGATTATGTACTGGCTGGTGGTTTTGAGTTTTGCTCAAAATGACTAAAAATTGTCAATTCCAAATTTCTGTAGAGTTATTGTTGTTTTGGTGAATGTTTAATCATTAGTTGCAATTAACTTAATTATAATTACATAATTAAGGTAAAGCGTTACTTAAACCAAAAGAATTTTGGCCTAAAATTCTGAAGTATGTTTTTTTTTTTTCAAATATTTGTTCTGAGCTTCTTTGCCTCAAACTTTCTTTATTGTGTAAAACTGTTGCATGCAATCATGGCTGGGATGATCTATTGCGACCAAACCACAGCCTCACAACCGTGATGTGATGATACGTGCACACACACACTGTCCCTACACTATTACACTGTTGATGGACACCATTAGTCCAATCCTAGCTCCTGTCCTCCTGATGGTCATAAAGCAAGGCTTCATTATGAGGAGCCTCAACACAGCTCAAACCAAACCCTGCTAATAATGCACACAAACACGAGCCAGCTTACACAACCCCACTCCACCCGTAACCTCCAGCATCTTCTAATGAAGCCCTGGGGAGGTCACACACACACACAATTAGGGCTAATGATAGATTAGAGGAGGCGCTGATAGTAATTGGAGGTTATATTGTATAATTTGTACATTTCATTAACATCAGGGAGCAGTAATTGCATCTTTTGTTCATCACTGCCAGTATGACAGTAACGTCTAGAAATCTCTCTCGCTCTCTTGCACTCTTTCTCTCAGTCTAATTTCAGCTTTCTGTTCCTCAACAAATGCTTATCTGTCGATCAGTCGCAAAGTTGAAAGGTCAAAAAGACATCAATCACAACTAAGTTGCTCCAATGCAAATATACTGTAGTTATATTACACATAATACATAATAAGGTGGGTGTGGTCTAGTGCAGGACAGTACAGGTAGATGTGGTCTAATGTAGGACAGTATAGGTGGCTGTGTTCTGGTGTGGAACAGTGCAGGTAGGTGTGGCCCAGTATAGTACAGTACGGGTGAGTGTGGTCTAGTATAGGACAGTACAGGTGGGTGAGGTCTAATGTAGAAGAATACAGGTGGCTGTGGTCTGGTGTGGAACAGTGTAGGTGGGTCTGGTTCAGTGTAGGGTAGTACAGGTGGGTGTGGTCTAGTACAGGGCAATAGAGGTGGGTGTGGTCTACTGCAGGACAGTAAATGTGGGCATGGTCCAGTGTGGAGATACAGTTAGCTGTAGTCGAGAGTTGAAGAGTTCTGCAATTTCTCATTGAGCTAAATGAATAACTCACGCTAAATGTAGATATTGTGATATGTGAGTCACATCCTACAGTTTCTTATTAGGTAGAATGTAAAACTCTCTATCATTAACAGTCTAAATGTTGGTTTTGTCTGACATTTGTGGGTGGAACATGATCATTATCAGTTATTATAGTGTCAGTAAGCTCCACCAGATTTACTGCACCTGTTGGTGTTTTGTTGTAAAATAGAGAAATACAGTAAATGTCAAGGTAAAAATATAACTTGAGGTAAGCTTGGAATACATTTCAAGCATCAGATTTTCAACCCTTTACACATTTCCTTGTTTATGAGATATGATCACATGCATGTTGAGATAAGACGAGCTGAATGACAGTGATAAACAAAGATACTGTTTCCCTGTTTATTCTGCCTGGAGCAGAAACACTGCACTATTTCAACTCTTTCCTCTGTAGACATGTGAAGATTTAATCTGCGCAACATTCTTTTTGTCAGACTTCTTTTACTGTTTGTAGAAAAGGGAGTTTGTGCCTGTTTCTTTTACTGCACTAATCCCATATTTTTAGAGACAGAACATTTAAGTATACCATGCAACTGTCTGTGACTAAAAACATTAAAACACATACACAACATAAAGTGAAGAACAAAAGCCACCACGCCATACACCAGCAATGCAACTGAACCGCAATTCCTAAAACTGCAGATTGTTGCAACCCAACTCAACCCAAACTGCATCACCAGTCTAAACCCACCCAAGTACAACACTATTCTGTCCAAAGCTGTCCTGAACCACAAAACTATGTTCCAACACTACTTGAACCACTTAATCTTCTCTAGAGGTCAAAACTGACCCAACTATGATGAAATTCTGATCTAAGCCCAACCAGTTTGTGTTTGAACTCCACCTAACCTGAGTCTGGAACTGGCCAGTCCTCACCCAAAGTGAGGAATAAAGCTGTTAAGTGACAACAATAGTCAACATAAGAGCGTGTATGTACTCATGTGTATGTAAATGTACTCATCATATAATGCTTCTGAACATCATCTTAACCTTTTCCTTAAAGTCTGAATAAACTGTTTATACAAGACAATTCTTTTGGATTAATTTATCAGCTCAGATTAATTCTTGGAACAAACCCAACGTCATTTTTTGCAGCAGAAGAGAAACTAAACATTTAATATATTGTGTACATTCTTTCTTTTTAACGTTTTTGTTACATTTTTGTGGCTATTTGATTCTTTTGTCTTTATGATGCAAAAAAAATGATAAAAGATAACACTATAACTCTGTATCTGAGCGCCTTTAGCTGCTGTGGCTGCTTCACAGTTTGTAGTAGCGAGCTTTAACCCTCCCAGCATGGCAGCACTTTAGCGGGGAGGCTAACCACAATGGAAACCGCCGCTAACAACCACAAACTGCCGAGTTAACTGAATGTAACTGCAGTGTAATGTGGAGGGAACCACAGTGAAATCAATCCAGGCGCCATTGACCCACTCCAGAGGGAGAGCGGCATTTTCCCTTTTATTCAAGTGTTGGAGAGCTCTTACAGCAAACCCCCCGCATCCTTTTACCTTTCAGACACACATAGCGAATGCTAAAAACATGACTCAGCCTCTGACGGGCTCACAAATCCAATTTCTGAGAAATCCTTCACTCCCAATCTCCGTCAGCTACACTGACGTGATTGGTGTAGTGTCGGACAAACGGACGACTCTCACTATAACGTTTTCATCTCGTTTTTTTAATTATGTTTTTTTCCCCCTGTTCAGGTATCTCTGAACATTTCTGCTCTCTCCTTGTAATTTATGCTAAAGTAACATGAATATTAATGGTGAAAAATTTCAAACTGGGTTTAAAAGGCGCGCGAGAAATCAGCGCTGTCCCTGCTGTCTGCGAAACTTTCAAACTGAAACAAAACACTTATTAATTAATTAGCCCTTTTTTCCACCGTGCGCTGCTGTTAGGTTTTATTTGTCAAGATCCTTCCTTTCATCATCAAGTCTTGCACATTCTCTCTCTCTTTTTTTCCCACTCGCTCCGTGAGCACTTTTATGTAAATGTTCTAACTGTTGGCTAGATTGATCAAAACCTCGATGTGACTTTCCAACTACAGGCTTCCCCGAGAGTTTCCTACAATATTAATTCATCGCGCCGGCTCCAGGGGCCGAGATTTGGTTTGTTTCTCCTAATTTGTTGTTTTCTCTGTCAAATTTTCACCTAACCGCTGAGCCAGCAGGGGAAATAAAAGGGAGCAAATATCGCAAAAACGCAAACGTACTGTTGAGCCCACTTAGAATTGCAGTTCTATACAACAAGCCCAGAAGGAGAAGCGAACAGGCGAGGTGGGGAATTAGAGCAGGTGTTGGGGGAGAGTGTGTCGTATATGAAAAGTGACAGATAATACATGATTTAACAAATCTATTACAGCAACAAACTCCACCACATCCATATTGCAGGCTGTTTTCTTAGTGCGGATGTGTAATGCATTGTTTAAGTAATTACTAAACAGCTTGTAAAGGCACATCATGGAACAATGTGAGTGTGGGGGAACTATAATGTACTAAAGGGGAATTTATTTTTTATATGCTCAAAATTTTAACTAGTCATAAGGGTTCTTTTGCTGCTGATGCAGGTATTTTTTTTAAGCTTTTTATTATGTCATTTTGATGTTACAGAGTAACAGATTCACTATCAAATGAAAGATTTCAGTGTGTAACATTGTTGCACAGATCAAGTAAAAAATCAATTAAAGGCTACAGGATTAAATACAGCCATAGAGGAACATAGCGGTCATAGTCACTACATACTATATGAACATGCAATAACACACCATCATAGATCAATGTACTGTTGTCAATAACAGTTATGTATCTCTATCAGATACATCTCTATCAAGCCCTGTAAAGTCATATTATATTTATACAATAACAGATGATCACATGTTGAAAAACAATAACAGTAAAATCCTTATCTTGCAATAACGTAACCACTAATATAACACTGATATGGTCTCATATTGCTGACATTCAGTAACATACTGTCTAAGAGCGAAACACAGTAACTGAGTACTGAGATCAAGTGCAATGTATTATTATACAGTAGTATCACATTATCATATAACAAATATCACACAACACATGTACAGTAATTACACTATCATGCAGTAACACCACACTGTCCTATAGTCACATGACAATATCACACAGTAACATCATACTATAACATCATATTATCAAACAATATCATCAAAATACCATACATTAGTTTCACACTATTAAAAAGTAACATCACACTCATAGAGCAATGTCACATGTTATCATAGAATAACATCACATTATTAAACAGTCAAATTACACTATCACATAATAAAAAACCTCAAGAGGAAGCAATCCTCCACAGACAGCAAAACATTATATATATAATTTACAATTATATATATATATATATATATATATATATATATATATATATATATATATATATATATATATATACAGCAGACAGTTTACAATAAATTCACAACATCTTATCACATGGTACATAGAGTAACATCACGTGATCATACAGTGACATCGCAGGATAATATCGTCGCTGTCCAAAGAAAAACATGTATTTACATTTTTATTGATTTTTTCTTCTGCATCTTTGAACACGACAATTGCCATGTACATTGTGTGAACTGGTTCCACTGACTTACATTAAAAGACTTTTGTCCTCTTCTGTAGTTACCATTTTGGACAGCGGCGATATACTACACACAATTATATGTCAAACTATTATATACTAATATCACATCATACATTACAATCACACCATCATACAGTACAACCACACCATCATACAGTACAATCACACCATCATACAGTACAATCACACTATCATACAGTACAATCACACTACCATACAGTAAATCACACCTTTATACAGTACAATCACACCATCATACAGTACAATCACACCATCATACAGTACAATCACACAATCATACAGTACCATCACATCTTTATACAGTACAATCACACTTTTATACAGTACAATCACACCTTTATACAGTACAATCACACCATCATACAGTACAATCACACCATCATACAGTACAATCACACCTTTATACAGTACAATCACACCATCATACAGTACAATCACACTATCATACAGTACACTCACACCTTTATACAGTACAATCACACCATCATACAGTACAATCACACTATCATACAGTACAATCACACCTTTATACAGTACAATCACACCATCATACAGTACAATCACACTATCATACAGTACAATCACACTACCATACAGTACAATCACACCTTTATACAGTACAATCACACCATCATACAGTACAATCACACCATCATACAGTACAATCACACTATCATACAGTACCATCACATCTTTACACAGTACAATCACACTGTCATACAGAACAATCACACCTTTATACAGTACAATCACACCATCATACAGTACAATCACACCATCATACAGTACAATCACACTATCATACAGCACCATCACTCTACCATACAGTAGTAGCACACCATCATACAGTACAATCACACTATCATACAGTACAATCACACCTTTATACAGTACAGTCACACCATCATACAGCACCATCACTCTACCATACGGTACTAGCACACCATCATACAGTACAACCACACTATCATACAGTACAATCACACTATCATACAGTACAATCACACCTTTATACAGTACAATCACACCATCATACAGTACAATCACACCATCATACAGTACAATCACACTATCATACAGTACAATCACACCTTTATACAGTACAATCACACCATCATACAGTACAATCACACTATCATACAGTACCATCACATCTTCATACAGTACAATCACACTATCATACAGCACCATCACTCTACCATACAGTACTACCACACCATCATACAGTACAATCACACTATCATACAGTACAATCACACCTTTATACAGTACAGTCACACCATCATACAGCACCATCACTCTACCATACAGTACTAGCACACCATCATACAGTAAAATCACTATATTATACGGTTACCATCATACAGTACCATCACACTATCATACAGTCAGTACCATCACACTATCATACAGTCAGTAACATCATACAGTACCTTCACAGTGTCATACACCTTCCAGAACATCACATCATCATATACTAACATCACATTATAATATGGTAACAATACATTATCATATAGTAATGTCAAATTATTATACAATATTATTACATATTATACAGTAACATCACACAGTCATACAATAACATCGCATTATCATAAATCATCTGAGCCTAGCTTAGAATAGCTTATTCCAAAATGATGTACCTTCTTTTATATATAAACTTTCCTGCCAGTTCTCCTGAGACTGATTGGCAAGGATAAAATCGTATGGCAATTAGAAGCTCACTCTGCAGGACTCAAGTAGGGCCTATAAATAAATTCACACCACAAATATATGACTCCTCTTCCAATGAGCGTTTACTTCTCATGCAGAACAGGAAAAACATTGCTATTTGCTCTCCTATAAACACAATAAAAAGTAAAGTGTGAAGAGGGAAATTAACACCAGTACACTCCGGGGGCCAGTATAACTCTGCAGTGCAGACTGGGGACCGGTTTAACGCTGTAGATGTTAATTTAACACTCCTGACTTTATTCTGTGTGAGATTAGATGAGGAATTGTGGAACTGATTGGGTAAGTATAAGTAAGTGGATGTTGGGAAAAATGATTTGTCCATTTCACTATATTAGCAACTAATCTGTCTATGAAGAGAGAAAAGCAATTTAGTTCACTTGCATTTGTTTATTGGTTAAATTTGTGTAATGCTAATAAACAGAAATGTAATCTATCTCTAATGCGTTTTGTACTATACGATTTTAAAACGTATTCACATTTTTCATAAATGTTTGTTCTGTAAGAATATTTTTACATATTTTTATTTGGACAACCATTAAACTGATGTGTTATAGTACAGAAACAGTTTTAGACAGAAAAAAGTCTTTACAGTGTGCAAAATATAGTCAATATAGTACTAAGGCAGACAAAAGCTATCCTTACAGACCAAAAAATATGCAAAACTTATTTCTACAGTACATAAAAGTATAAAAATATATTTATCTAAAAACATTCTTACACAACAACAATGTGTAAACACGGTTCTTATAGTAAAAAAATATGTTACATTATCCTTATAGAAACAACACTGGGCAAACACGTAAATGTAAGGCGTATGGTACAAAGGTATACAGAACTTGAGGGAAATAAAGATAGTGAAAAAGTGTAATAGTTAATCTCCAGGTACAGAATTTCTTCAAAAAGTATAGTGTGAACAAATATCCTTATAGTACAAAAGTGTGCAAAAGTTATCCTACAGAACAAAACATTACACAACAGTACAGAAAATATAAATCTCACAGACCAAAGTGTATAAAACATTTCCTTACAGAACAAAACTGTGCAAAAGTTAGTCTTACAGACTGAAAAGAGTTTAAAGTTGGTCTTAAACCGTATTTTCTAAAATGTGAGACCACATTGTGTTTATTGTAGGAGAAAAAACAATGACAGTAAACTCATACAAGTAAGCTCATACAAAGTAAGCTCATACAAACCCTACTCCATCAGTGAAGTTAAAGTGCTGCTAAAAAATTTTGAATAGTTTTGATTTGGCATTTGTAGGAACAGCTACTACTGCAGATAAACATGATAAAGATAAAGGCTCCTCACCAGAGCATCCATGGTCATTTCTGGAGTTCATGTTTACGATTATTTAAATGAAGAACATCCAACCTAAGAAAGCATGTTGAGATTTTTATGATTTTTTATGGATTTACTCTGTCTAGTTTTCATATTATGTCTCAACTGGTTTCTGAACTAACTGGTTCCTGTACATCAACTTGTTACATACGAGGCTAGACTGTAGTGCTAACTCTTCAGCTATACAGTCATATTCTTTGCAGTGATCTGAGATGCTAATTAAAAATTGCAAGTAATATGTAATTTGAGTGTGGCATTGGCGTAGGAACCAGGGGGATGGGGGGACGTGTTCCACTCAAAATCAAAATAGGTAGATTTGTCCCATCCAAAAATTAAACCACAAAAAAGCGTAAACTGTTTAAAAACACTTAATTTTAAAAGCACGTTTTGGCAGCGTACGCAATTCACACACTGTGTTTGTTGTTAGCAACAGGCTCTGGTTGTTTTTTTACTTTGTTAAGGCTTGTGTTGAGATGCCTGTTCAGAAATATCCTGCAGTCTTGTTTGGCTCTCACCTTGTTGGAGCATCAGGTACAGCCAGTTTTAAACGCGAGGTCAGTGATGAGAGCAATGAACAGCAAAATATACTGCAATAAAAACAGCTTTAGTATCATGTGTAGTAATAGTCACAGACTGGGAGGGTTTGGGTTAGCTAACGTTTTTATCAACTTTTGTCAGAAAGCACTCAACATCCCACGTCCCAAACTGCAGACTGATACTACACTAAATACGTAAAAAATATATATATAATAAATTAAAGACTAAATAAAAGGACACCATCGTTGCTTCAGTAGTGCAGTATGTAATGTTCCAGAGTGTGCTGTTTAGGACACAGCCTAACATTAATGTTAGTCTTGTCTAGTCAGGAAACCTCAACATACACTGTTTTGTCATTTCAGTTCAGCATTATGCCACCAAAGAAAATAAAATATTATTTAGTTATATGTTTATATAATCCAGATATTGCGTGTATAATTTAAAAGTTTTCTGACCGCACTACCATGTAATGTGGAGTGTCTTGTTTAGTTTGTAAAATGACCTTTAACCGGATTTATCTAATAATAAACAGAAGTACAGGTAGTGTTATATTTTGTTTATTTATTTGTAATTTACCGTAATTCTACAAATGTTGTTCTACGCCACCATACATACAGTGATTTACCACCTTACCTACAGTGGAATCAGCTTATAGGTAATATTTAGGGGATTGGGTGGGCTTTGATTCATATTAGCAAGTGTGTCAAACCCGCTCCTATGCCCTTGGGTATAGGTGACCAAGGCAAACACAACTACTGTTAATATGGCATGTGAACATGTACAAACACCAGCCAGCTTGCAAACCAATTGATCTATAATAGCAGGTACTGTGCGCTGACAGATACTAACAGCACTTTTAATAACGTCACATGAAGCATTCAATTGGTTAATAATAGTTAATAAAGTGTTTGAAGTACATAAAAAGGGGCGATGTGTAAAATGTAAATAATGTAAATAAAAACAGAATGCAATGATTAACAAATCTCATAGACCCATATTTTATTCACAATAGAACATAGAACACACATCACATGTTGAAAGTGAGGTATTCTGCCATTTCAAAGAAATTATTAACTCATTTAGAATTAAATAGGAGCAACGCACATCAGAAAAGTTGAGACAGGGCTGTGTCCACCATAGTGTAGCGTCCGCTCTTCTTTTAACAATAGTCTGTAATCGTCTGGGTAGTGAGGAGACCAGTTGCTGGAGTTTTAGGAGAGGAATGTTGTCCCATGCTTGTCCGATGTAGGATTCTAGCTGCTCAACTGTCTGTTTTATTGGATTTTTTGTTACATGATGTGCCAAAAGTTTTTTTGGTGAAAGGCCTGGACTACAGACAGGCCAGTTCAGCACCCGTTTTCTGTTCGCAAGACCTTCCCTGAATAAGACATTGAGACTGTTTTTAAAGTAACCAGTGCTTTAATTTAAATAAAATTTTGAATAAACACTTGTATTGACTTGACTTGTATTGGAGTAATATTTGACCAACTGTATCTATACTTTTACTCAAGTAAAGAAGTCATGTACTTTGTCCACCTCTGCTACTGGAATCTCAAAGGGGTGCTAATGAGAATTATTGAAATAAGGGTGTTTTTTTTTCTCATTCATTTATGTGATTTTTGCAGGTATTGCTCACAATAAAGAACTGGCTCTTTTTCTGCTAAGTATTTATTTACAGTGTCTTGTTTATAATATACAACATCAGTAAACACAAGGCACAGTGCAGAATGTATAACAAAGGCAAATATGAAAAACATATTGGTCTTTTTTTAGGCCTGTATTCATCGAAATACCTTCTCTCTCTCTTGCACACACTCTCTGGTGTGATTGAGGAATGCCTCGGGGGGGCTGTGTGTTTAATCCTGGCTGTGGAGCCGGTGGGCCAAAGTGGGGGAGAAAATTTCTCTGCCAGCCTGAGGAGAAAACACAGGCTTAAAATAACACACAAAAACTAATCTAGCAGCCAGAGGACACCAGCTTTATCTCCGCTCTCATTCTCCAACACACAAGCCCTGTGTTCCACATCCTGATTAACATCTGCACTTCACGCCAGCTAGCATCAGCTTCCTGTGTGTAGGTGACGACAAATCATCCCAAGACAAAACGCCACATTTCTGTCTTTTTACTTCATTTAGTCTAGGTGATGCACGTTAATAAACATTTCTGTGTACGTGACAATTGTGTCATGTTTGAGATTAAATGCATATTTGTTCAGGTTAGCATATGCCTACACACTTAAAAAGATTCTTTAGGCTCTTTACATTCTATTTAGGTTCTTTAGTAAAGCCTGTGATCCTCTTGGTGAGATGCTTTTTCAGACAGATGGAGGACGTGTTGTAAATGACTATATATAGCATTAAATATAATAACAAATAAGCTTGATATCATTACTACAGCAGAACCCCTTTTAAAGAATACACATTCTCCAGCAATCTGAAGAATTTTATTTATATAGCACCTTTCATACACTGTGGTCATTCAAAGTGCTTTATAACTAAGAAAACACAAAGATTATCCAGATTCAAATTTAAAAACATTATTAAATTAATACATTTAAAAATATTAAAATATTAAAAATAAAACTAGTAATACACATTTAATTGAGCCAAAAAGCTATTTAAAATCTCAGTCACAGAAAAAAATATTAAGATGTTTGTATGATGCTAAACTTGGGTGTTATATTAAACATCCAGCAAAGCTTGAATAAAAAATAAAAGACATACATAAGATAAAACTATTTGAGAACAGTGTAAGTGTGGGCGTGGCTAATGAGCTGCTTGATTAACTGTTCTCTATCCAACACACCCAGCCTGCTCTGCCGCTCGGACCAACAGACGTGTTAATGAATGGAGAAGGAGACAGGTGGGTTAAGCAAATGTGAAGGAGGGAAAGAATGAAGAAACAATGTTGGTAATGGACAAAGTAATAAACAGATGGAGGAACGAAATTGGTGTATAAAGGATGAAAAGATGAAGTAATAATGTAGGTGTATGGATTAAGGAATAAATGGACAAAGGAATAATGTTGGCATATGGATAAAGGAATGAAAGGATGAAGGAACAATGCTGACAAATGGCTAAAGGAATGAACTGATGAATTAACCAGGTTGGTTTGTGGGTAAAGGAATGACCATATGAAAGAACAATGTTGGTGTATGTATAGAGGAATGAACTAATGAATTAACAATCTTGGTGTATGGATTAAGGAATAAACAAATTAATAAACCAGGTTGGTTTGTGGGTAAAGGAATGACCATATGAAAGAACAATGTAGGTGTATTGATAAAAAAATGAACAAATAGAGGAATAATGTTGATGTATGGATAATAAAATAAACGGGTAACAGGAGGTCTAGCTTGTTAGCTTTTGTTGGGTTACCTTTAGCTCATGAAGTTTGACTGACTCTGAAACTGGTTGGTGTGGGCGGTCAGTTAGGAAATGCTTAAGAAAGCATTGTACAATATAACGACTGTCCAGTTTACATGGAGACGGGAGAAATATGGTCAAAAGTATTGGTCATTTTTTAGACTTTGGGAAGATATTTGTAAGATATACTTTATATATGTATATTGTGGCCAAGTGGAACAAAATTAACTCCATTAGAAAAAAAACCCCACAGATTTATTCATTTTTCTGGGCTATAACATTCAAACAGTTCTATACATTATATGTCATATCATAGCTGTCTTGCTATTTCACTTACAGTGTAATGTTTTTGTCTTCCTTTTGCGTCTAAAATGCTGATATATTTTACAGATTTATTTAGTTGGTAATGTATTGTGCGTAGTAAAACATATAGGTAATACTACTGTGGAGAAGTCAGAGATCATTTCAAGATATTCAATTTTCTAAATATAATAGCAGATGTTTGAGTGTTGTGTGTGTCCAAGTCTGTAACTTTATCACAAACACACCTCCAAAGCTCCAAGTGTTAAATGTTGGTTTAGCACTTTCTTATTCTTACCATCCAATACTCCTGTTGTAACTTCGTCTTTTGCCGTCAGAATGAAGAGGGAGACCAGACAGAGTTTCAAGCTTGTTTAATTGCAATTGCGATACCCTCTTAGCTCTGATCAGGAGCTGGTCAAAATCTGGTCTGAAGCTGGTCTTATGAGGGCCCTGCCTTCCATTGCCCTCAGGTCACATGGCCTTGTCGTAAACTCCTTGCGGTTCCGGGCCGTCTCTGGCCTTGCTCTTATCTCCTGGGTGGAGGGGGCTCACGAGCCCTGAGGTGTCACAGGGTCTGGCTCTCGAGCTTTAAATTGCCCGCCATAAAGGACCCCCCCACTGTCCGGGGACAATCCAACCAAGACGCTCCAGCATTCTTCTGGCCATCTGTTTTCTACAAACGTCACAGTGCGTTCCTCCCAGAATACTATCCAAATAAAATTAATCCAAGCTAAAAGTTATATAAAGAAAGAAATCCAACACTCCTATATTACAAATTCAGACCAATCCTTCCAGTGTTCAGTCCTTAGTGTGCTAGTGCAGTTTTTATTTATTTATTCATTTACTTATTTTGATATCGATTAAAGGGTTGTTTATCTGATGGGAGCAGTTTTACAGGTCTACCAGGTCTTCCAGGTGGTTTTTATGAGTGTTGGGATAATGTGTTACAAAGTAAGTTACTGTAATTTGGCTTTGACACAGTAATGCAAGTAATGCATTACTGTTATCCTAAATCCAGACTCTGAGGGGTGGAGAAGCGCATTACTTTGAGTTTGTGTAAAAGAACAGAAATATGATGGTAAAGTACAAACAGTGCCCATCACTGCTGTGAACACAACATCAAATCTCTCCAAACCCATGAACAGGCAACAAGCTAACACAAAGCTAGTAGCGAATGACCTCTGGACCCAGAATGATGCTCAAGCTGAGTGCATGCTGACCTCAACCAAGCAGCCAGAGCTTATTTTCAACAGAACACAAAAGCAGAGAGAACAGGCTTTTTTCTGTGAAGTGCTCTTTGGGCTGTTTTCACCAACTTTGCTGTTGGCTTTGTGGAACTTAAATTATTAAAGAGCATGAAAGAGCTTGTGTATGTCCTTCTTATTATGACAAGGATTTGCGCTGATAATGTTGGCATATGTATTTATGGGACAGAAGTTCTTCTAATTCACCAGCTTCTCGATCAAATTCTTCTGTTCCACCTTACATGTTGCTTTAGTTATTACTGTAGTGTTTCCAGTGTCAGAATGTAACTGATCCTCTGCACTGCTCTATACTACTGCATTAAAGCATTAAAGCATTAAAAGGCTATTGTTAACTGGCAGCTATTGTTAACTGGCAGCTATGTTGCAAAAGACGCAGAAGTAATGTAGCAAGTGGTGTAAGAAATTACTTTCAAGTAAACACAAGGAATGTGTAATGCACCCCTTCTTTTTCTAACTTTTTTTGGAATCTGTTGTTTTACTCTTTTTACCTTTGACATTTATCTAATATCGCCAGAAACATCTCCTGAAAAAAGAAATGATGTTAATGAAGGGTGAAGGGTCTTTGACGTTTGCACAGAAGAGTAATATACTTAAAATATTTATGATATAAGTTCTCATATTTTATCATAATTAGCTTTGATGTTTCATTTCCTTCTCATTTTATGTATATTGTTTTAATAATGTTTTTATTAATACACTTCCATTTGTATTATCTTTGTATTTTGTCATTTGTGCAGCACTTTGAATGACCGCAGTGTATGAAATCTGCTGTATAAATAAGCTCGCCTTGCTTATTTTGGTTCTTTCAGCTTGCAGAAAGATGATTTACCAAAGCCCTTTAATGCCAGAGCTGTTATTTTGTTTCATGGAATTCATATTAAAGGTTTTAATTTATTAGTAATGTGATGAACGACGACAGTGTCTATCAAAATGTAATCATTCTGGAGTATTAATTTATTTAATACATTATGTATCACCTTTTTAGACTCTTTCTCTGTGTCATTACTGAAACGCCTCCACGTTCTCCACGGCAGCAGCTGCCAGGAGCGCGCTGGCAGTCTGAGCAGTGTTACGGCACAGTGTCATATTCTCAGGGTGTAAAAAGTGCCGATAGATTTAAGGGAAAATGGTGGGACTAATGAGTCCATTAGAAGAGTTTTCCCCCATCTTCCTGTCTGGAACGGGTTTGATTCATGTGCACTACTGGCTGGGAGTGAAAATTCCCAATGGATACTGAATCCATGAGCTAGCAGAGTTATGGGAAAGAGAAAGGCAGGTTTTGGTATATGCAGACAGACTGTATTCCATCTTTTTCACTGCATACACTGTTACCCTGTTCTTTAACAATAAGGACCACCACAGAGCAGATATTATTTAGGTGGTAGTTCAATCTCAGCATTGCAGTGACACTGATGTGGTGAAGGATTATCAGATGGTGTTGCACTGGATCAGACACAGCAGGGCTGCTGGAGTTTTCAAACACCTCAATGTCACTGCTGGACTGAAAATAGTCCACCAATCAGTAATGTCCAGACAACAGCATCCTATGGGCAATGTCCTGTGGGCATCGTCTTGTGGGCAGAGTCCTGTGGGCAGAGTCCTGTGACCACTGAAGAGCAACCAGTGGATGGGCAGCTGTGAATTATCATCTCTAGTTTTACATGTACATTGTGAACCGATAAAGTAAGAGAGTTTAACAAAGTGGACAGTGAGAGAACACAGTGAGTAAATTTGCATGCACTTAAAATTCTGACAACTGCAGACAATCAGATTTTGTCAGTAATCTGCTCACCAAGTTTACATGCTTTTGAGTAATCGGATAATGGGAAAACTCAAACTGTGTACATGTACTGAGAAATCTGAAAGAAATCAGAGTAAGAGTGTACATGTACTGAGAAATCTGAAAGAAATCAGAGTAAAGTGTACATGCACTGAGAAATCTGAAAGAAATCAGAGTAAGAGTGTACATGCACTGAGAAATCTGAAAGAAATCAGAGTAAGAGTGTACATGCACTGAGAAATCTGAAAGAAATCAGAGTAAGAGTGTACATGTACTGAGAAATCTGAAAGAAATCAGAGTAAGAGTGTACATGCACTGAGAAATCTGAAAGAAATTAGAGTGAGTGTACATGTACTGAGAAATCTGAAAGAAATCAGAGTAAGAGTGTACATGCACTGAGAAATCTGAAAGAAATCAGTTTCTCAATTTCTTAATCTAATGTACGAAACTGAAGTATCTGTTCATATGACCACATGAATAATCAGATAACTGCATATATCTGATTATAATCAGATTATTTAGCACTCAATGTTTAAAAACTCCAGCAGCACAGCTGTGTCTGATCCACTCGCACAAGGGCAACACACACTAAGATGCCACCACCACATTAGAGTGACTGCAGGGCTGAGAATGATCCACCACCCAAATAATACCTAAATCCACCTAATCTTCTAATCTTCTGACAGTCCATCACATCCACACACACACACACTTACACCTGGGGCAATTTACCATCTCCAACTCGCCTGTAAGACTGTGGTATACGACTATGGCTTGTATAAGTCTGTGGTATAAGACTATGGCTTGTATAAGTCTGTTGTATATGACTATGACTTGTATAAGTCTGTGGTATACGACTATGGCTTGTATAAGACTGTGGAAAAAGACTATATGGTTTTAGACAATAGCTTGTACAAGACTGTTGTATAAGACTAAGACCTGTGTAAGACTGTGGAATAAGACTATGGCTTGTATAAGACTGTGGAATAAGACTATGGCCTGTCTAAGACTGTGGTATAAGACTATGGCCTGTGTAAGACTGTGGTATAAGACTATGACATGTGTAAGTCTGTGATATAAGACTATGACTTGTATAAGACTATGGGTTGTATAAGACTGTTGTATAAGACTATGGCTTGTGGAAGACTGAGGTATAAGTCTGTGGTATAAGACTATGACTGGTATAAGACTGTGGAATAAGACTATGGCTGGTATGGCTGTGGTACAAGACGATGGCCTGTGTAAGACTAAGGTATAAGACAATGGCCTGTGTAAGACTGTGGTATAAGACTATGACTTGTATAAGTCTGTGGTATAAGACTATGGCTGGTATGGCTGTGGTACAAGACGATGGCCTGTGTAAGACTAAGCTATAAGACTATAGCCTGTGTAACACTGTAGTATAAGACTATGGCCTGTGTGAGACTGTGGAATAAGACTATGGCTTGTATAAGACTGTGGTATAAGACTAAGACCTGTGTAAGACTGTGGAATAAGACTATGGCTTGTATAAGACAGTGGTATACGACTATGGCTTGTATAAGACTGTGGAAAAAGACTATATGGTTTAAGACAATGGCTTGTACAAGATTGTTGTATAAGACTAAGACCTGTGGAAGACTGTGGTATAAGACGATGGCTTGTATAAGACTGTGGTACAAGACTATGGCCTGTGCAAGACTAAGCTATAAGACTATGGCCTGTCTAAGACTAAGGCATAAGACTATGGCCTGTGTAAGACTGTGGTATAAGACTATGGCCTGTATAAGACTGTGGTATAAGACTATGGCCTGTGGAAGACTGTGGAATAAGACTATGGCTTGTATAAATCTGTGGTATAAGACTATGGATGGTATAAGAATGTGGTATAAGACTATGGCTTGTATAAGACTGTGCTACAAGACTATGGCTTGTATAAGACTGTGCTACAAGACTATGGTTTGTATAAGACTGTTGTATAAGACTATGGCTTGTATAAGACTGGTACAAGACTATGGGTTGTATAAGACTGTTGTATAAGACTATGGCTTGTGGAAGACTGAGGTATAAGACTATGTCTGGTATAAGACTGTGGAATAAGACTATGGCTTCTATAAGACTGTGGTATGAGACTTTGGCTCGTATAAGAATGTGGTACAAGACTATGGTTTGTGTAAGGATGTGGTATAAGACTATGGCCTGTGTAAGACTAAGGTATAAGACTATGGCCTGTGCAAGACTGTGGTATAAGACTATGGCCTGTGTAAGACTGCGGTATAAGACTATGGCTGGTATAAGACTATGGTTGAAGACTATGGCCTGTGTTAGACTGTGGTATAAGACTATGACTTGTATAAGCCTGTGATATAAGACTTTGTCTGGTATAAGACTGTGGAATAAGACTATGGCTTGTATAAGATATTGGAATAAGACTATCGCTTGTGTAAGAATGTGGTATAAGACTATGGCTTGTGTAAGGCTGTGTTATAAGACTATGGCTTGTGTAAGAATGTGGTATAAGACTATGGCTTGTATAAGACTGTGGTATAAGACTATGGCTTGTATAAGACATTGGAATAAGACTATGGCCTGTGTAAGACTGTGGTATAAGACAAAGACAGTGGTTAGTAAGCTGGTGAAATTTATGACTATGCTTTTGGTTTGGATGTACGGTTGCTGTAAAACAGAGACAGGTATTCAACACAAAGCCGGCGTAACAGACGTGCTTTAACTGCCAGAGGCCTGTTAGTGCACCTGCTCTGTTTACGTTTAGTAGTAGTTTACATTCGAGTATTTGAAACTGCAGAATCTCAGTGTGTGATCATAAAGACCCTGCAGACCCCCACACCTCATCTGAGTACATCATTCCAGTAAAACCAACTGAACAGAGTCAGACCCTCTCTACATTCTCTGCCTCTATAAATACATATGCATAAATACATACATACATATATTTTCTTTCTTTTTTCTCTCCTCCCTCTTTCATTTTTCTGTCTCTCTCTCACTATTTTCCTTAAGTCTGTTTTCTAGTTTCTTTCTCACTCGCTTTCTCCTTTCACTTCCCCCTGCTCTCTTCTTGTCTTTTTCTTTCCTCTTTCTTTCTCTTGCTTTCTTTTTTCTTTCTAGCACTGCTTTTCTCCTTCTCTCACTTTCTTCTCTTCCTTCTTTCTTATTACCTTTACTCTCACCTTTCATTCCTTGTTCTTTCTCTTTTTTCTCTTGCTCTTTCTTTCTGTTGTCTCTATCTTTTCTTCCTCTTTCTTTCTTTCTTTTCACTCATGCTTTTCTGCCTTTCACTCATCCCTTTCTCTTTCTTCTCTCTTTCATATTATACCAATCTCTTGCTTTATCTTTCTCTCCTTTCTTATTTTTTTTATTTCTTTTCTTCCCCTTATTTTCTTATCGACTTCCCTCTTTCTTTCCTTTTTCTTTCTCTCAATGTTTTCATTGAATCTGCGTTCCTCTATATCCTTTTCTCTTCTGTTTCTTTCTCATTCTGTCTTTCCCTCTCCTCTTGTTTACTTCCTTTTCACTCTTCTTTTCTTTTAGCTTTTATTCTCATCTTTCTTTTTGTCTTCTGTTTTTTCTCTTTATATTATCTTTCTCTTATTGTTCTCTTTCATGCTCGCCCATTTCTTTTTCAGTCTTTCTGTCTTTTCTTTCACCCTCTCGTTCTTTCACACTGTCTCTTCTACCCCTTACTCTCTTTTACTCTCGTTTCCTCTTCACATATTCACTCTTTCTTTCTTTTTCCCTCATCTCTCTCCTCCCCCGCGGCCTCATTTTTTATCTTTCTTTCTCATTCTCTTTTTCACTCTTTCTTTTCCTCACTATCCACCTCTCTCTCTATCTCTCTCTCTCTCTCCAGTGGAATTTGTTTCTATGCTCCTCTCTGAAGCTGATATGCTGATATGGTTCTGTAAGTTGTTATTCAGGCTGTCTATGCTCTGTACTCATGCTGTCCTGCTCTAAGTGCTCTTTTACCCTGTTTTTTGGCAGACAGATTTTTCGGTGTGGGAGGGGGGTATGGGGGGTGTCACTGCCGTAATTATCCCGCCAGACGCTGATCCGCTGGTGTTACCGGGAGAGAGCTAGCGGCTCGGTCGCTACGCTAATGGCCCCCATTAGCATTACAGAAATCTCCTCTCCACTGCAGAGACACCAGCGCGCGAGTGTGTGAGACTCCCTGCCATCACACTCCGCCTGTAAACATTTTAACGCTACATTCGTCAGCCACTGTAATGAATTCTCACTTATACAGCGGAGTCAGTGGAGCCGAAGAGCAAAAGACTCTGCATGTGTTTACTGGATGTTAGTGATGTCTAGAACTTGTGGAGAGGCCACAGTTTTCTATTTGAATATATCTAAAGTGTGACATGTGTCAGGCTAGACAGATGTAAACATTTGCACCCAAGCCAATGAACCATGTGGTCAAAACTTCGAATTTGATGCCAAAAATCATCAATCAAACATATTTATTACATATACAAGTGAAATGCCATTAAGTTCTGACCTGCACTGCAATGAAAGTGGTACCAAAGCACAATATTTATTGTTTAACCTTACAAACTTCATATATACTTCAACATATTGACCACTGTGTTTTACAATGTCTTTCCTTTTGAGAGCACATAATATTCTATTGCTTTTGTTGGGAGAAGTACAGTACTGCACAAGTACAGTAAATAAACACATGGCAGCAGTGAGTGTATATTTAGTGTAATTCGGAGAAGGAGCTTAGAGGAGTGTAAGAAAGTGAGCTTCAATGAAGGCTTTAGAGAGAGACAGTCTCTGGCAGAGAGAGACTTAGAACTGCTTAATGCAGATCAGGAGCAAGAACATGACTGTGTGAGTGTTCTATGCCCACTCATAGGCTAATTGCTGTAGCTGGCTGATGCTGAAAGAAGGAGTGTAAAGCTCCGCACAACACGTTTACTCCAAAATGAAGAGTGTGTGAGGAAGATGAACCATAAAGTAAGAAACAGCTGGTTCATTACAGCTTCTTTGCGTTAAAGACACCCAAGCCCATCTTAGAATGTAGTCAATCAACTAAGACATTTTTGGTGCTTAAAGCTGAGCTATGAGGCAAAGATAGCTTACAAGTAGAGGTCTATCCCCACCAATTAGCATGATGCTAACTACATGTTTAAATCACTCACCACAAACTTGACAATGTGAGTTCTGAAGACTATTGTAATTAGGCTTCAGAAGCCTATTGTAATTATGTATATAAATATATATATTACAATATAAATGGAAATCTAATGTGACAGAGGTGTATTAGGTGTCAGCAGCAGACTAAAATGGAAGTCTACCAGGATATGCTGTATCTATATGACATTTAAATGGAAGAGTGTACTGTTAAATATTTTGATTTAAATCTAAAATGGAAGTGTACTGAGAGCTTTATTGAGGTGTTAATGGAAGTCTATTACGTATTTTATTATGAGGCTAAAGTAAAAGTTCAGATGTCAACATTGAGTGCCGAGCTAAAATGAGTGTCTCAGCATGACATTAAAATGAAAGTATATGTGGATTTTTAAGATGGTACAGTTGACAATAGAAATCCAAAATGTATGTCTTATGGATGTTTTTATTATCTCTAAAACAAAAGGGGTATATTAATATGACACTAAAACGACACAAGCGTGACACTAGACATTTGCAAAAATCTTGGATGTCTATTCAGAATTTCAATTGAAATCTAAAATTAATGAAATCTATTATATTTCAATTTGAATTAGTCCATTGGGTGTTTATGACACTAAAATGGAAGTGTACTGGGCGATTTACTGAGAAACTAGGATGGAAGTCTATTGAATACCCAATTTAAATTTAAAATAGAAGTTTATTATATATTTCAATATGAGGGTAAAATGAAAGTCTGATGAGTATTTCAATATGCCTCTAAAGCAGAAATGTACTGGTGTTTCATTAAGAGAACAGAATGGAAGTCTTTTCAATAAAACGAAAACCTAAGTATTAAATCCATCATTAATTTTATTGTGAAGCTAAAATGAAAGGTTATTTAATGTTTTCAATATGACTCTAAAATGAGAAAAACGAGAAAGGAAGTTTTTAACAGGAATCTGAAACAAAAGTATATTGAGTGTCTTAAAATAATGCTCGAACAGAAATCTATTTTTTATTTTAAAATTATTCAAAATATTGGTTAAACAAATGATCAATCTATTGATTATTCCAATATAAATGGAAGTCTGTAGTAGTGCCTTGTCCATGTGTTATATTATATTATACATATCTTAAGACGTTACATACTAATAAATAAACATTAATAAAAAGTTGCATACACAGTGGGACAGTACACTGTGGAAATTGACTGTTGTGAAATCCTCCAGGCTGATATTGGTATTCTTTTGGGAATAAGTACAGCTAAATGGAAACTTCCAGGCTTTGAAGCAGACTTATCCAGGCAGGTAAGTGCCTGCTGATGGACTCATGCGATCACGGCAAATTCTGCAGTACAGCCCCAATCAGAGCTTCAGGGAGAACGACAGCACGACTCTGATTTAGTGCACAAAGACGCAGCTCAGAAATGCTCTGTTCAGCTTTTGCACTGCAGCCATTAGAGGCCTAGTAATTTACCCAATTACCTCCAACAAAGAAACCAACTCAACTCAGCTCAAAAAATACACAACAGAGAAACAAACAGGCATAACCCTGCAATTTGAAAGCATGCACCGAAAAGCTTTCCACAACGAAGGTTCAATTTGCAATAATATTTCAAAAACTGCTTCTGTTATCAATATAAAATAAGAGGATGAAATGTATCTCAAGTGGACGGATCCTGTTGTACTTTTATCTGTTTTAATGTTACACTGCATGTCAACTGGATTGAGTGTCACATCAGTGTAGTGCAGAAAGATGAGTACAGGGTAAACAGGCTGATAAATTACAGGTGATGTATTTCATTACCTATATATCTGCAGTGTGTATGTATCAGATTGCTGTTTAAAGCAAGAGTTCTGTGACTGGACCGCTGGACCACCACAGAGCAGGTATTATTAGCATGGTGGATCATTCTCAGCACTGCAGTAGTACTGTTGCGGTGGTGGTGGGTTAGTATGTGTTGTGCTGGTATGAATGGATCAGACAGCTGTGCTGCTGGAGTTTTAAAACACTTCAGTGCCATTTCTGGACTGAAAATTGTCCACCAACCAAAAGCGTACTGTGGGCAGCTAATCCAGCTATTAGGACAGTTTAAGTCAAATTTCTCATTCATGCATTTAAACATTCAAAGCCACTTTTCCTACTCCTAATGTGTTCCAAAACAATTAGTAAATAATCACTAACACCAAACAGAGGTAAACACATGCTATTGGTGATATAAACAAAAATAAATGTCCTACAGCATTACTGGATTTCATTTAGGAGCTGAAATGCAAATAAAGCTTCATACTTCATGCTACGAGCAGACTAACACATCAGAAATGACATTGCCTACTGCAAATTGTTATATACCAACACCTGCAACTCAAACTACAGCCTTTGACAGTTAAAGCCTCCTAAACTACCACCTTTGACAAAGTTGCTAGTTTGTTTGAAGCATTTTTGGGAGGCCTGTCCTCTAATGTCAGTTCATTGTTCAGCAGCATTAGCCTGCATATAGCAGTATTCAGTATTTCAGTATTTGAACCTTGCAATTCAAAGGATCGGGTGGCATTCAGAGGAAAAGTACCCATCTGACACAACACAGTTTGTTTTTAAGATTTCAACATGTTTTCCAGGGACAGTCCCATTTTTTTGTGTCTGTAGCTGTCATTGGAAATGGCCTCATTTTAACTATGAACAAAAACAGTGGAAAGTCACTGAGGGGGGGCACTTCTTCTATTAACCATATCTATCATTTGCTGGTCAAGTTTTAAAGAATACTGCTGTGTAAAACCAAAAGCAAGCATTCATCAGCAAAACATTCACTTTTCCCCAGAAACATCAACACTTTAGATCTGGACAATGGAAATCCCAAAAACGTTTCGCCCTCAGATTGGCTTCAGTCCGTTTCAGAATACAGACCCACAAGTGTTAAACTATAGCGGCCCTCATTCAAGAAGAAATGAGCTCCCAAAAGGTCCTGTGATGTTCAGGAGTGAAGATTGATAGAGCAATAGAAGATTTCTTAATCCTGGTGTTCATGAACCCACTTTTGAAGCTGTTTATGCATGTGAATGGAGCCATTATCATGTTGGAATATTGTGAAGGAAGAGTAACTTCTATAGAATTGCTTCATATTCCTTGGCCATTATGCACTTATGCAGAGCGATCATCACACCCAATGACTCCCGTGAGACAGCTGCCTGTAAAATTATGGATCTGCCACAATGTTTAAGAGCTGGCAGCAGACATTCAGCAGACATCCTTTGGCTGTCTTACAGTGAAAATATGCCCAGATGTAGAAAAAAGGACAGAAAAAAAATTCTTCAGAACATATTAGGGCTTTTCCATTCTTCTGGAATCTGTATGCCATGTTATGTGCCTCTTTTTATCAGGCCAAATCATTTCTAAAACATGTCTTTTGGTAGTACTTTTATAAATAGACAGAAAATATCTTGTTAATTTGTTTTACCTGGCAAAATCTTCATGCAACGGTAACTTAAAGCCTCCTGCAATTCAAGTTACCAAAATCCTGATTCCAAGCAGCGACATCTATTTATCTATATTACCTGTATTTAAATGAAAACAGTATAAAGGCATGTTTTTGTATGCATTTTTTGTATCTGTTCTACTTCATTGTTGTTTGTTAATATATGGTCATTAGGAAATTGATGCCTGCAACACATTCCAAATAAGTTGGAAGAGAAACATTGCAAGGTATATTTTTAAATGTTTCGCAATCATGCTTGGATATAAAAAAGAGCATCAAGGAGGAGCTCAGAATCAAGTCAAGGCCACATAAGAAAATGCATCAGCAAAAAAGTTTACAAATAACATCTCATCCAAAGATTGCAAGCCTTTTTAGATATTTCACCATCTTTAATTCATAATAAAATAAAATTGTTCAGCGAAATTAGAGAAATCTCTAAGCAGAAAGGAAAAAAGCAAAACTGCAATGAAAACCGTTGATCTTCGACCTCTCAGACAGCACTGCATTAAAAACCAGCATGTTTCTGTGATGGTATCACCGCATGGGTTCATGGATACAATGAAAAATCGTTCTCTATAAACATTAACTGTTGCTGCATCCACAGATGCAGGTTAAGACTCAACTAAACACTGTGGAAATCATATGTCAACAACTTGCAGAAACACTGCTGAGCTCTCTGGACTCCAGACATTCTCTGAAATGAACTGATGCTCAGTGGAAACGTATATTGTGGTATGATGAGGCAATTTTTCAAATTGTTTATGGAAAAATGCACCTTGTGTTCTCTAAAGGTAAAGTCTGTCTTGACAACTCAACATGATCAACGACAAGCTCCCAAGAAAACATGTCTTATTAAGCTCAAAATACAACAATATTTTGGAAGAGCTGTTAAAGAAAATATGATGTAACACTTTTTTGGGATGTGTTTTTTTTTTTTTTTTTACAAAAAGCTATGAAATTTGTGAGATAAAACATCAATTATTGTTTTTGTACCGTATTGAAAGTTTTTAAAAAGTGGATTTCCTAAAAACAATTTTGAGTGTTTTTGTAGCTGTTTTGTATTTGCCCTCTACCTTCCTAAAGCTTACCTTCCTCTTAACATCGGTGCGCATTTGGCCAGTTACAGGCGTACTGTACAGTACTTCACCATTCTCCAAAGGCAGATATTAAAGGTCTGCCTACCGCCATTGGTAAATCAAGGCCAGATGCTGGAACAACACTCGATTCACTAACCGAGTGTATCGGAAACGCCATGCGTAATATCTCAGTAATATCTTATCACCAACAACATGAATCAGAACACTGCCCAACTGCAACAACTCCGAACACAAGATTCTTTTGAGAACCCAAAACACTTTTTTTTGTCTCCAAGTCCACTGAGTATGACTCAATGGCTTTATTTTAGGGCTTCCTTGGTTAAAACTGCACAACCAATCTATCTCTTGGTCTGATAGGGAGATCCTAAACTGGTCCCAGTATTGCCACAATCATTGTTTAAACTTTCCCTTAGTAAAGATATCATACACTTCTGTAAAAAGCCCTGAAGCTGACTAGCCCATTGCCATCCCCCCTTAATATCCTGACCTCACTATGGTATTTGGCTAAACTAATGCTACAAAGTTTCTTCCTCATAGAGACCATAGTGCTAACCATTGTGCTAACTTAAGGGAAAGCACAATTCCCCCTAAATCTAGAGCATACCCCCTCACACTAGCTGAGGACAAAGCTATGGTGGAGTATATCCAGGAGGCCCTTGAATAGGGTCCCTCAACTTCCTCAGCAGCAGCTAGATTTTTCTTTGTCCAGAAGAAAAATGGAGGACTCAGACCTTACATCGACAATCAAAGGTTAAGTCAAATCACCAAACCCTCTGCCTACCCTTTGCTACTTGTTCCAGTAGCATTTGAACAGCTTCATGGGAATCTTCACCAAATTAGATCTTCATAGTGCCTACAACTTGATAAGGATAAAAAAGGGGGATGAATTGAAAACGTGGAAAGTTTCTCACCATTAAACGACACTATGAAACCTGGTGATGAAGAAGAATGAAAAATAATATAAAATATATAAAAATAATAATAATAATAATAATAATAATAATAAAAGTTCTGCAACACCTTGGAAAGCAGTCCAAAGTCTCTAGGCATCTGAGGTGGTAGAGACACAGACGGGTCTTCTTTGCAAGTGAGTTAGTGTGGCAGGACCATGAGTGTCCATATGCAGTAACACATGGATGGATGAAATCACAGATCTACCAATTTGGTGTTGAGTTTGGAGGGGATAATAGTGTTAAATGCTGAGCTGTAGTCAACAAGCAGCATTTTCATAATTACCCCTCCTAGTGTCCAAGTGTCAATGTTGCGTGGAGCAGATGCGTGTTGGCATCACCGCGCAAACTCTAGCGAGTCCATTGAGTCCTGCAGTGAAGAGGTGACAAAGTCTCCGACCAGCTTTTCAAAGCACTTCATCATGAGTGATTTGACGACTGGACGAAACTCAATGACAGATTGTTTAAAACATGGTGGAACGATGCCCAGCATCAGGAAGACTGCGCATTCCTTGAGCTGTGGCCTTGAACTCCTTCGAGAGTTTAGATTTTTATCTACCCACAGCTTCTGGTTGAGAAATGTTTCATCAAGCTCCCAACAAATTCCATGACTGCTTCCATAAACACATTGATGCATTACCCATAGCGTCCTGCAAGGCAGCCACCGATTGGTCCATTTTACATTAATGGCCTCACTCTGAACCTCCTATTTCCGCCTTTTTTTAATATTTCTGCATAAGGAAGATGGCGACATGGTCCAGCTTTCCAAATGCTGTTCAAGATTGTGCTTTATAGCTGTCCTTTAATGGAGTGTAACAGTGGTTCAGTTCCTGTTGAATCTCTTACTACAATAAGAGCTGCCTCCTGGTGCTTTGTCTCCAACTGCGTGAGAGCTTCACGAAGATCTCACATTTAGCACGTATCCATGTTCGCTTGAAGTATGATATATACGATGGAAGTGAACTTACCAAGAAACATAGAAAGGCCGAAAGGTCGTGTAGCTCCAGGTTAGGTGTACACATTCCATCTCCCCTCTTCTCTGGCTGTCCTGTCCATGCAGTTTACCGAGAAGAACTTGATGGCGTGGATGGCGTGGCTCAGTAGCACTGGACTAACCCATGACTTAGTGAAGCAGAGGGGATTGCAGTCCCGAATATCCCTCTGGAACTTGATCCTGGCTCAGAGGTAATTTAGTTATAGTATATAGTATATGACATAGGATATAGTTTCGAATCATGGCCCATAATTCACCTCTCATGTTTGGACTGCCTTGAATGACTGGGTATCAGCAAACTCCTCCGACGTACCAGCAGCCAACAACTGGACAGTCCAAAAATGAGCAGGTCCGGGAACAGGCTCGCCAATGCATCAAGATGGTCTTGTGGAGATACAAGAGACATGCTGACGGACGCAGGGGAGGCATACCTATCTACTTCAGAGGGTCTGGCCAGGGACTTCCGGGTTTCAGACGGAAGTAAAAAGTAAAAAGCAAAAACATCAAATATATTGGTCCGTTTAAAGTCATCCAGAGAATCAGTGAACTTACCTGTAAGCTTGATTTACCTGGCTGGTATCATGTGGCTACTTATTGTGGAAGGAGCCCTGGTCTATGCTGTCTGTCAGTTGCTGGACTTTGGGAGGAGAGGAGGCATTCCTCAGTACCTTGTTGACTGAGAGAAGTATGGTCCCGTGTTATGTCCCCACTAGGGATGTACTGGATCTGGCTCTGAAGGAAGAATTCCAGCAATGTCATCTGGAAGAAAACTGTTTTGGACTTTCTATCTGTAAACAAAGTTCACCTTTCTTTTAATATCTGTTTGTGTTGACCAGTTACATGTTCATTACAATAGATTTGTATCATCATGACATGAGGTGGTTTTCATTCTTTTTTTATTCCTTTCAAGAAAAAGAAGAACAAAAAACAATGTACTGTCAGATAACAATAGCATTGCAGACATTGTTTTGCATTTTGTAATCACTAATGATCAGTAGATCAATTAAGTAGTAACATAACGAACAGTGACAACTCAAGTGTGAGGCTGATATGTAAATATTCCTTCAGAAAACTGCTTTACTGAAATAAAAACACTTCCTTCTGAGAATTCCCCCCGGCATATAAAGGAATGAACGGTGTAACCGTGCACATGGTAATGGATTCTGTTACCCTGCGCTGAGGAGGAAAGAGACAGGGATGCAGGCTATAGCGAGCAAAGCGCTGCGTAATGTTTGACAGCATAATATGAATACTTTACTTGCATAATATTTAAAGTTTGTGAACTACATTTGTACAAGTTTCACGTCCAGGCAGTGCAGTCTGAGCCGAACTGCTAGTCCCCTTTTTTATGACTCAAATGCAGCCGAACCCGACAGTGGTGACAGCTAATGTCGAGCAGTTTGACTCTAGCCTGCTTCAGTTTTTAACTAGCGTGTAGAAACAGGACCTGAAAGAAGCAGTGTTGTTTTTTTGTTTTGTTTTGTTATTTTGCATATAGTTGTAACTATGATCTTATACAATGAGCCTGGAATGTACAGTGACAGTGTTTTTGCATTTGTCCTAATTTTAAGGCTCCAGATGAAGAGAATGCATCATAATTAGAACCGCATTCATGTGCAATGACTGGCCCAAACCAAGTCACCATTTGGATTGAAATAAGTAAATAATTATAAGGCTTTGATTAGATAATTACTTCAGTGATTAATATGTTTTAGCGGCAGTAATTCTTTTTAACCCTAACTTGTGCAGGAAGTAGCTTCTCTTTTCTTAAACAAAGACGCATATGTGGCCTTGAAAAAGCCATTACAGTGTTTCAAATGGGTCAAATTATTGACCTGTGTCTAGCTTTGAAAAGAACTAAGGAGAAGTTAAAATGACTAAAATTAGGTTAGAACTGCCTAGTGCATTATTAAAAACCTGGAAGAAGAGTGGAGGAACCTCAACAGAGAAATGTGTGTGGACATAAAACCATGAGTGAGACTAATAATAATAAGCTATAGAACAGGGGTTCCCAACCTTTTGCAACCCAAGGCCCACTTAACCCACCCCAAAACTTTCCACGGCCCCCCAGAATATTTAATATTGCCATTTAAAACCAAATACAGTCCAACCATCCATACGACCTGTGAAACTGACAGCATAATCACACAACAAAAGAAATGAACCATTTACAGCACTTTGTCACTCACCTAATGAGATGGCTGATGTTGTCTGCCAGCTAACAAGTGGTAGATGTCAGGTTGAAGTGCAGAAAGTTGCAAATGGAGGTCTGGCTCAACACTAAGCCTATTCCTGTATTTGGTCCAGCCTTTCCAGCCTTTGCTATAAGCTGCACAACACGGTAGGAAGCCTCAATGTCACGGTGTAGCTGGGGCGAGGAAAAGGCAGTTGCGGACACAATTGCGAACTGTAGTTCAAACACGGATTTTAATATTGAAACGAACAGACGGAATACACCACAACAATAGCAACAATGAGCAACCAAGACATAGGGCAAACACTGGGTATATATACACGGGCTAACAAGAGGGAACAGGTGACGAGACTGAACATCGATGGGGTACAGGTGTGCGAGGCGGGGCAAAGGCGGAGACAGGGAGCACGCGACAAAACAGAAACACATGGACGGGACGTAAACAAGGGCACATGGACGGAAGGCGTGACAGCACCCCCCCTCAAAGGACGCAGCTCCGGAGGCGAGAAAGAGAACACACCCCAGGAGCCCGCCCCGAGGAGGAGACCCAGAAAACAAAACAGGGACGGACAAGGAGACCAGGGACAGACAAGGAGACCAGGGACAGACAAGGAGACCAGGGACAGACAAGGAGACCAGGAACAGACAAGGAGACCAGGCACAGAAAACCAGGAACGGGCAGACAGGCACAGAAAACCAGGAACGGGCAGACAGGAACGGGCAGACAGGTATAGAAAAACAGGCAAACAGGAACCAGAACAAAAAAACAGGGACAGACAAACACAAAACCAGGAAAGACGAGGACGAGTAAGGACGACGAGACGAAACAGGAGGAAGACGACGAGAAGTTACAGGAGGAAGCCGACGAGACGACAAGGGAGGAGGGAGACGAGAGAAACGAGGAACACGATGAGAGGCCAAGGGAGGAGGCTGACGAGAAGACTCAGGAGGAGGATGACGAGACGAAACGGGAGGAGACCAAAACGAGGACAAGGAAAACAACGAAACACCAGACAGGACTCAAAACCAGGAACAGGACAAAACACGAGACAACAGACCAGGAGGGGGACAAGGCAGAAAAACAGGAACAAACAGAACGATGGGGACATGAACACGGAAACCAAAAACAGGAACAAAAACGGGAATAGGAACAGGAACACAAACTGGAACACAACAAGGCAAAGAAACAGAACAGGGTTGGCAGGCGGGAGCAACAAAGGCTGCCTTAACAGGCAGCTTACGGGGGACAGAGTCAGGAAGCGCTCTGGGCGCAGAGTCAGGAAGCGCTCTGGGCGCAGAGTCAGGAAGTGCCCGGATCACTGTCCGGGGGGCAGGAACAGGAGCCGCCTGGGGGGGCGGAGACAGGCACGGGAACAGACCGGACCACCGTCCGGGGAGCGGGCACGGGAACAGACCGGACCACCGTCCGGGGGGCGGAGACAGGCACGGGAACAGACCGGGCCACCGTCCGGGGAGCAGGAACAGGAGCTGGCTGAGGAGCAGGGACTGGGGCGACGTCCACGGAGACAGCGGGCCTCGCTGCATTGACGTCCACGGAGGCAGCGGGCCTCGCTGCATTGACGTCCACGGAGGCAGCGGGCCTCGCTGCATTGACGTCCACGGAGGCAGCGGGCCTCGCTGCACTGACGTCCACGGGGGCAGCGGCCCTCGCTGCATTGACGTCCACGGAGGCAGCGGCCCTCGCTGCATTGACGTCCACGGAGGCAACGGCCCTCGCTGCATTGACATCCACGGAGGCAGCGGGCCTCGCTGCATTGACGTCCACGGAGGCAGCGGGCCTCGCTGCATTGACGTCCACGGAGGCAGCGGGCCTCGCTGCATTGACGTCCACGGAGGCAGCGGGCCTCGCTGCATTGACGTCCACGGAGGCAGCGGGCCTCGCTGCATTGACGTCCACGGAGGCAGCGAAGCAGAAGCAGGCGGGGCTGGAGAGCGGCGCCACGATGGAGTGAACGCGTGGCCGCGGCTCTGTGCAGGCGGGCGCCCGCGAAGTCTGCTTCCGGCTACGGCGTTTGCTACGCCGCTTAGCCTGGTTCGCCGAGACGGCTGCACACCCGGCCGCCATCTCAGCCGCGAGCAGAGCGGGGTTATCCGCCTTCAGCAGCGCACAGAGCTCCCAAGCGGAGAGAAAATCCTCGTGTTCGATCCGAGGGATCAAACAGCTCGCTGTTTCCTTGTGGTCGCTCATTCTGTCACGGTGTAGCTGGGGCGAGGAAAAGGCAGTTGCGGACACAATTGCGAACTGTAGTTCAAACACGGATTTTAATATTGAAACGAACAGACGGAATACACCACAACAATAGCAACAATGAGCAACCAAGACGTAGGGCAAACACTGGGTATATATACACGGGCTAACAAGAGGGAACAGGTGACGAGACTGAACATCGATGGGGTACAGGTGTGCGAGGCGGGGCAAAGGCGGAGACAGGGAGCACGCGACAAAACAGAAACACATGGACGGGACGTAAACAAGGGCACATGGACGGGAGGCGTGACACTCAAAAGCTTTAGCATTATCGGTTCCAGAGCAAGCCAATTCAAGGGTCTTTTTCCTGCTTTGGTATTCTTTAAGTTTGTTCTCAAAAAATTCCACAGGTTTAGATGCATACTCGCTGTGCTTAGTCTCTAAATGTCAACGTAACTTGGTTGGCTTCAACGCTTCATTTGCCAAGACCTCCGAACACACAGTGTGGTAGCGGCTCGTTTTCTGTTTTTGTGCACGTGAAGCCTTGTACTAGGTACTCACTGCTGTATTTTCTTCTTTTCGATTCATGCTTGCTTTTCTCGGTTCTCTCAGTAAAAGATACAGTGGCTGCTTCACTTGTAGACAGTCTAGCTTTTGTTGTCAAAGACCCTGTTTTTAACCATTTATCCGTGATGTGTACACAAGACAACAGCTTCACTCAGATTGAGGTGGCTAACTAGCTAGTTAATCCAGTAGCTAGCACTGCGTGTCATGTGACTGTACTACGCCAAACCAATCAAAGAACTCAAAACTAAACATGTTTTGTTTTGCAAATAAACGAACTAAATATGCTGAACTATCTATTTATTGGAGAAAAAATACTTAGCCTACGGCACCCTTGCAGTCAGTGTTAATTTCGTTTTCGTCAACAAACCTTTTTTTTCATGACGAGTACGAGACAATAACTAAATAAAATCTACACAAAGAATAAAAACTATGACGAAATTGATTGACATGTTTGGCAGGGACGACATCCAATGCGAACTGATGTAGTTTTGTGAAAAGCAGGGACAAGTTAGGAAAACATCTAATCATAACTACTTCTGCGTATATGCAGAGGTGGGACAAGCCGAGTAGCTTCAATCAAACGCACAAATTTGGCCTAAACCCGGAAAGACCATACGAGCCTGTGAACTATCGCTACTCATGATGGAACTAAGTTATCTAGATAATGTCAGCAGAGAGAAAGAGAGTTTAGCGTTTGTGTTTAGAGACAATCACCACAATGCGCTGGACATCAGCCCTCCAGCACCACTGTTAGCTAGCTTTACCGCTGCTAACGCTATTTTAGCTTTCTTAATCCTAATCCTGAAAGCACACTGCCCTGTACAGTTTAGAGCGTGTCCTGCTGTAAACGCTGTATTAACTCAGTAATGTGGTGTTAATGATCAGATTAGTTGGATCAGGTATGTCGGAAGCAGTTGAAACGCTATATGTGCAGAGCCAGAGTTGGGAGACTAGCTAGCTAACTCCAACCATCTGCGTTTGATGATCATGTCCCAAATCTCTCAGTACACACTAGAAAGTGCACGAAACAGATTAGATAGTTTTATTTACAATTTATTAGTGCACGTAATATGCAGTGTGTGTCTCTAGTAAACACTGGGATCTGGAGATGTGGCAGTTTTTTGTTCATTGATTTACTGTTATGCTAAAATTTATTTGAATTGCACAATTAAAAATATTTTTATAGCAAAAAGTGATAAATGCAATTAATGTAGATTAGTTAACCACAGAGCATGTATTTTAATTAGATCGACAGCACTAGTAACAATTATTAAATAAATAGGAGATAATAAATAAAAAGGTGATACAAGGATTAAATAACAGTTTTCTCTTATTCACTTTGCAGTTACGGCAGAGCTCAGATGTTGTTTGTTAAATCTGTTTGTGTGTGTATTGGTCTTTCAAACATGAATAATATTCCTTAACTGGTTAATAAATGTTTCATTTTGTGTAAGTATATATAATGAATATTCTTATGATAATTAGTCGACTAAAACTAGACTAAAACTAAAACAATTCAGATGACTAAATTATGACTAAAACTAAGTGACATTTTAGTCAAAAGACTATGACTAAGATTAAATCAAAATTTGAGGTCAAAATTAACACTGCTTGCAGTACGTCTGCGGGTTGAAAACCACAGGTTGAAAACCACTGCTATAGAGCATAAAGATTAGACTCTGTAGCAACAGCTGAAGGTTATGTAGTCTGATAAGTTCAGACTGACCCTATTCCAGAGCATCAGGGTAAGCAAGGAAGTGCATGAAGCAATGTTCCCACTGTACAAGCCAAGTACACTGTACAAGTGTTACAACATACATACATACATTTTTTCTGTACTGTATTTTATTTATCTGGTGATAGTGTCTCACAACACTCTGTACTACTGTCTCAACCAGTGACTCTTCTGTTCTACATATTTATATCTATTTTCTAATTGTCTGTCTGTTCATCTATCTATAGATCAATTGACAGACAGTCAGACAGACAGATAAAAATGGGGGTCCCTTAGAACCCATATGAGAACCACTGTACTAAGCAGGCCACACACACACACACACACACACACACACACACACACACACACACACACACACACACACACACACACACAGGTATGTAAAATGCAAAGCATATAGCCTAGAATATGGCTTCTGTCACAGATCTAGACATACATCCAAAACGTTCTGCTCCCTCAGTTCGTGTTTCATTGAGTCCGTCTGTGGAGGATTGGGCGTTAACGGCTGCACGTTACTGCCTGTTTTCCTCTCCAAGCGTTTCCCTCTCTGACCTCGCACTGCCAGCGGCCTTGCTGGAGAGAATGTGTGTCCTGTGTGAAGGATCTGTCTGAGGGTCCTAAGCCACCGTAGACGCTGTTAAGGAGGTTCAAGCTGTCAGCAGTGTTGCAGCTTAGTGAAAGAAAAAAAAACCTACACTAGCCTTCATGACCTCGCCACCATCGCACCCAATAAATCTGCACATTATTTTATTTCCTGTGTGTGATGGGCTCTGGCGGGGTGTGTGTGCACTCTGAAAGGGCGTCCGAAACCCCCTCCTCTCTCCTTCGTCTTTATACGCGTATCACTCACTCTGTTTTATGGATTCAGCAGGTTGTGCAGGGAAAGAAACAGTTTATTGATTTTAGATTTGGCAGGATAGCAGGATGGAGGCAGTGTGCAGCCTTTCCACAGTTTCCCCTCCATTTAAAGGAGTAGCTCGACCATACATGCTAATGTCGCTAACACTAAATGCAAGCTACTATCCTCTGATTAGCATGACGCCATTTCAACAATGCTAACTGGTGATTCGCTTTCTTTTGTTATTAGCAGTCTACACTGACTGTTTGGTTTAAAGAACTATCTCTGTGAAGCTAACATTTCTAGCCACAAATAGAAGCCAATAATTAGCATGACTTAAATTCTAAGGAAAAACTCAAGAATACTAGCCATCATGGCAAACAATTAAATGGTGTTAGCTAGTTAGCATGCTGTCATTTGAATAATGATAAATAGTGACTCTGCCACTGTTATTAACACTTAACTCTGATTAGCATGATGTCATTTTAATATTGCTAGCATGTGCTTGTAGAAGATGCCCTGACTTAACATTTTAAATAAAAAGTCCTTAGCCATATATGTTAGGGTTGCTAGTCACAAATAGAAGCCACCAATTAGCAAGACATGAACTCCCTTAGGAACAGCTCAGTTGTCATTTGAAGCAATAGCTTAACAATATACAGTCTATAACCTACTGACTTGCAAAAGACTGGTAGAAAAAAATATCTGATGTAAAAATTATGTTGCTTACACTAAAAGTTATTTACTAAAAACAAAAGAAGGAAATAAAAGAAGAATAAGTAAATTTGACTGTAAGTGAAAAATGGCATTTTGTGTAATACTCCCCTTAACCACTGGCAGGCCGCCCAGAAAATACTGAGCAAAATGCCAGTGGACCGCCAGCTTTGCCGTTAGCGGGCCAACAGTGGCCCACTATTCTCTTGCTCTCATGGTAGTAGCCATCATATAATAATACTAAAGACTATTCACTTACAGTCATTAGCAGAATTGACTGAATGGTTTAAAGGGTATAGCTCCACTAGACATGCTAACATTGCTAGTCAATAATTTGCATGATCGGAATAAGCGATGATTCACTTTGACCTTAGCATAGTGTTCACTGAACAATGTAAAGCAATAGCTTAACCGTAAGGGCTGACATTGCTAACAATTGAATGATGGAAGCTTTTCCACTTAAACTGACATAACTGAATGAATACAATCACTGACTATTCGTCGTTGTTAGTAACATTAGCATAACTGGCTCAATGGTTTAAAGGAATAGCTCAACTGTACATGCTAATATTGCTAACAAATCATGCAAGCTACAGGCACAGGTTGGCACCACAGAATGACAAACAGTGACTGTTTTCACTGTTAACAACGTTAGCTTTGTTGTCCGAACTGTTCCTTTAAGCAGGGCGTTCGCTGCAGCCCACTCGTCGTTCATCAGTGTGACTTTGTCTCAGCACAAATCAGAGAGGATGAGATTGGACCAGTGCCAGAGGAAGAAAGAGAGGGAGAGAGAGTGAAAGAGAGAGAGAGAGAAAGAGAGAGATAGAGAGAAAGATGGGAGTTATTGAATATGTATTAGGTTCAGTGTGCGCTTCTCAGCCTGTTTGACCGCACAGGGAGTCTGTCCTCTGTATTGGTGTCCAGACGGATGCCTCTGTCAATGCTTTACTCTGCCTTTTCTACTTTTCTACTTTTCCAGCGTAGCCTTTTAATAGAACAATACATTAATTGTAGATCGCCTCTGTAAAGCCCTTAACCTTGTGTAAGGTGAACCAAATGGAGAATTCTGATAAAAAAAAGCCCTAAAGCTTCGGTTACTTCAGGGTTTCAGTTTTCACTGCATTCCATGCATCCCATGTTTGTACAGTCTGCAAAGTTTTAAGACCTTTATTTAACGCTATGGAGAAAAAAAGACCTCTAAAAATCACCTGAAAGACCTGAAAAACCAACAAAACTGTAAATGTGTTTTAGTTTAGACTAAAATCCCTTTGCCTTGGTGTATCCTTATTAGACATTTGACAGTATATACTGCTCTGTGGGCAACCATAACAACCACCAGCAACCTCCTAGACACCACAGCAACAGCCTAGCAACACTGACCATCAGGAAAACCATAACCAAGCAACACTTCAGCCGCCAGTTGGGACACCATAGCAACCACCTAGTAACACCGTACAACCACCTAGGGTACTATAGCAACAGTCTACCAACACCTTAACAATCACTTAAGATACCTTAGCCACAACCTAACAACACTGTAGCAGCCACCAGGAATACCATAGCAACAACATAGTAACATATTAGCAACAACTTAGCAACCACTGAGCAACGCCCTAGCAATATAGCAACCACTAAATACCATAACTGTATACTGTAACTGTATCTGCATACTGTATACACATACAAACTGCCCATCCAGCAAATTTATATGGGCCCCATGTGGGTTTATGAAGGGCTAAATGATGGGCCCCAACAAGGTTACCCATTTTGGACCCAACACATTTTGTCCTCAGTCTCCACGCCCCTTGAGCAGCAGCCCATACGGGTTAATGATAGGTTTAGGATGGGTACAATGTGGGACCCTAATGGGTAGCATATGTTGGGTTCATACGGGTCCTTCATTTAAACCCAAGTGGGTTTTATATGGGTGCAATATGGGCACAGGCTGGGCCCTTCATGGGCAAATAGGGCTGTGCAATGTATAGTGGGCCCCATCACGGTAGCCCATTCTGGACCCTCTTTTTGTACTCCATGAGGGCCCCTTATTAATTAATAACTTAATTTAACCTCATAACTGTACAGTCGTGTGAAAAAGGCTAAAATGTTCTTCTGACAAATGTAATATTTTACAAACACAAAAAACATTTTGGGCTGTTTAAAATCCAGATATACCAATGGTTAGCCCACGCAGTGCCCAAACACAGCCCATGCAATTGCCCACTAAAGACCCAACTGGGCTTGCCCAATACCCATGTGGGACCCAACCAAAACCCATCAGATGGCCCACAATAAACCCACCTGGGAAAGCCCATGTGAAACCCAGTTAGTTATAAACTAGTTTTATGGGTTGCCCACACAGTGCCCAAACATAGCCCCTGCAATTGCCCACTGGAGACCCAACTGGGCCTGCCTAATAAGAACCCAACCACACTTAATGTTTTCCCATGTGGGACCCAACTAAAACCCCTCAGATGGCCTAATATAAACTTACCTGGGAAAGCCCATGTAAAACCCAGATAGTTAAAAGCTAGATTCATGGGCTGCCCAAGCAGTGCCCTAACATAGCCCATGCAATTGCCAACTAAAGACCCAACTGGGCTTGCCTAATTAGAACCCAACCACACTTAATGTTTTCCCATGTGGGACCCAACCAAAACCCATCAGATAGCCCACAATAAACCCACCTGGGAAAGCCCATGTGAAACCCAGTTAGTTAAAAGCTAGATTCATGGGCTGCCCAGGCAGTGCCCAAACATAGCCCATGCAATTGCCCACTGGAGACCCAAGTGGGCTGTCCCACATGAAACTATGCACTTTGAATGGGAAGCCCAAGTGGTGCCCAGTAACAGCCCATATATTTGCCCACTTTGAGCCCAAGCCCAGTTTGAACCCGATAAACCCAGGTAAATCCCATGTGGGGCCCACCTGAACATGCTGGCTGGGTGTATAACACTTTACCAGCCAAATAGGTTATCATGCTTACTACAACAAAAAAACCTTCTGGTACAACCACAAGCCCTCCGAGAATAACCACAACACCTTCCAATAACACCAATACCCCTACCAGTACAACAAAAACCTCTCCCAGTATAACCACACCCCTTCCAGTACATCCAAAACCCCAATCAGTACAATCTAAATCCCTTCCAATAGAACCAAAACACCGACCAGTACAATCAAAAACCTAAATCAGTGTGACGTTAACTCATAAAAAATGTGGTGTGAAAAAATTGAGCTTGCACAGACTACTGGATCGTAGCTTAGCCTGGTGTCACCTAGACGCTGATCTTGTGATTATGACACTAACAGCATGGACACCTCAGAGAATACAGCAGAGAATACAGAGAGAATATAGAGAGTTTATTTTGGAAGAGAAGGAGCGTAGCGCTCTGTAATTCTGCAAAGTTTGAAGTCAGATTGCAGAAGCATTCCCTTCTTGTGTGGTTTTATTTATGGCGTCATCAGTGATTAGTACACATTGACTTGACTTTCATCACATAACTGTTGAAAAACCTACATCATGAAACACCTCAACTTAAAATGAGTCTTGAAAGCTAAAATATACACCCTGGTATTTGGGAGTCCCATGTTTGGTTTCTAGAATTATTTTTTCTGGAAATACTCTTTTCTTTTCTAGTTCCAGTTATCTTTGTTTAGAAAATTTGCCATAATTTACTCTTGCCAGCCTTATCTTTCCCATTTACAGATTTAAACAACAACCTACAGTTGCTAGGCTGGAGGACCAACTGTGTGAAGCAGTTAGTTACAGTGCCACCCTGAGGCAGCTGCTTGCAGCTGTAGTAAGTTAAGAATACCAAAAGCAGAATCTTGATGGCTTGTGTATGAGTGTCTGTTTTCCCCAATGTAGAGAATTTAGATTTTGAGATCACAAGATTAATTGTTTAAAAAATCAATGTGTCAAAAAATCAATCAAAAAAAATCAATCAAAAGTCAAACCCCAACATTCACGTTAGCGCAAATTATTAGGAACAATTCATAAGATGACAATACCGGTCAAATTCATTCTCCAAAAAATATCGCCAAATAGCTGTGTCATAAGCTGTATCATAAGAAACTCACAGTTTCTCCTCCTCAATGTTAACATGTTCATCCATTGTTGCATTTTTTTCTCTTTCCATCAGCTGCCTGTCCTTAAATGACCTCAGCCGAAGCAGAACCTTCAACATGATTGACAAGAGGTTAGAATACAGTGTTGGGGCAGTGCGACATGTTGGTCTATTTCCACTCCAATCTAGAGTGACTCAGTATCACCTCTTAAAGTAATCCCCAACACTTTCAGTGATGTTGAGGTCTGGATTCTGGGATCATCAGCCCATTGTTCTGAGAACACTGGGATTTGTTTTATATTTTTTGTTTGATATTTTTTTCTCAGTAAAAAAAAAAAGCAAACATCCTTTCAGACCCACAGTGTTGAGTTTCATACCTCACAGTGGAAGGAAGGCTGTGGATGTTCTCAGATCTGAAAAAAAGAATGGAGCTTGACATTCATCTTTCTCTTAAAGGTGAAAGCTTTTAGTGCTGTTTATCTGATGGGGACAGTTTTGGAGCCCCCCATTTTTAATTGCTTTTAATTTATTGTGGGAAACTTATTTTTCACTTATTTTCTTTTGACTTTCTCCTTCCTCTGCAGGTGGTTTATCTCGTATCTAATCCCCTCAGCAACATCCCCTTAAAAATGCATATTATATATGTACGTACAAATAAGAATGAACTAGAATTATTATAATTATTGCAATTTCAGTTTCCTCTTTGCTTTTTCATGTTTGGAGTTCCACTGTGCAGAACGCTGCCCTCACTCAACGTAAATAAAGTGAAAAAAATGTGTAAACAGTGGAGGTTGTTAATTAAACACAATGCCACCACAACAAATTAATTATTTACTTTCTGCATTGTTTTTTAAATATCATTTAGCACCATTTTGTAAATCGGTTTTACTGTTTCACACGACAATAAACAAATTGTAATTAAGCAATTCAGCTTGCTCTGATTAATCACACAGTGTCGGTACAGATGCATAAGCTCAGTCATGCAGAGAGACGCTGCGTGTGCCGTGTACGTTTGAGAACGTGTGTATAATTCTTTCATTCTTTTCTTCTTTATTGTCTCTGAAGGAGAAAATTGCTTGGCAGGCATGGTACATGCACATATGGCATAAAGCAAGTTTAAAAATGAATAAAAGCACTGGAGAAATGTAGAGTCATGAAAGACCACCCTTCATATTTTGATTTCAAGTCAAAGCAGCCACTAAGTTTATTACTGAAAATATTAGATAATCCACTTCCATGAAGAAGGAAAAGTGAAAATAACAGGACTCCTGGGACTCCTGGGACTCCTAACTACCACCTGGAAGACCTGCTAGACCACTAAAACTGTTGCCATCTGATTTAAACACCATTCATATGTAAGATTTTTAGTCTAAAACAGTTCACAATTATTTAAAATTATCAACAGAATGTGAAGAAATAACCATTTTGATGTCTATGTATTTCGTGTTGCAGAGATGTCTAGAGATATGCTAACCAGCTAGACCCAGTTTGTCCTGTCTTGTTGTACCACTTTGTACCTCAGGAGGTGATAGTGAGTCACTGCAGTGTGGAGTGGAAGCAGTCCAACATGGGAGGACGAAGAAGTAGCCTGTCACTATATACTAATCTCTTGTCAATCAGACCTCAACATCACTGTTTGAGGTCATTTGGATGGCTCTTAAACGGGAGTCTCCAGAAAAGAATGGAACTTGTAATCAAAGTGAAGTGTTTAGAAAGTATAGTGCTACACTGATGTTATATTTAGTTCTTGACATTATTGTGTGATTTTCTGTTTAATATATATTTTTGGACACTGGAACATAAATAAATGAATCTTAATGAATATTCTGACCAGGAATGCTTCATATGTAATATATACATGCATAACACTATTAAACACAGGCACAGGAGATATGAGGTTTTCCATCTACTGTGCATATAATCACTGAGTTGCTCTACAGTCTTTATCTGTTCATCAGCAAACCCATCACAGCACAGTCCTGAAGAGCAGCAGCACATTTACATTCAACCTATAGGACTAAACTCTTCTCTGTGTGCTTTCTGTCTCTTCTCATGATCTACAGCCGTAAATGAGCCAGTGTGTGTGTGTGTGTGTGTGTGTTGCAAAGAGATGTCTGCAGTGCTATTATGATGATTTCAGCATTTACATTTAGATGGAAGAAGTTTTGAAGCAGAGGAAATTTCCTCATACAACACATCTCCCCAAAAGAGCTGGCAATTCAGAACTCTCACATTTCAGCAGGCTGGGGGGAAGTTTAAAAACCCTCCCGCCGCACCGTCTCAGCCCGATTTCTCAGTTTGACATCACACACACTCAACTTTCTGCTTTTCCAAAAGCAGAAACCTTCAGAACACCAGCGGGCACCTCCACCTTTATTTTATTTTATTTTATTTTATTTTATTTTATTTTATTTTATTTTATTTTAGATCTAATTATTATTTTTTTTATTTTGTATTTATTTTATTTTATTTTATTTAATATCAAATTATTATTTTTTAAATTTTGTATTTATTTTATTTGATTTATTCAAAGTTTAAAGTGACTGATATCCCATGATATCTTACTTATTTATTTATTCATTTATTTACTGACTTATTTGTGTCTTTTCTTATTTGATTAGATTGTTTATTTGTTTAGAATTTTGTTAATCAGGAACAGAGCATATTATTTCATTCACCGGTGACTGACATGCCCATTATCACCAACTAATTTACTTATTCATTTGTTCAATTATTTTTGTTTCATTTTTATTTATCATAAACTGAGCATAATATCAACAGCACTGCAGAGAATATTCATCCAAACATCAATACCGCATGCATTATTTGTTTGTTGGTTTGTTTATTAAGTTATCAGAAACAAGTGATATTAATTTATTCAAACATAAATGATGTGCCTATAATTACTTACGGTATTATTTATTTATTGATATTTATTAATTTGTTTTTTATTTATCAGCATCATAACCTATTAATTTGGTCCAAAGTGAACAATGTGCCCATATTTGTTTATTTATTTGGTGTGACCTTTGGTGTGAAATCGTCAAATTCTTTGTTGCTTTCTAAACATTTAGGCTGCAGTTTTTGCCAGAAAGCCATTTTAGAAAGTAAAATTATATTCTTGTCTTTCATTATTCATCTGCTGAATGCCTCAGTTGTCTTTCTGAAAGTGGGGAGATGTTTATGGGGCTTCCAGCTGTTTCAGTCTCAGACTCAGAGTGGGACGGGATTTTATTTTACAGAGACAGTAAAGCTCAGACTGTGGAGGCTGATCGTTCTCTGGAAATAAGAGAGAAATGTGAGAGTTCAGCGAGGAAACATTTTTCCGAGAAAAACATCACATCAGTGCTGTCAGAGTCTCTCCAAAACAGAAAGTTTACAGGAGGGAAACGGTCCTCACTGCTCATCTCCGTTAACGTAATGAGATTTTCTGGGTTGTTTCTGTCGGTCCGTTCGTCATGTAATGTTCTCACAGTGTGAGGGACAGCTGCCATTTCAAATCACTTAAAAAAGATATTGAGTAGTTTATCATTTTTAGGGGAGAATCTGAAAATTTTCTTCTCTGTTTCTCTTACTGCATCTTCTGTCAGCATCTTTTTGTCCACAGTTTTACGCTTTTTCATACTGTTTTAGGAATTTATGAATTTTATATACTTATTATTTATATACTTTACACTGTGTTATGTTTATATATCCATATACTTTACACTGTTTTTATGTTTATATATCTATATACGTTAAACTGCTGTTTTTACATTATTTTACACTGTTTACCGCAGTAGTGTTGTTTATTGCTTATTTACACAGTATACACTATTTTACACTATTTTACACTTTTTTGCAGTTGTTGTTTATCACATTGTTTCCTGCTGGTCTGTGCTTTATGCCTTTTTACAATGATTACAATGATCAAACAGTGTTTGCTGTTGATTTATGCTGGTTTACAATGGTTTTGCTGGTTTTATATATATATATATATATATATATATATATATATATATATATATATATATATATATATATATATATATATATATTTGCTTATACTGCTATAAAAGTTTACACTCATTTACAGTTTTACCCATTTTACACTGGTTTACACTCTTTATGATATTTTACACTGGTTTACACTTTTGTATAAAAATGACACTGTTTTACACTCTATAATATTTCACACTGTTTTACACACTTTATAATATTTTACACTGGTTTACACTTTTTTATACAATTTCACACTGTTTTACACTATTTCACACTTTTTGCACTTGTTTATCATACTGTTTATAATATTTTACACTGGTTTACACTTTTTAGACTGTTTTACACTGTTTTACATTCTTAATAAAATTTTACGCTGTTGTACACAGTTTATAATATTTAACTCTGAATTACTTTTCTTACTGTTTTCTTTTTGTTTACAATAGTTTTAAAGTTGTATGATTTATGCAGATGTACACTGCTTTATTTCTACTGCTTTACACTTCTTTATGCTGTTTTATTCTTTTATACATTATTATTTATGTGTTTTATGCTATCTACACTGTTATGCTGTTGTCTTATCACTATATTGCTGTTTTATATCGTCGCTGTCCAATGAAAAACATTTTTGTTGATTTTAAGTTTTAAACACCCCACTGGTCGTTTACATTGTGTGAACATTTCATGATGAATAAACCAATAAAAATGCTCCAAAACAGTTTGGAAAAAAATTTGGTTCCAATGACTTACATTGAAAGTATGTTTTTGTTCTCTCCTGTAAAGTTCCAGTTTTGGAGATACCTGGTTTTTGTTGGACAGTGACGATATGTAAGTTCAAGGTATCTGTAGTCCAGCACTGTTTAAACTATTTTACATACATTTTATTATCCTCTTTACATAATTTCTTGTACTGTTTACACTCTTTTATGCTGATTAATTCTTTAATTGAATTTTTTACAAGAGCTCTATTTTGAAGTGTAAAGTTGTATTACAATGTAAAAAAGTATAAAACAGCAAAAATGATGCAGTTTTTATTCATTTTTCCACTTTTACATTGATTAATGATGGCTTACACTGTTTACATTTACATTTGTTTACACTATTATAGTGTTATATTGTAATAGCGTCTCATTGTGACACATGCTGTCTCATGTTAAGCTTATGTCTTTGTATTTTACACTTTTTTTTCTTTAATATACACTGTTTATATTGCTCTACACTGTACACTGCTTTATTAATTTATTTTGTTTTATTTAATCAATTGTTTTGCACTGTTTTACACTGTTACACACTTATTAAAACTCAACTAAGAACAACATCAACTCCTAATATTCCTCGATTCTGCAATAGAGTTTATTATTCGTGCGCCAATCTGAATTCTCTCTAATCCTGCTGAATTCTTTACCTCTATCTCTGTATTCCTCGCTTTGTGTTTTTAGCGTAGCGCCCCGCTCACAGATTTATCTATCAAACGATAAAAATCTTCTTACACCTAATGGATCTGCCATCTGGAGGTTGCGCTTTAACACTGGCGAATACTGATGACTCCATCATCTTCACTCACACTGCTCCAGCCTACATCTGATAAAGAGCGACTGTAAGCTGGTACGTACAGGTGACAATTAATAGAAGTGCGTTTGGCTGTGGCTTCCGCAGCACCAGTCTCCATGGTGATAAGCGCCCTGCCCTGCTTTGTCTACATTAAGGCGGCCGTGCCGTCTTCGTGGGGGAAAAAGAGCTCTGAGAACAGCTTTAGAGAAAGATAAGCCCCTCCTCCTCCTCTTTCCCTATTATTCTTTTCTCTTTTTTATCAGGCACCCGAAGAAAGAAAAAATTGCTGCACTGCAAACCAAAACGAAGTTTTACACTCTTTCCTGCTTTATAGAAAGACTGAACTCTGGGTACTAATTCTGGTATGTTTTGAAAGGCATGAGAATAAATGTGTGCCTCAATTACCTAATCCAGGCTCCGCCCACTAAGATGCTGATGATAAGGATTACAGAAATCTTATTTATCCTAATGAGAAACTGTAGAACTCAGTTTATATCACAATACCTACATTTAGAATGAGTTATACATTTAACCTAATGAGAAACTGTAGAACTCAGTTTATATCACAAAACCTACATTCAGAGTGAGTTATACATTCAACCTAATGAGAAACTGTAGAACTCAGTTTATATCACAATACCTACATTTAGAATGAGTTATACATTTAACCTAATGAGAAACTGTAGAACTCAGTTTATATCACAAAACCTACATTCAGAGTGAGTTATACATTCAACCTAATGAGAAACTGTAGAACTCAGTTTATATAACAATACCTACATTTACCTACATTTAGAGTGAGTTATACTATCAACCAAATGAGAAGCTGTAGAACTCAGTTTATATACAATACCTACATTTAGAGTGAGTTATACATTTAACCTAATGAGAAACTGTAGAACTCAGTTTATATACAATACCTACATTTAGAGTGAGTTATGCATTTAACCAAATGAGAAAGTGTAGAACTCAGTTTATATCACAATACATACATTTAGAGTGAGTTATACATTTAACCTAATGAGAAACTGTAGAACTCAGTTTATATACAATACCTACATTTAGAGTGAGTTATACACTGAACCTAATGCGAAACTGTAGAACTCAGTTTATATAACAATACCTACATTTACCTACATTTAGAGTGAGTTATACAGTCAACCAAATGAGAAACTGTAGAACTCAGTTTATATACAATACCTACATTTAGAGTGAGTTATACATTCAACCTAATGAGAAACTGTAGAACTCAGTTTATATACAATACCTACATTTAGAGTGAGTTATACATTTAACCAAATGAGAAAGTGTAGAACTCAGTTTATATCACAATACATACATTTAGAGTGAGTTATACATTTAACCTAATGAGAAACTGTAGAACTCAGTTTATATCACAAAACCTACATTCAGTGTGAGTTATACATTCAACCTAATGCGAAACTGTAGAACTCAGTTTATATACAATACCTACATTTAGAGTGAGTTATACATTTAACCTAATGAGAAACTGTAGAACTCAGTTTATATACAATACCTACATTTAGAGTGAGTTATACATTTAACCAAATGAGAAAGTGTAGAACTCAGTTTATATCACAATACATACATTTAGAGTGAGTTATACATTTAACCTAATGAGAAACTGTAGAACTCAGTTTATATACAATACCTACATTTAGAGTGAGTTATACATTGAACCTAATGCGAAACTGTAGAACTCAGTTTATATAACAATACCTACATTTACCTACATTTAGAGTGAGTTATACAGTCAACCAAATGAGAAACTGTAGAACTCAGTTTATATACAATACCTACATTTAGAGTGAGTTATACATTCAACCTAATGAGAAACTGTAGAACTCAGTTTATATACAATACCTACATTTAGAGTGAGTTATACATTTAACCAAATGAGAAAGTGTAGAACTCAGTTTATATCACAATACATACATTTAGAGTGAGTTATACATTTAACCTAATGAGAAACTGTAGAACTCAGTTTATATCACAAAACCTACATTCAGAGTGAGTTATACATTCAACCTAATGCGAAACTGTAGAACTCAGTTTATATAACAATACCTACATTTACCTACATTTAGAGTGAGTTATACAGTCAACCAAATGAAAACTGTAAAACTCAGTTTATATACAATACCTACATTTAGAGTGAGTTATACATTCAACCTAATGAGAAAGTGTAGAACTCAGTTTATATACAATACCTACATTTACCTACATTTAGAGTGAGTTATACAGTCAACCAAATGAGAAACTATAGAACTCAGTTTATATACAATACCTACATTTAGAGTGAGTTATACATTCAACCTAATACCTCAGTTTATTTACAATACCTACATTTAGAGTGAGTTATACAGTCAACCAAATGAGAAACTGTAGAACTCAGTTTATATACAATACCTACATTTAGAGTGAGTTATACAGTCAACCAAATGAGAAACTGTAGAACTCAGTTTATATACAATACCTACATTTAGAGTGAGTTATACATTCAACCTAATGAGAAAGTGTAGAACTCAGTTTATATACAATACCTACATTTACCTACATTTAGAGTGAGTTATACAGTCAACCAAATGAGAAACTGTAGAACTCAGTTTATATCACAATAACTACATTTAGAGTGAGTTATAAATTCAACCTAGTGAGAAAGTGTAGAACTCAGTTTATTTACAATACCTACATTTAGAGTGAGTTATACATTCAACCTAATGAGAAACTGTAGAACTCAGTTTATATATCAATACCTACATTTACCTACATTTAGAGTGAGTTATACATTCAACCAAATGAGAAACTGTAGAACTCAGTTTATATACAATAACTACTTTTAGAGTGAATTATACATTCAACCTAATGAGAAACTGTAGAACTCAGTTTATATACAATAACTACTTTTAGAGTGAGTTATACATTCAACCTAATGAGAAACTGTAGAACTCAGTTTATATCACAATACCTACATTTAGAGTGAGTTATACATTCAACCTAATGAGAAACTGTATAGCTGAATTTATTTGTCTTTTGAGGAAATTTGCTAGTTCTACTTTTGCTCTCATGTAGATGTGTGTGGCACAATGACAGGAAATGCAGACAAATACTGTCCTCCTCGCCTTTCTGCTTACGTCCTGTCATACACAATATGCTATGCTTTTGTCACGTGCTCCTTGTCTCCACCCTAGCCCCGCCTGCTTCACAGGTTCCTTGTTTGTCATCAGTCCCGTCAGCTGTTTCCTTTTTGTTATCCTGTGTATTTAGTCTTACTGTTTTGCCCTCTTCCTTGTGGTTCTTTTTGTGATGTACCTGTCTCTCACACTGTTTCTCGTCTTGTATATATTTAATGTCAGTCATGCTACAATCGTGATTATGAAATGAACTTGTGTCCATAATTAGAAGATTCCTTAAAGTCAATTCAGCCAATTCAGCTGAAGTAGTGCAGTAGTGAAGGCTAACTCACAACATTAGCAAATTAATATTAACTGGTTCATGTTTGTTTACCTGGTCACCCAGCTTAGACATGCAACACAACATGTACTGGTTTTACTGGTAATTTCCATTGCTGCTGACCAGGGTTGGGAGGTAACAGAATACATGTAGCAGTGTTACATAATGGCAAGGATATATTTCAAGTAAGTCTCTCAAAGTTTCTCTTTTGCATGCGTGATTTCATTCTCCAATAGTTTTCAAAATGGGTACAAAATGTAAACATCTTTATCTTTTTTGTACCTGACATGATCAGCTCCCATAGGTGTTGTATGTAATTAATGTATTTTTAAATTTGTGAAACATGTTAATTTCTGTGAGTGGCTAAAACTGCTGAGAACTGATTAGTCCAAGCATGACAATATAAACTCTTGAGCCTATTAGGTGACAGAAGATTTAATATTGACCAGTATTTAAGATTATTGTCAATAATCTTCAATGGAGTAATCCTCCCACCCCTGCTGCTGACCAGCATACCAGCAGCCAAAACACAACATATGCTGGTTTTGTTATTTACCAGCCATGCTAGTCTATGCTGTGTTGTCTAGCAGGGACTACAAAGTAACTTTGTAAAACTGTGGAAATCAGGTTAAGATGCAAAATATTAACATACTAGACTGCCTTAACAGGAAGTAATGAAGTGATGTTTCAATGGCAACCTATGTCACATTAAGCTTTGGCATTGTAAGGTACTTTGGAACTATAAATATCTTGTCACCAATAGACTGCTTTATTTTTGGAGCTTTACCAACGCTCAACTCAAACAATAAAATCAAATGCTCAGCATCCACGCATGCCGCCTGTGAATGTGCCCACAGTGGCAGATACATCACAGTATGTCTGATGAATGAGATGAATCGGTCATGCTGCTCCTCTGGCCTTATGTACAGTATATTCTCCACAGGAAGCAGCAAATCAGCTCCAATCACATCCATTGCACAGACACTGACATGTTGTCTTCTACTTGCAGTACTTACAATATGAAGCAGACTGTCCCTAAGCACCACTACTAGGATCTAGGATCAAAAAGTTCTGGAAAGAGCAACAGAGGAGGCCTAAGGCATTACTGGAGTTTGATTTCCAGCCATATCTGGGTTGTGTACCAATAGTTTCTGTAATAGTTTCCAAACGTAACACAAAAACTTCTGTTGTTCAATGTACACTTAATTTAATCTTTATTCTGTTCTATTCGCTGGCCTCTCAGTCTGCTTATAACAGCCATTTCATGTCAAAATCAATAATGGGACCTCAATCATGACCCTGAACATGATCACTTCATTTTTTGGTGAGGCACCATTGAGGGTTAAAAAGTGGCTAAATTCTTTCTGCTTGATGTCCAAGTCTAAGCATATACTGTGTTAGCTGATAAGCTAACTAATATAGCACCCACTGGTAAACTGCCTCTTAGTTAATACTCTTGCTATGAGCTACAGGTTTTCTAGCGTGTTTTTGCTAAGAACTCACATCTTTGATAGTTAGTGTTAACTATGTAATCAGATGAATAGGACTTGGTTGTCTCTCTGTGTTGGAATGTTGTGACTCTGAGCTGCTAGTGAGCAATGAGAGGTGAAATGGGAGGGGAGGAAGATAAAGATGTATAGTACAAATGCAGCTGAGGGACTATAAAGAAAAGGGGATATGGCAGAAAGAGGACAGATTTTTTAACAGAAGGTATGTGAATAATAATCACACAATAAAGAAATAAAACATTCACTGTCCTTCCAAATTGTTCACATTAGAGCTTGTTCTCTGCAGTATAAAACAAGTCATTCAATTGTACATACTTCTGGTTAATTGGTAGGATTTCTGCCAATGTTGATAAATCTGTGCAGGCTTAATAGCGGGCACTTTTATTGACGAAGGGACATACTGCTCAGGCCCTATTGTCGGTGTGTGCTGTAGATGAGCGTGTGCTCCAGCTTGCAAGTAAGACTAGAGTGTGTGTGTGTGTGTGTGCGTTACTCTCTCACCTGTGCATAACGTATGTGTGACAGGATGGCAGTGTGTAGCGTTAATTGGATCATCTTCCTCTTCCTTTTTTCCGCCTGCTCCTCCTCTCCCTTCTTCTCTTCCAAAACGAAACCATAAATATTTGATTAACCTCCCCACCAGGGTCTTTGATCACACACATTCACATGCACTCACACACACCAAAAATAAACTGTATCTGCTCGTTTCCCCCACTTTTTTCTGAATATCAGTAAACACTTTTGCTAGTGAATCACCTAAAACAGTGGTATTGTTCTGTGTTGAATGTGTTTATGAAAGTGAACGATGCAACAATCAGTTTCTTGATCAGGTTTGTGATTGGCTTGCAGATCACTTTGGGGGTCTGTTTGTGGATTGATTTTGGGATCCAGCTTTAAAATCGGTTTGGGGATCTTTTTGAAGATCAGTTTGCAGACTGTTTTACAGAAGAGTTTAGGAGTCAGTTTGCAGACGGCTGTGGAGAATCAATGTGCATGATCAGTTTTCAGATTGATTTGTGGATCCTTTGGTTAGTTGGATTGAGGAACATACGTTTGGTGATCAGTTTGCAAGTCAGTTTGAAGATCGGTTTGCAGGTCAGTTTGGGGATCTATTTGGAAATCAGTTTTTGCAGGTCTGTTTGGGGATCTATTTGGAAATCAGTTTTTGCAGGTCTGTTTGGGGATCTATTTGGAAATCAGTTTTTGCAGGTCTGTTTGGGGATCTATTTGGAAATCAGTTTTTGCAGGTCTGTTTGGGGTTGTATTTGTGAATTTGATTGCAGGTCTGTTTGGGGATCTATTTGGAAATCAGTTTTTGCAGGTCTGTTTGGGGATCTATTTGGAAATCAGTTTTTGCAGGTCTGTTTGGGGTTGTATTTGTGAATTTGATGGCAGGTCTGTTTGGGGATCTATTTGGAAATCAGTTTTTGCAGGTCTGTTTGGGGATCTATTTGGAAATCAGTTTTTGCAGGTCTGTTTGGGATTGTATTTGTGAATTTGATTGCAGGTCTGTTTGGGGATCTATTTGGAAATCAGTTTTTGCAGGTCTGTTTGGGGATCTATTTGGAAATCAGTTTTTGCAGGTCTGTTTGGGATTGTATTTGTGAATTTGATTGCAGGTCTGTTTGGGGCTCTATTTGGAAATCAGTTTTTGCAGGTCTGTTTGGGGATCTATTTGGAAATCAGTTTTTGCAGGTCTGTTTGGGATTGTATTTGTGAATTTGATTACAGGTCAATTTGGGGTTCGATTTGTGGGTCTTTTTTGTTGATAAGTTTGAGGATACATTTGGGAGTTAGTTTGGAGGTCAGTTAGTGATCTGTTTGGGAATCAGTTTTTGAATGTTTGGAGGTCAGTTTGCAGATTGGTTTGGGAATTTGTTTGGGGGTTAATTTAAAGGTTAGTCTGGAGATTGGTTTGCTGGATTGGTGGTCAGATCAGTTTTGAAAGTCAGTCTGGGGATCAGTTAGCTGTTCAGTTTGGGGATTGGTTTGCAGATTTTGGGATCTTTTTTCAGATTGATTTGTAAAGAATGTTAAGGGACAGTTTGCATATCATATTGGGGTTGATTTTGGGTGTAATTTTTTCTAGTTGGTTGGGATACATGTTTAAAGATCAGTTTGGTGGCGAGTTTGCAGGTTGGTTTAGGGATCAGTTAGTGGGACAGTTTTACAGTTTTGGGATCAGTTTGGGGTGTAAATGATTTTGGGGATCCTTTGGAGGGGATTTGAACAATTTTGAACTTTCCAGCTCACTTTGGGGATCTGGTTAAAGGTTGGTTAGGAGCTCAGTTTGTTTATCAGTTTGCAGGACAGTTGCAGGATGGGTTTGGAATTAGTTTTGAATGTTTTGAGATCTGTTTGGAGATGTTTTGGGGATCAGTTGTAGAGGACACTGAAGTATAGTTAGGGACCAGTTTGGATGGATTTCTCTACATTTTGCCATAGCAACATTCAATTAAATGCTGGTTTCTTGAGAAAAACCTAAATTTAACTGAATATGGGTTGTGGGTAGAGTACAGTATGGTTTTGTTATTTTTGACAATAAAGGAAATTCAAACTTGTGCGTGTTAGTCTTTCTGCCTCTGCCCCGCTTTATTCTTTAACCAAGCATGCAGAATTCACTCGGCCACCTCTGCCTGTCTCTCTTTTTCTTCTCTTATAGTCCTTCTCCTGTTTCTGTCTCTCTCTCACTTCTTACTCTGTCCATCTCTTTCTTTTTGCTCTCTCTAGCTCCCTCTTTTCTCTCACTCTCTCTCTCCCTCTCCCTACTTCCTCTCTCGCTCTTTTTCTCTCTCTCCATACTAATCACGCTCTAGACAGTTCCACAGGCTCCAATTCCACTTCAAAGCCAAAGCCATTTCCTGCAGTCTGAAGGGCCTGTCACAGCCGTGGAAAGAGGGAGAGGGAGAGAGAGAGAGGGAGAGGGAGAGAGAGAAGGAGAGAGAGGTAGATGAAGGCGTGACAGAGTGGGTGAGTGGGTGGGATGCAGGCAGACAGATAAAACACACATCGCAGAGACGAAGAGTGTGTGTAGGCCGTGGCCACCCAGAGAGAGAAAAGGTGTAGAGGCACACAGTGGAGCTTCAAAGAGAAATGAAGGAAAACGCTCTCTCTCTTTACTCCTTCTATCTTTTGCCTTTTCCTTTTTTCCCTTATTATTTCCCTTTCTCATATACCCCCTTTCTTTTCCTTTCTTACCCTTTTCTGTATTGTTTCATTTTTTTCACTTTCTTTCCTCTTTTTTATCTTCTTTTTATTTCTCCTCTGTTTCTGCCACAGGTCCTTGACTTCACATGTTCTCTCTCCTTTTCTTCTTTCTTTTTACTTTTGTCCCACTCTTATCTTCTTTCCACCCTTTCTCTCTCTCTTCTTTCATTGTTTTTGCCCTGTATCTTTACTCTTCTTTTTTCTCTTTCTCTGTGTTCTTCCACTTTATTTTTCTTTTTTCTTTTTTTCTCTCTTTGTTTTTTTTCTTTTTTCTCTTCCATTCATCTTTATCTTATTTCCTTTCTTCTATTTCAGTTTATTTTTTGTCTTTTTTTTTCTTACCAAACTGTTTTTCTCTGTCTTTTTTATCTTTCTTTTTTTCTTCCCTTTTTTCTCTCTCCTTTCTTTACTTGTTTTCTTTCCTCTATTTTCCCCTTTCTCTTTGTCCCTTTTCTCTTTCTCTTCTTTTCTTTCTCAATCCTTTCTTCTCCTCCTCTTTGTTTTTTTTCTTTCTCTCCTATTTCCACCTTTGTTCTTTTTCTCTTCTCTCTTAAGTTTAGGTTTAGCAGTGTTTTTAAGTCACATTGTTGCTAAAGCAGTTAACAATAAGCATAATTATTAGAAAGATAGTTGAACAAGATCTAAAACAATAGAAAATAAATAAATAAATAAAAATATTTGTCATTAGTCTCGCTCTCTCTCTGGGTTCTACTGATGTGTGTGCGTGCTCCATGGCTGTATGAATTAAGCTGCATGCCGTGTGCCATTGTTGGGATAATGGGGAAAAAGCTATAAATCTATCTTCAAAGCAGAGCTGGTGGCGCTGCAGGGTCGGACAGAGTTTTCTGAAATCCGTGAAATTACACCTGCTCCCGTCTCCACGCCGGCGACGCGCCTAAAACTATTAAAATTAACAAAAGTTTCAGATAGGGACTTAATTAACACCCTGGCCTCTCCGCCGGCTCCTCATTCGCTCAGGTACTCTTTCATGTTGAAGAGAGTGAGAGGGGGATGCTGGCTAAAAAAAAATAAGGAGCGCGAGAGCTAAATTAGATTTGGCTGAGGAATCGCCCCGGGCTCACGCGCTCTCACCTGAACCACGCTTTCGCGAGATGAAACGAGACGGACGACAAGGGTCATTTACACCATGTTTTCTCTCTCTCTCACTCTGTCTTGTCCATGCTCTTCCTTATCTACCGTATTCACACAGGACGAGTGGTGTACTAGCACGCACTCCTGCATTCGCCATGTCGCTGCAAATTGCTCTGTGGGACTCCGACAAGATTTTGTTCGCAAGTGCCAGTTTTAACAAGAGTGTTTTATCTGCTCTGTGCTGATCTAAAGCATTCTCAGCCAGCCGGTCCACTCTCAGCAGGTTCACGCAATCAGTTTAGTATAAACTCTGCTTAAAGCTCACTGCAGAACCCACTATGAGGAAAACAAATAATGATAATGTTTCAGATGCTCAGGTCAGACCACTAGAATGATTTATTTATAGGTGGAAATAAATACATAAATAATAAATGTGTAGCATTCAGCTGATGTTTGTTTTAACATAGTGCTGCTTGATCTTACTATTGACCTGTTCCTAGTGGCATTTCATAGTATTCATGAGTTATTACAGGAAATTTTTAACTTGTAATGTTCCTCTGTAAACATGGGTGGACTGGCCATCGGGAGTATTGGGACAATTCCGAGTGGGCTGCTCTGTGTGTGAGCCACTAGGAGAGCTAAAAATAAAATATGATTAAAAGTTTTAGTAATAAGTGTTAAAATATTATTTAAAATATTGTTTCAAAATATTGTTTAAAATATAACATTTTAATAGTTAAGTGATAATTGGCCCACAGTATTCTTAGTGCATCAGCCAATCTCTCTAGGACAAACCAAAATCAAAACCAGCACGAAAACATTTGTTTAGTAATGAGTGCAAAGAGAAAGAATCAGAAACGCACAAAGCAGCAGATTTGAAAAGGCGCGTAATAAAAAACAAACTTCAACAAAGTGCAGAGAAATTCATGAAACTGCAGAACTTGTTTGGCTGTATGTGAGAAAAAGGTTCAGAGCCTTTACTTTGCTAGCTAGCTTGATGAGTCATTGATGAGATTGCAGAGAAAAGCAGTCTGATCAGAAAACTACACTTCTAACTAGGTATATCATTTAGTTACTTGTTTTCTACTTGTTTAAAATTATGAGTCACTGTGACATCAAACATGAATATTTTAAAGGTAACTCCACCATCAGATAACCTGTTAGCAACTCCACCATCAGATAACCTGTTAGTAACTCCGCCATCAGATAACCTGTTAGTAACACCACCATCAGATAACCTGTTAGTAACTCCACCATCAGATAACCTGTTAGCAACTCCACCATCAGATAACCTGTTAGTAACTCCGCCATCAGATAACCTGTTAGTAACACCACCATCAGATAACCTGTTAGCAACTCCACCATCAGATAACCTGTTAGCAACTCTACCATCAGATAACCTGTTAGTAACTCTACCATCAGATAACCTGTTAGCAACTCCACCATCAGATAACCTGTTAGTAACTCCACCATCAGATAACCTGTTAGTAACTCCACCATCAGATAACCTGTTAGCAACTCCACCATCAGATAACCTGTTAGTAATCTTTTTTCAATATTAGGAGCGTCATGAATATTATCTACTCTTCGACTACACCTGCGCCCTCCGAAGTTTTACTCTTGTTAGATGCTGAAAAAGCTTTTGACCGTGTGGAGTGGAATTACATTTTTTATGCATTGAATTAATTTGGCTTTGGCCCTGTATATATATCTTGGATTAATTTAAAATTATGAGTCACTGTGACATCAAACATGAATATTTTAAAGGTAACTCCACCATCAGATAACCTGTTAGCAACTCCACCATCAGATAACCTGTTAGCAACTCCACCATCAGATAACCTGTTAGTAACTCCACCATCAGATAACCCATCAGTATTTCCACCATGAAATAACTCATCAGTAACTTCCTCTGTCCTTAACTGGTTGGGTTAATTTGGTTAAAATGAATATACTTCCCAAATTTTTGTATCTCTTTCAATCAATTCCCTTGTTTTTGCCCAAATCGTTTTTTAAAACCCTTGACCAACACATAACTAGTTTTATTTGGAATAATAAGCCCGCCAAAATTCGCAAGGCATTCATTCAAAATCCTAAGCAGTTAGGTGGCCTTGCATCTCCAAATTTCCTGTTTTATTACTGGGCGACAAATATCTGCAATATATTATTTTGGGGCGAAGGCCATTATGGGTTAAGTGACTGGGTTCCGGCATGGACAGCGGTGGAGATTGATGCTGCTAGACCTATCTCTTTGATGACCATATTATGTGCTCCACTGGCATCGAGCTTTAATCGATCCTTTGCTAGTCCAATCTTAAGTGCTTCAGTTCGTATTTGGCGTCAAATTTCGGCAGCATTTTGGTCTGCAGTCTCCATCTCTTAACATGCCGGTTACAGACAACCCGTTATTTCTGCCTTCAGTGATGAATTCCGCTTTTCTTAGTTGGCACAGAGCAGGTGTTAGGAGGATTGGAGATCTGTATGTCAATGGTACTTTTTGTACATTTTTACAACTCAGTACCAAATTTCCCTTCTTAAATCTCACTTTTTTAGATACTTACAAATTCGGAACTCTGTTAGAAATGTTTTTACAGGTTTTCCTGGCACTTTGAAATTACCTCTTGATGATATTTTGGAAATGGACATTAATTCCAAAAGTCTTATTTCTAAGTTGTATAAACTAATATTCACCTTAGCCCCATCGCCAGGTGCTATTATTAAACAACAGTGGGAACAGGAGTTACAGACAAATTTTGATGAGGATGATTGGGACAGGATCATTTGCCGTATCCATACTTCCTCAATTTGTGTTAAACACAGTCTTATTCAGTTAAAGTTGGTTCATAAAGTATATTGGACAAAGGTTAAACTTGCTAAGCTTAATCCAAATCTTGACAATCTGTGTGATCGATGTTTCCAAGCCCCAGCAACTCTATACCATTTGTTTTGGTCACGCCCCGCTTTAGAATTCTTCTGGCAGTCTATATTTAGCTGCTTTTCCTCTATACTTCAATCTAAGATTAAACCATGTCCCTTCATGGGTATTTTTGCTTTATCAATTGCTTTTTGTACCCTCTTAGCCAGACGTCTTATTTTGATTCAGTGGAAAAGTGCCACTCCACCTCCTCAACATTGGCTTAAAAATGTTGCCCTATTTCTCTACTTGGAAAAAATTAGACATACACTTAAAGGTGATACTAGTCAATATATTCGTATATGGACCCCCTTTTTTACCTTCTTCTCTGACTACATCACAGTAATCACAACTTAATTAATTAATATATTTTTTTATTTAATTTTATTAATTTTATTATTATTTATTTGTTTAATTTAATTATTTTTTATTTGTTTATTTTTATTTTTATTTATTTGTTTATTTTTATTATTTTTATTCATTTATTATTGTTTTTGGTTTTTTTTTTAAATATGTCAAGCATGGCAACAGTAAGTGACAGGTGGGTGAGAGTGGGTAGAATAGGTGGGGTGGGTAGGAGTGTTTTGTGGGTGTGTTGGGATGATATATTTAGGATAATTAATGGGAATAACTAAAAAATTGTGTATCCATCGGACGGCTGTTTGTAAATCCTTGTTTTCACGATAAACAGAATGTTAAAAAAAGATAACCTGTCAGTAACTCCATCATCAGTAACTCCACCATTATTAACTTCACCATCAGATAATCTGTCAGTAACTCCATCATCAGATAACACCACCATCAGATAACCCATCAGTAACTCCACCATCAGATAACCTGTCAGTAACTCCACCATCAGATAACCCATCAGTAACTCCACCATGAAATAACTCATCAGTAACTCCACCATCAGATAACCTGTCAGTAACTCCACTATCAGTAACTTCATCATCAGATAACTTGTCAATAACTCCACCATCAAATAGCCCCTCCGTAACTCCACTATCAGCAACTCCACCATCAAATTAACCATCAGTTACTCCACCTTCAGTAAATCCACCATCAGATGACCCATCAGTATCTCCACCATCATAAAACCCTTTAGTAACTCCACCATCAAAAAACCAATTGATAACTCCACCATCACTAACTTTATCATCAGATAACCCATCAGTAACTCCACCATGAGTAGGTCCACCATTAGATAACCCATCAGTAACTCCACCATGAGTAGGTCCACCATCAGATAACACATCAGTAACTCCACCATCAGATAACCCATTAGTAACTCAACCATAAGATAACCAGTCAGTAACGCCACCATCGGATAACCCATTAGTAACTCAACCATAAGATAACTTGTCAATAACTCCACCATCAGATAGCCACTCAGTAACACCACCATCAGCAACTCCACCATCAAATAAACCATTAACTACTCCACTTTCAGTAAATCCACCCTCAGGTAAACCATCAATAACTTCACCATCAATAACTTCACCATCAGATAATCCATCAATAACTCCACCATCAATAACTTAACCATCAATAACTTCACCATCAGATAATCCATCAATAACTCCACCATCAATAACTCCACCATCATAAAACCCTTCAGTAACTCCACTATCAAAAAACCCATTGAGAACTCCACCATCACTAACTCCACCATAAGATAACCCATCAGTAACTCCACTATCAGATAACAGATGAGCAACTCCACCATCAGATATGCCCAAACTCTCTTCCTTCTGCTAAATGCAAATACTCACTGGTGTAAACAAACACCCCATTGCTAAACACATACAGATATCTGCTCATTGAATAAATCTGTAATATTGCCCAGCCTCAGGAAAAGTAAATACCCCGGCACTCAGGGTTTTGCATGTTTACCATCTGGCATCACTCAGTCTGATACTGAGCTCCACCTGGTTTTATTTTCAGTAAGTGGTTCAGGAACAGAAGAGATTTAGTCAGCTCTCTTAACCCTCCTTAAATGTCAGCTATTGGCTAAAGTGGCTAAACTAATATCCCATCTATTAAAGTCAAGACTTTCTACCTTGAAATTAGAGATTTCTGTGCCTCAGAGATGACTTCATTAGTCATTGAGCCCTTCAGTCCCTTTACTCTACAGTGCCTCCTGTGCTACAGCTTTGTAATGAGGCCAATCAGTCTAAAGCTCTAACCTACACTGACTGCCTCCTCTTCCACCACAAGAGAAGGTGAACAGATGAGGCGGCGAACAGAGCAGTTCCCCAAAGAGCTTACTGACCACTCTGCTGCAAGCTGTGTCCAGAGCTGTGTGTAATGTTGTATTTGGCAGATTTTTATTTAAAAATGAGATTATTACATTTTTTTTTAGGAAAGGAGATAATAATGCAAAGGGCATTCCATTCTGGTGGCAGATAGTCACTGTTTTGAAAGGAGCATAGTGGAATATAACACAATCTGTCAAAGTCACACTCCAGAAGATATGGGGCAATATATCGCATTCGCATTTTCATCCCTTAACTGTTCAAGAATGTGTCCAGCAGTGGATAGCAGCATCAATGTTAACTCTTGCTCTGCCTTTATTCATATCACTTCTTTTGTCTGCTGCTGAACATAGTTGGTTGCCAAGATCCGGCGGCAGTGGTCGCTTAGCAAGAACCTCAGACTTTGTTGCATTGTTAAATTGTTAAAGGTTGTTAAATGTCCTAACTGGGAGCAGGACCTTCACCATGGTTTACAAAAGGCTAGAATATGTCGTTGGGACAGTGTTAAGTGCCCTTTTACTGCTATTATTGTAAAACGAAGGCATCTAGAAGCAACAACTATTTCCGCAAACTTAAAGAGAAGGACTGAAGTGCAAAAGCACATGTAAATTCTGTATGTAAGTATCTGATGAGTGAATCAGGAGAACACTACTTATCTAAACACATAGGGCCAACAGTATAGTTTCACAGCATTTTGTTCCAGCATGACTGTGTCCCTGGAGGACAACTTTGGGATTAAATGAAACCAGTGTCTGAATTCTTTTGACTAAATAAGCACAAATTCTTTCAGAAACACTCCAAACTTTTATGGAAAGCCTTTCCAGAAGAGGGGGCTGTTGTAGCTGCAAAGGGGGTCTGGGTTTGTCTGGTATTTTGTAGTTGAATTGCACCATTTTTACAGATAACCATGACTACTAGTTTGTGAATCATTTTAGTTTCGTCCTCTGCCTTAAGGAACATACTTGATTTCTAAGATTGTATTCACCTGTTTCAGGTTTTTATTGCATTGCATACATTTAATCTGGTTAATTATGGTTTCACATTGCCATTAAGTGAAAACACTAAAGAACTTCAAATGACACACCCATGTCCTGCCGTCATTACCTAAGCATCTCGCTTTACTCAGTTGGTTTGTAGAGGCGCCTCTTATAGGGTATTGTCTTTTCATTCAGCCTCTCAGAAAAAAAATATTTAAGTTTTGGCATTTATGTATTTTTTCAAGCTGACTTTTGGCTTCAGACTAAGTTTTTCTTCTTTCATTGTTTAATGGGTGACTCAGCCTGCTGCAACTCCCTGTACCTGGTCCAAAAGTTCAATACATCCAAAAAAGCGTTTTCACGCTGCAGATGAAACCGGACAGTTCAGTTGGTTTAGTTGGTTTAGTTTAGTTTAGTTGGTTTAGTTTACTACAACCAGAATGTGCTAAGTGCTAAAGTGTATGTTTACATAGCTAGCCCACTAGCTAAGCTAACCTCCACCAGCTTTACATAATAAGTTAAAAAGTTCAAACCAGTGACTTTAAAACTGTACATGAATGTCACCTAAATGGCTGTTACAAGTTTCACAATAGCAATAACACCAGTATGCTAGCAAGCTAGCTCAAGGCTAATATAGAAAACCACATAAAAGGGCTATATCTAAATTAGCACTGCCAGGGAACCATTTAGCAATGATGAGTTTGACCACCATGTATGTTTCTGATTTAATATCCAGAAGAAAAATGAAATAAATGTATGATGAAAATAAAATTTGTATATTTATCATCAGCTAGTTTGCATGTACAAAACTCTGAGTTTCATTAGAAACTATCTGTAAAGCACTTTCAGAAAAATGCTTTATAAATAAAGATTATTATTATTATTATTATTATTATTATTATTATTATTATTATTATTATTATTATTATTATTATTATTATTAATAATAATAATAATTGCAAATCAGAGAAGACAGAAGTAGAAAATAAATACATAATAATAATAATAATAATAATCAGCAGCAGCAGCCAAAAAAATTATAATAATAAATAATAATAATAACAAGAAAAAAAATAAAAATACACACCCAGAGTACTCGCTGATATGTTGAAAGAATATGTCTCAGTGCATATTAATTTAAAAAAAAAACTCTAAATGTACAGTACAGTAGCTTACACATTTCCAGAGCTCGAGGAGGTCCAGTGTTTACAGTTACCTGCTTCACCTAATCAATAATTCATTAAATTAAATCAGGTGCTGGAGTGCACCAAGAAGTTATGAACTGAACCAGAACTGAACCATAACTTACCAGCCTCACTGAAAACAGCAAATTCTTATATTTCACTGTATTTATTTTATTTGTATTTATTTCAATGTGTTACAGCATTTCTTCCTGGCAAACACACGTAATGCCCTGATAAATAGCTTCCCTGGCACAGACTTTTGCATGCCGCCATGTATCACTTCCCTGGAATCTTTATTTTTTACGAATGGCGTTCACATTAGAGCCGAACACAATCTCAGGGCTCAGCTGAGATATTTCACTCTATAAACACGTACATCACCACTTAAAAATGAAAGGCTTTTGAAACCACAGATTCAATTTAACATAACAATGGCTCATTGACCACATGATTAATGTAATGAGACGGCTCGTCTATTGTCTTCCTGCCATGAAAGGCTCCCAATAGGCTTCAGATTTCCTAAAAAATGTATAAGCCTTTCCTATCAGACTGTGTTGGAACGAAACAAGACATTTACTTGTTCTGCACTGTGAAATTCACATTTTACAAGTATTGCATTAAGTGAAAATGAGCATTCTGCTGCTTACACTGCAACATATCGGTTTAGACTGACACAGTGTTTTAGGCCTCATCCACACCTATCAAGATATTTGTAAAGGTCAAACTGACTCTACACAATAATAAGTCCCAACCCCTGTAGTTACAGTTGCTACGTCCATCAAACATTTAGCATTAGCACTTGTGTTGTGCAACATTTTGCAGGTAGGACTAGCAGACTAGAGTTGCTACAAGGGCCCACATTCAGCAGCAAACCAAGTCACTGGGCATATGCATACTTTGTATCGGCCAGCACAAATGCAGCGTATAACTTTCTTGTCCTTGGGTCACTAATCTTCCTGCACATGATGGGATTCCACCGGCACACCTGCAAATGACGGCAGCAATAACGGCACTCCACCCATCCGCCAAGCAACTTCTCCGCTATCCACTCTGAGAAAAAAGAGAAGCAGTAAAAATATAAAAAAAAGTAAAAAAAAAGCCATCCAAACTGATAAGTAGAAACAAAGAAAAAAGAGAGAGAAGAGAATGGGAAGGTGAAAGAGAATGAGTGAGAGGGAGTAAGAGAGGGAGGCAATAAGAGAATAGTGAGAGAGAAATAAAGAAAAAAAAGAAAAATTGTAGCCAAAGACAAACAATAAAAGAATGTCATTGAGGGAGGGGATGATCAAGAGAGAGACAGAAAGAAAGAGGATGGTAGAAAGAGAGAGGGAGAGAAAGGGGATGATAGAGAGAGGGGGAGAGGGATAGTGATGGAGAGAGATGTGAAGATGGTCATAGAGGGATAGAGATGGTGAAAAAGGGGAAGAGAAAAAAAGAAGATGACAGAGAGCAGGAGCGAGAGGGGGTGAGAAAGAAAGAGAGGGAAGGTGATAGAGAGAGAAGCGGAGAGAGATGGAGAAAGAATGGTAGAAAGAGAGGGTATTAGAAGGAGAGAGAGGGTATGAGGGAGAAGAAGAGAGAAAGAGAGAGAAAGGCCAAGGCAGAGAGAGGGAGGGGTGTAAGAAAGGGAGAGGGGGACAATGTGATAGACAGAGAGAGAGAGGATGGTAGAAAGAGATGGTGAGAAAGAGAGAGGGGGACAAGGTGATAGAGAAGGAGGGAATGAAAAAGGGAGAGAGAAGAAGTGAAAAAGAGGAAAACAGAAAGGGGAAGGCAGAGAGAGGGAGAGGGGAAGTAAGAAAGGGAGAGGGGGACAAGGTGATAGACAAAGACAGAAAGAGAGAGAGAGAGGATGGTAGAAAGATATGGTGAGAAAGAGAGAGGGGGACAAGGTGATAGAGAAGGAGGGAAGAAGTGAGAAAGAGAAAAAGAGAAAGGGAAAGACGGAGAGAGGGAGAAAGATAATAAGGGAGAGAGACGAGCGAGAATGGGAGAAAAAGAGAGAGAGCGAGGGAGGGAGAGAGAGGAGAGAAAGAAGGAGTGATAGAGAGAGAGTGTAAGTGACAAGGCCAGTTTGCATAGACATGTGGGAGTAAAACAGCTCTATAAAAGCAGGAGTCGTTTAGAGAGTTTGACCACAAGGCCACGCCGGCAGTGTGTGTGTGTGTGTGTGTGTGCTGAGGCTGGATGAGTGTGAGATAGATGACATTGTGAAGTGTGTGTGACACGTCGTGCGATGTGTGTGCGTGTGTTTTGTTTGAGTGTGTGCCGACCCCATCCATCTCACTTAGCAACCAGGCATCCACATGTCACCACCGCGCCATGGCAACCTGCCCCAGAGGCCTCTGGGAGAATCTGATAAACACCTCCGCCAGGAGCGCACACGCACATCTGTCTGGTCTGCCAAGTCATCAGGGCCGGCATGAAATGGCACTAAAATGGCATCAGATGAAACGGCTGCACATCGAGTTCCGGAATATTCGTTCCAATTCGGTGCTCCGAGTATCAGCTCCGTCTCTGTGTCCTGTTTTTTGGCCACATTTACATTACAACCTCTGTGTCCTGTTGAAACCAAGTATGTTTTCAGGTGGGGAAAAATGAAAGTTTAAAGGGCATCAGATAAAAAACAGCTTTGCCTTACTTTTTAGGAAATAACAGAATTTGATGAAATCCATAAACACGGTCAGAAAATTCTGGTTTCATTGACACATATTGTTCCCACAACAGCAATGTTTATATCTATAGTAAGGTGTTTCTGTTAAGGGTTGTTGCAATAAGACTCTTACTGTAAAGAGCGGCACTATGCATGCTGCTGTTGTTGCTGGGCCAGTCAGGGTCAGCTCTCCTGCAGTGGGCTCTCTCCAACCACTTTCAAACATTTTTAACTATTACAACCATGTGTGCTGTACATAGATGTGTTTTATCCTTCTTCAGTAGCAGAAACACCACAATGTTGTGGCATCATATACAGTGAGACTCAGAAGAGGCCATGACTCATGTGAGTACTCATAAACTGAGTGAGGTCAACACTTGCCAGAGCATTTATTGCCTTTACTCATCTTTAAACGAGACTGAAGCTGGCCTCCAATTCACTACCTTTATAACTGAAAGTTCCGTTCCACATTCAATTCTGCCAGAACTGCAGCACCATTTAAGGTGGAATTTTTAAGGTGGACTATAGTCTGTAAGTGTAAAACTACAAAGTGCTCCCATATTGTACATAGAGTCGATAAAATGGGCAATGAATATGGAAACAAGAGGGTGGTGTTAATGTAATGACTGATGTGTACTTCACCTACAATGCACATGACCGCATATCAATACTTCACCTGCTACACTAATTAGTGTCTTTCTTTACTTTATCTACTACACTAATGAGTGCATGTCTATACTTCACCTACTCCACTAATGAGTGTCTTTCTTTGCATCATCTTCAACACTAATGAGTTCACTTTCATACTTTATCTACTACACTAATGAGTGCACATCTATACTTCACCTACTGCACTAATGAGTTCACTTCTAAACTTTATCTACTGAACTAATGAGTTCACTTCTATACTTCACCTACTACACTAATGAGTTCACTTCTATACTTCACCTACTACACTAATGAGTTCACTTCTAAACTTTATCTACTGCACTAATGAGTTCATTTCTATACTTTATCTACTACACTAATGAGTTCACTTCTATACTTCACCTACTACACTAATGAGTTCACTTCTAAACTTCACCTACTGCACTGAGTTCACTTCTAAACTTAACCTACTGCACTAATGAGTTCACTTCTATTCTTTACCTACTGCACTAATGAGTTCACTTCTATACTTCACCTACTACACTAATGAGTTCACTTCTATACTTCACCTACTGCACTAATGAGTTCACTTCTATTCTTTACCTACTACACTAATGAGTTCACTTCTAAACTTCACCTACTGCACTAATGAGTTCACTTCTATTCTTTACCTACTACACTAATGAGTTCACTTCTATACTTCACCTACTACACTAATGAGTTCACTTCTAAACTTCACCTACTGCACTAATGAGTTCACTTCTAAACTTCACCTACTGCACTAATAAGTTCACTTCTAAACTTTACCTACTACACTAATGAGTTCACTTCTATACTTTACCTACTGCACTAATAAGTTCACTTCTATACTTTACCTACTACACTAATGAGGTCACCTTCACCTACTACACTAATGAGTTCACCTTCACCTACTTCACTAATGAGTTCACTTCTATTCTTTACCTACTACACTTATGAGTTCACTTCTATACTTCACCTACTACACTAATGAGTTCACTTCTATACTTTACCTACTTCACTAATGAGTTCACTTCTGTTCTTTACCTACTACACTTATGAGTTCACTTCTATTCTTTACCTACTACACTAATGAGTTCACCTTCACCTACTACACTAATGAGTTCACCTTCACCTACTTCACTAATGAGTTCACTAATTGGTATTCATTTTGATTTTACATAAACAAAAAACATAACAAAATAGTCTGTGTGTTTTATGTAAAGGGGTAGAGAGAGGCTGAAAAAAATCATGATCCATTTCCCATGTTGTCCTTTAACATCACCCATCTCACTGTCATCTGTCTTACAATAATCTATAGACTAACAGATCATTGATCAATTGACCATCATCACCTTATTGATGAAACAGTCAGCAGACTGCTCTGTACGTGTTGTCAGAACAGACAGCCTGTTAATACAGCACGAGAAGAAAACTCTGTCTAGTCTCTAATTAAATGTCAGAAGCACTGCACAGTCTCTCTAACAGCTCAGATGTTACAGCGTACAGCGACACACAGAAACAGTGTGAGTGGTCCTCCTCTGAGTGCTGAGAGTGTTTTTAGCTGACTAGTGCATACGAGATACTCCAATTGACTTATCCAAACTCCAACCACAGATGTAATGCAGTAGCTACAGAATGTTGGTAAAATTCTATTTGACCTAATGATTCAGATATGTCACAAAACAAGACCAAAAACCATGATGGTGCAGATGTGCCCTTTCCAACGAGCCCTGGATCACATTACAACCCTTCAGGAAACTGGAGATATGAACCCTGGAATTTCACAAATTTGTATATGATATGGGTGCACCCCAAGCAGCTTACCTGAATTGCCCACCTGTGGCAGAAATCTGGAGATCCTGAGAAATTGAAAGCGGCATAACTCGCCAACAATAGGAATAACAAACTTTAAACTTAACAGGGTCATACAGTGTTATGCTTCCTCCAACCAGACATGACTTTTTATTGTAGTCTTTGGGAAAACAGAGATAACGGCTTTCAATATCTGATCTTTAGAGCTCTGTGGATCAGTGGAGAAGCGTTAGAATGAAGCCTACAGGGCGGTAGAGTGTGATGTGCTCTTTATGCAAACCCTGAAATTACCAGGCTCTTCACCTATTCTCTTCTTGTTCAAAATCCAGATGGAGGGCAGCAAGTTTAGAACATGGAAGGATGCAAGAAGAATGTACTGCGCTAGCGTAGATAATGTTAGGAGAGAAAATCACAGCCCATGTTAGATGTGATTCTAATGTAGCTCCTGATGTCATGAAGAGTGATTTGTAACTAAACTAAAAGATTAGCTGCTATCGTGGTAGCAGATATAAGAACTACCCTCTCATCCAAAAGCCCATCTGCTTAGGAAAACAACAAAAACATGTAAAAGTATTGAGGTACAGCTTGTTTGTTATTGGTTGGGTCCACCTAGATATATGTCGTTTGGTTTTACTGTCCTGTGAATTAACCAGCACAAACATACTCAGTGATGCCTCTTGTCATTAATGTGTACTTAACGTAACATTAGCTTTGAAATGACCAGTTCACATCCACAGACCAGCTGAACAAAATACAAAACTCTCCTACCGTCCTACTGCCTGCACCAACGCTCTGGCGTCTGCTGCAGTATTTAAGGTGGAACGAAAAAACGCAAATAAACTTGACACTTGGGGCGAGTAACACACTGTGGCTAGTTGGTCTGTGGGTGCTGTGACTGTGCAACAGCTAAAATAAACAGCTCTAAATTAGCACTAAATAAATCAGCGCTAAATAAACAGGAAACTCAAGCTTCTTCCTTCTCGTCCTGATGGCAGAAGAAGGCTCGCAAGACATTTAGCCGATGTTTTTTTGGTCAATTTCTCTCATTTCTCTTTCTTACCAACACCATCTTTTGATACTTGACAAAAAGCGGTTGTAGTGACTGTAAACAACGTAATCCATAGGCATTTCAAGAGTTTGTGATAGCGCCCCCTATGTGGAAAATCACTTCCTTTCTTCTTCCCACCATCTGCAGTTCACACTATAGTAATGCAGTGACGTAACATCATTTGCAAACAACCTATTGCAGTTCTCTAAATTATTTGATGTAGGAGTGAGACTTTCATGCATTGATATGTTGTGAGGTTACCCACTGGCGCCAGCAGCTATAATTCTGTACACCATGTGTACATTTTTTAATGCAACTCTGCGTGTTGAAACCATGTCTGCCAAAGCACCTGTGTTAGCGTCCTGGGGCTGTTGTGTGCTGGGCTTTCGCGTGACTACTGAGGGCGCTGTTATCCGAGCTGTTCAGTAGCGCTGGAGGTGCTTGTGCCGTCTTCACTGCTTCTTCATGTATTAAAAGAGCATTTGCCTCGAAACACTATGGTTGTGTCCAAAATCACCTACTAAGTCAGTAGGTACTAGATTGGAGCCAGTTCATATTGCTCGAGTGATAGAGTCATCAGCTGTTTAAAAAGTGAGTGTTTAGTGTCCACGCAACCTCCGACATACTACATCCGCCATCTTACCAATGAACTGTGACACAAGGCGCCGGACCACCACTGTATACGTCCCACTATTCATTAACAGCCCCATTTACTGACAGGATTTTGAAACGTTTTGTGACACTGACATACATTTTTGTCTAAATATGTACTCAGATGGTGTGGAGCTGTAACTAGGTGATTTAGGAAGCAGCTTATGTTTTCAGCAACTTATTATTCTGCATCCATGCCACTGTGGTGTCAAAAGTAGGATAAGACCACCCCAAGTGGCCTGGACTAACACTACCAAATACACAGAGATGGAAGGCACAGAGGATTGAGCTTGGCCAAGAACTGTGATGGAAGAGGCAATGCGGCAGAAGGACAGCCAAAGAGGCGTCAGTGGATCTCCCCATAGTTCTACCTTCAGAACATACATTTACATTTTATTTACTTTTTTCTCAAATTTTCTCTCTTCCACTGTATATTTAAATGATGAGGAGCTTATGTGAATGTCATATAGTCTTATGAACACTGCCCTACAGTAAATTGATATCTAAATATCTCTCTCCTCTCTTTTTATCTCTGTCTTTCTGTCCTCTCTCTCTGTAGGGGTGCTCACAGTGATCTGGAGGTGTTTCATTTTCGTTTGCTAATGCACTGCTGCGGTTACATTCCAACTCCACACACCTCAGCAGGATGAACGTCACATCATTAAAGAAGGTTGATGTGAGTGGCAGCATCTACATAATCAGTTTGTAACCCACAATAAACATGCACACTGCAGCAAGCTCATCACTGAAACAGTACATACAGACTGAGCTCTTGTTTTATTGTAACGCCAGAGCAAAGTCTGTTTATTTGAGTCTGGAAGTATAGAGTGAATCAATAACAGAGGTCAGCAAACAGGTGGACGCAGTTAACACATACGTCGCCATAACAGTAAAACAAGCTGGAGGCTGGAGACGCAAGAAAAAAACTACAGCACGAAACAAAGAAACAACAGAAAACAACAGAACACGATGAGGCAGGACTAGAGCAGGACCACTTTACCTAGAGACAGCATGGAGACAAAACGAGCTCTGTAGGAATACGTTATTAATATTACAGAAAAATAAGGCTTTACACTTTGTGAACTGGTGAGGTACATCCTCATATGTGCAAACCCACCTGGGTCAACACAGATAAAGCCATGTTCTGATTTTTTTTCTGTTATTTTTCTATAAAGTCTGATTCTATAATTTTAGATTTAAGCCAGATTCTGCTACTGATTTTGTTTCTAGTTCTGGTAGTTTTTAGTAAATAACGATTCTGATTCCAGTATTGTTGGCATGGTGATGTAGTGGTTAGCACTGTCACCTCACAGCAAGACGATCCGGGGCGTTCTATGTGGAGTGTGTGTGTTCTCCCCGTGCTTGAGTGGGTTTCCTCCGGGTACTCTGGTTTCCTCCCGCAGTCACTCTAAACTGCCAGTAGGTGTGAATATTTGTTGAACATGTGATGGACTGGCGACCTGTCCATGGTGTACCCACCTTCACCTGATGACACTGGGATTGGCGTCCGCCCCCCATGACCCCAACTAGTGAGATAAAGTGAAAGATAATGGATAGATGGATGGATTCCAGTATTTTACAATACAGACTTATTCAAATTCTAATTCTGATGTTTTCCAATAAAGCCTGATTCTGCTTCTGATTGTGACTCGAATTGTGAGTCTTTCCAGTAAAGCATGATTTTGATATTATTTCAGATTTTTCTAAATAAAGTCATATTCTGATTCTATGTCTGATATTTTACTATAAAGTTGATTCTTAAATTGTATTAAGTCTGATTATGTTTCTGATTGAGATTCTAATTGTAATATTTTATAATAAAGCCTCTGTTTTTGATTCTGCCTTTTGCCAAAAAAACCTGATTCTGATTCTAATTCTGATCATTTACAATAAAGCCTGTCTGAGTCTGATTCTAATATTTACCATCAAAGCTAAATTGTGATTCTGATTTCAGTTAATATACTTAAGTGTATAACTAAGTGTACAATTCATTGATTTTGATTGCAATTCTGATATTTCATCAGTAATTTTTTATTCTTAGTCTTATAATTGGCCAGTAAAGTCTGATTCTAGCTCTGATACTTGGCAAACAACGTGATTCTTTTTGTAACTAATTTTGATACTCGGCTAATAAAATCTGATTCCTTTGGTAAACTTATTGGGAAGAAAGTATGTTGATGTTTGTAATGTGTGTTTGTTTGGAATTTAGAATATTAAGTCTTTTCAAAAAGTTGCAGCCTAAAACCTAAACTAATTTAAAGTGTGTAGATGTGCCTGATGAAGCTCAGCCTAGAACTTACGAGGTGAAGCATTTTAATTATGATAGCCTGGACGTTGTGGGGTTTTTGCTCTCTATTTCCAGATTGTTTGACAGGAGTTAAATCCGTCCTGACTGTTTTTAGCCCTTTAACTCCACCTGTGCATTCCCTGCACACAGCCACAGCTGTCAGACCCTCACACGTTTATGATTTCTGTGATTTGGGTCGTTTTTCTGCTAATTGCGGCGTCAGACCCATTCTGCTTTAATTGCTCCGAGGCTGATTTTTTTCATCTGTCATGCTCAATTATTCCTTATTCATTTCCATTTCCTGCTGTGGCCTCTCCTCTGGAGTTATTAGAGTGAAATTGGACAGATTTCGAGTTTTTCACTTTCATTATTCATCCTCACATCAATATGTCATGCAGAGATTGGACACATCAGAGCGGCTTGCGGAGGCGGGATCAGACGCTGCCATGTTTGCTAAAAATCAAACTCGCAGCACAGGCCACATCGATACACACAGGACACGCCGAAAATGAAGAAAATGATGAATGATTATTAACTCCGCTGCTGGTGAAGAACTGTTCAAATTCCTCTCAGTAAAAGCTCCTCTCTGCAGCATAGACGTGGAACCCTACAGGTCAGATTGGAGGCTTAAACTCCAGCAGTGCTATGCGCCTCATGCACACTGTCCAGCCACTGTATCCAAAACTCCCTCCCTGTATCTCGTTCTGGCTTCAGCAAGCAAATGATCCCAAACACGGTGTGCCTACAGTTCCTCAATGAATCAATGTTCATAAGTCAACTGAGGCACAAGGATGGTGCCAGTGGGTGGAAGTACAAGACAGGTGTTTCTAATAAAGCGGCCAGATAGTGGGAATACTTGGCAGGTGTTTCTAATAAAGTGGCCAGTGGGTGGAAATACAAGACAGGTGTTTCTAATAAAGTGGCCAGTGAGTGGAAGTACAAGGCAGGTGTTTCTAATAAAGTGGCCAGTGGGTGGAAGTACAGGGCAGGTGTTTCTAATAAAGTGGCCAGTGAGTGGAAGTACAAGGCAGGTGTTTCTAATAAAGTGGCCAGTGGCTGGAAGTACAGGGCAGGTGTTTCTAATAAAGTGGCTAGTGGGTGGAAGTACAAGACAGGTGTTTCTAATAAAGTAGCCAGTGGCTGGAACGCAAGGTTGGTATTTCTGAGTGGCCAGAGACTGAAAGCTATCCTTGGTGCTGATGAACAAATCAGCCTGTTTTACTTTGTGACAGTTTGTTTTTTTGTTTTTTAGAGGAACGGAGCACCCTACATCTCTTTAACACCAAAACTAGATTATCTAGCTTTGGTGTTATCTGGTTAGTTATCAGAAAGCAAAGCTTTAGTTTTAAGAAACTCCATTAAATACAGTGTGTAAAGCTTCAGTGCGCTAAAGGCTGCTTGATATTTGTGAATTAAATCTGGTTAGTTCTGTCAGGCAGGAAGTAGGTTGAGCTTGCACTAGCATAATTTAGGTGTTTCTAATCAAGTGACCACTGATAGTAAATATAAGGTAGGTGTCTCTAACAAAGTGGCCACTGAGTGGAATTACAAGGCAGATATTTCTATAAAAATGGCTAGCAATCGGAAACACAAGGTTTCTAATGAAGTTTGGTGTTTCGTGAGTGTTTCTAATAAAGTGACCACTGTGTGAAAGGAATTTTGCTCTCTAATAAAGTGGGCAGTTTGTGGAAACACAAGATAGGTGTTTCCACCAAAGTTGTTAGTGAGTGACAGCAAAATGTTGTTGTTACTAAGAAAGTGGCCAGTTAGTGGAAGTACAAGGTAGGTGTTTCTAATGATGTTGGCACCCAGTGGAAATACAAAGTAGGTGTTTCTAAAAAAAGTGGCCACTAAGTAAAAATACAGCATTGGTGTTTGTAAAAAAGTGACCAGTTAGTGAAAGTATAAATAAAGGATTTGGTTCCAATTAAATGGCCAGCATGAGGTGGATGTTTGTAATACAGTGGTCAGTTGGTGGAAGCATAAGGTAGACGCTGTCCTTGGTGCTGAAGAACAAATGTTTTACTGTGTTCCTGTATTCATTAGTTTTTTTTAGAAGAATGACACATCTGATTCCTCTTTAACATTAAAGCTGGATCAGTTATCAGAAAGTTATCTGCCCAGTGAGCAATGCTTCAGTTTTGAGAAGCTCCATTAAATACAGCCTGTAGCGCCTCAGTAAGTTGAAGGCTGAATACATTTTATTTAGTTAGACTTGTTACTTCTGGCAGATATTAAGTAAGTTAAGCTTTAAACAAAAGGATGAGGAAATGCATGATGAGTTTTATATTTCAGGTCCTTTTCAGCCACTTTTTATTGATACCAGCCACAAACCTACAGGCACCAAAAGTATCTAGACCGTGCTACAAATGATGAATTTAGCTTTTGCAGACACATATTCACTCACCTCTTGTATAATCATCAAAGAAAAGCACTGAAAAGAAAAGCAAGTCAAAGTAAAAATACTACTGAGTTCATGACAAGTTAAAGTATACATAATGCAAGACTATGGCAGTACATCGCCACAGTCAAAAATGTTTAATGATTTTCATTTTTTTTACATCATTTGAACACGACAGCTGCTCTTTACATTGTGTTGAAGTTTCATCATTAATGGTTCCATTCTAAACTGGTTCTGTTGTCCTCTCCTGTAAAGTTACCATTTTTGAGATAAAGTGCCTTGCAAAAGTATTCGGTCCCCTTGAACTTTTCAACCTTTTGCCACATTTTAGGCATCAAACATAAAGATAAGAAATTGTAATTTTTTTTGAAGAATCAACAACAAGTGGGACACAATCGTGAAATGGAACAAAATGTATTGGGTATTTTAAACTGAAAAGTGGGGCGTGCAAAATGATTCGGCCCCCTTGCGTTAATACTTTGTAGCGCCACCTTTTGCTGCGATTACAGCTGCAAGTCAGTCGGGGTATGTCTCTATCTCTCTATCGAGAGACTGAAATTTTTTGCCCATTCTTCCTTGCAAAACAGCTCAAGCTCAGTGAGGTTGGATGGACAGCGTTTGTGAACAGCAGTTTTCAGCTCTTTCCACGATTGGATTCAGGTCTGGACTTTGACTTGGCCATTCTAACACCTGGATATGTTTATTTGTGAACCATTCCATTGTAGATTTTTCTTTATGTTTTGGATCGGTGTCTTGTTGGAAGATAAATCTCCGTCCCGGTCTCAGGTCTTTTGCAGACTCCAACAGATTTTATTCCAGAATGGTCCTGTATTTGGCTCCATCCATCTTCCCATCAATTGTAACCATCTTCCCTGTCCCGGCTGAAGAAAAGCAGGCCCAAACCATGATGCTGCCACCACCATGTTTGACAGTGGGGATGATGTGTTCAGGCTGATGAGCTGTGTTGCTTTTATGCCAAACATAACGTTTTGCATTGTGGCCAAAAAGTTAGATTTTGGTTTCATCTGACTAGAGCACCTTATTTCACATGTTTGGTGTGTCTCCCAGGTGGCTTGTGGCAAACTTTAAACTAGATTTTTTATGGATATCTTTGCGAAATGGCTTTTTTCTTGCCACTCTTCCATAAAGGCCAGATTTGTGCAGTGTACAACTGTTGTTGTCCTATGGACAGATTCTCCCACCTCAGCATCTCCCATCTCTGCAGTTCATCCAGAGTGATCATGGGCCTCTTGGCTGCATCTCTGATCAGTCTTCTCCTTGTTTGAGCTGAAAGTTTAGAGGGACGGCCAGGTCTTGGTAGATTTGCAGTGGTCTGATACTCCTTCCATTTCAATATGATCGTTTGCACAGTGCTCCTTGAGATGTTTAAAGCCAGAGTATACATTTTCTAGAGACCAAGAGGTGTTTGAGTACAAATAACATTAAAACAAAGTCAGGGTATGAATATAATTGCAACAAGAAAAAATATACCTATACTATAAATTCAGGACAAAAACATGTATTAACTCAACAGACTCGAGTGCTACAGCACTAATCTGAGCCTTGCAATAAGAAAGGCTCAAACATTGTCCAATCAAAGCAACAAGAGACTCAACACTGAAGACTTCAAATCTTTAGATAAAAGACTTTTATCTGTGCTTTGGCTCGACCGTATGCTTTCTCAGAACAGGGCATGTGTATCTCTTTATAAACCAGCATTTTTCAGATGTTGAGTTGTATTCATAAGCTATCGGGACATGAACTCGTTCCAGATTCTCTAATGGCTAACACTCATTCCACAGACTCGCTGTGCCTCTACTGCAGTAATGGCCTGGATTTGTTCTCATTTCTGATTGGCTATTTCTCTCTCTCTCTAGTTGCTTTGGTAATATTGCATGTCTAATCCTTGGCAGTTGTGCACTGGCATTTGTTTGAAACATCCAATCGGCCAAGAGAAAAGCCAACTGTTGTTCCGGCACCTACGGACCATCTGTCAAGTGCAGAAACTTCTAAAACATTTCTGCAGGACCAGACAGTCTTTTAATTGCTCCTGAGGGACATTCCTGTTTCAAAGGAAGAGCAGGTTCTACCCAAAGCTGGGCTACAGCAGAGAACAGGTGGTGGGGTGAAAACTCTACCGCATGCAGGACTGAAAAAAAACCCAAAGCTGCTAAAACAGCACTGTTAGACGGAACAGTTCAGCCAAACGCTTTTGATGCACAGCTTTGAGACAGACGCCGTTTACCCAGAACTAAAGATAGATGTTAAGATGTAGGTGCAGCACGTTTAAGCTCAGATGAACCTTCAGCTTTCCTCTTTTCTTCATGTCTCTAAGATGGTGCTGGAGTCAGACATGTTGTTGTTTTCTCTCATGTCTCTGATGATGGATGTTTTTGGCTTTGGTAATTGTAAAGGAAACTCCTTTGATTTTCTTCTCAGCAGCCTGAGAAGATCTGTTTTCAAACAAGGTAATATTGATGTTTTACAGCAATAACACACAGACCCACAATAACTATATTTCACTTTAACTATATTTGCAATATTGTTATGATATATCATACTGACTACATTGACTAAAGTTACATTTACTATATTGACTATACAATATATACTATATATACTATATAATATAAATATACTGATTACATTAACTATCACTATATTGATTTTGATTGCACTGATGACTACCACCGTATAGATTACATTCACTAAAACTATATTGACAATAATTATTTTAACTATATTTACTAGGGCTATATATATTAGGTTAACTATATTTTAATTGAGTATATTTACCATAACCAGATTAATTACATTAACTATAACTATGACTTTAATGACTGTAACTGTATTGCCTATATTGACTATAACTATACTGACTGTTGTTTGTAACTATACTGACTATAAATATATTTACTAGTCATCATAACTGTATTTACTATATTGATTATAATACATAAACTATAATGACTACAATGATATGAATTAAATTGAAACTCACTACATTGACTGTTCACTACAATAGCATTACTATATCAACTATAACTAAATTCACAATATTGACTATATCTATTATGATTATACTGGCCATAGCTACACTATAACTTTACTGACTATAACTATACTGACTAAATTGAGTATATTGACTATATTGATTACATTAAATTTAAATCACTAATACATTTACATAATACTTGTAATTATACCTTATTGACTGTAACTAAATTGACTAAATTGACTGTAGCTATGTGGCTATACCGTAAATATTAATTACTATATAACTATATTGACTACACTGACAAACAACATTAAACAATGCTGACTATAATAACTTATTAACAACAGCAGTACTGACTATATTGACTAAACTGACTTTGTTTACTATACCTGTATTGACTACAGTAATAATAATAATGCTTTAATAGATGGTTTGGTTGAACGTTGCTGCAGTCTCTGAGTGTTGGTAGGTGGTCTGGGTTTAGAGTGCATTATTGTTGCAGTGTTGGGTCACAGCACGGTGTCAGTCAGTGTAAAGCTCTGTGAGAGCAGGCCTAACGCCACCGAATGAGGGTGTAATTACTGCGATTGGACAGAATAGCAGCAACGCGACTAATCCGCCCTTTAATTTCCTCTTAAAGAGCTGCAGGATTAGAGAACAATGAGCCGCCGCTCACACGAACCAATATTAACCACTAACTATCAGTTACACACATCCTCATTCCCTCTCTCCCATTTCGCCTGACTTAGCTTTGCTCTGCCTGTTACTACCTCTCAATTTCTTTTTTTACTCCTTTTGGCATCTTCAGATGGGTCAAATTACTGTCCTGCATCAAGCAAAGCAAACAACTAAGGAGAAGCTGAAGTGGCAGAAATTGGGTTCACAACTGTCCAGTACATTATTAAAACTTGGCAGGCAAGTGGAGAACTGGGAACCTTACGGAGGAAAGGTGGTCAGAAAAAAAATCCATGATCAATTAAACACTTGGTGAAGAGATAAAATGGACAGTAGAATCATGACTATGTTTAGTAGAGAAAGTAAGAACATTTCTACATTATGATATCACAGGATTGGGACTAAACAGTTGTGTGGACATAAGAAAACCACTTGCTTATGAAACTAATCGGAAACAAATGCTTTAGTTTGCTTGGGAGTATAAAGTTTGGACTCTGGAGCAAAGGTCATGTGGTCTGATGAGCCCACACTGATCCTATTCCAGAGTGATGGGCAAGTCAAGGTAAGAAGGGAAGACCGTGAAGCAAAGCACCCATTATGCCCACTGTTTTATGATCGAGGGGGCTTCAGTTGGTTACTGAATGACCAGGTTATCCTGTCAATTGTCACGCCTCCCGTCCATGTGCCCTTGTTTATGTCCTGTCCATGTGTTTCTGTTTGTCACGTGCTCCTTGTCTCCGCCCTTGCCCCGCCTCGCACACCTGTTCCCCATCGATGTTTAGTCTCGTCACCTGTTCCCTCTTGTTAGCCCGTGTATATATACCCAGTGTTTGCCCTATGTCTTTGTTGGTCATTTTCGTGATATGTGTAGGTTATCTAGTGGTATGTCGTTTCGTGCTTTGGTTTCCAGTCTGTTTGTCTTTAGTGTATTGTTATTCAATTAAAGATACTTTCTACTTAAAGCTCGCGCCTGTGTCCGATCCAGCTACCTACCGTGACATCAATGAATTTGTTTCGGGATGCTGAGATTCATCCGGCTCAGATTGTGAAGCAGTCATTCTGGGAACATGAGGAATCATTTTCTCAAACGTACTGGCCACTACAGTCCTGCCCGGTTTGGTTCAACTCCCCTGCCATCAATACAAGATCTTGTACAAAAACATATGCAATTCTAGACAGAAATAAATGTTGCATTGCTGCACAAGGTTTTTAAAACAATGCTGCTATAAAAAAGCTTATTCAAAGCTGTCTTCAGCCCAATGAAATATTAGAGTGTGCAACTTTTTTTTTTATTTCACACATGTTTAAATTGTGAACTGTTGTTGGCCTGTTTTAATTCCGTTTTGCATCATGAGGCTTTACCATTTTAATTAGTAAACGCTATTATTTTGGTGATCGGTCAGAGCAAATAAACTGAACTAGGTTGAGTAATTTGGCAGCTGCAGAGTGTAACACTGCATGTGCACACACACACACAGGAACGCGATAACGGAGCAACGGAACGAAAGAAGAAAAACCTGCTGAGGGTTCTGAGATATGAAAACATCAAAGGACTTCTCTCTCTCACCTCTGTCTTCACAGGCTCCAGGAAACAACACTGCTACAATAAACTCAACTTTTATTAAAAAAAAAACTTAAAAACTAAAGACCAGAATTTTCCCTCTGCCTATCTCTCAGTGTGCTCCCTCCCTCTCAGTATCTTTCTCTTTCTTTGTCTGTCTTTGACTGCCTTTCGTCCTTCTCTCGGTCTGTCTCTCTGGATTGTTCTGGAATGTTCTAGATGTTTCCCAGTAATAGATGCTCCCAATGTTGTATTTAATGGTGTTCATGTTCCCAGTTTCCTATGTTCCCAATGTCATATGCTCCAGTGTCCCATGTTCTCATTGCCCCATGTTCCTAGTGTTCACAGGGACCTACGTTTCTGGAACCCTGTAACCCAGGGTCCTTTATTCCCAGTGTCTTATGTTCACAAAGACATATGTTCCCAGGCCTCTATGTTCTAAGTGTCTGGTAGGATCTTGTGTTCCCAGGCCCCATAATTCCAAGGTCCTGTGATCCCAGCGCCCTATATTCCCAGGGTGCTATGTTTGAACCATTTTTTTTTCAAATGGCCTATGTCCCTAGGTCTCAAGGTCCTGTATTCCAAGGGCTTAATGTTCCCACAGTCTGCTCCCAGGTTCCTATGTTCCCAGGACCCTATGTTTCTAGGGCAATTTGTTTCCAATATCACATGTTCCAGTATCTCATGTGCTAATTGCCCCATGTTCCTAGAGCTAACAGGGACTTATGTTTCTGGAATCCTGTATTCCCAGTGTCCTATGTTCACAGAGACATATGCTCCCAGGTCTCTATGTTCTAAGCGCCCTGCAGGATCTTATGTTGCCAATCCCAATGTATGTTCTAGGCTCCTATGTTCCCAGTGTCCTATATTTCCAAAATCTTATGTTCCAGGCTCCTGATGTTCCGAGTTTTCTATGTTCCCAGGTCATATGTTACCAATTCCCTATGATCGCAGGATCCTGTGTTCCCAAGACCCTATGCTTCCAGGGCCCAATGTTCCAGGAACACAGGCTAACCCTGTGATAGCCAATAATAAACAGCTCTATATTAATGCAACATGTTATTAGTTCAGCCACACTGGAGCTTTACTTTGCACTACAATTATTTTCTTTTGTCAAATATAAAACAAGGCGTATTAGGCTGATATAACACTGTGTTCAATAATTGCATTTGAAAATGCTGGGGGAAAAAATGAGACAGACTATTGCAAACATGGTGATATATATACACATTACATACACATTACTGTAAATCATGCCAGAGGATGGCTACCACAAACTGTGCATCAACAGATGGGTCTCTCTCTACACCAGTAGGTTAGTGCTACAAGGGAGGGGTTTCTGATAAAGTGGCCAAGCTCTGAACCTCTGAACTACTTGTTGTCCTGTAATGTGTGCTGAGTAAAGCAGCCAGCTGGAGCTGACATACACACTTACTGCGTGTTTGCAGATCTACACAAACACTAAAGACCAGCACACGTACACACAGCCAAACATTGACTCAGACGTCTGTTCCGTCTGTTCAGTGCAAGCATCTCGCTTTAACGACTGCATCTGAATTTAGCCTTGGAGAACCTCAGCATGATTATGTGTGTCAAACAAACAGCAGAAAGTCTATCAAAAACATCTCTGTTGCTTCTGAGAAAAAATACCACTGATAAGCTATGCAGAGCTCAGAGTCTCATTCAGGAGCTGGACTTTTATCAGTAATCAGTAAAAATGAATGGGTCCAAACTCTCCACTGGAGATGGCGATGAACATGGCCTGCAGTCGCAAATCAGAAATTGTGCAGTAGCAATGACTCCATACACTGAAAAAACACTCTCTACACAATCTAGTACATCACACAGAACCCACACAGAGACAACAATGAAAAAGAAGAGAGAAGATTATAAACAGAGGAAAACAGTGATTTCTGCTTTGAGTGAAAAGAAATACAAGTGTCATTTAGCACGGCTGGGTTCTGAGTGGAGTTAAAGAGGAGAGCAGTATGAATTGAGAGAGGAAAAGAGAGAGAGAAAGGAGAAGGATGGAGACAGAGAAAAGAAAGAGAAAGGCAGAGAAAATGATATGAAAGAGAGAAACAGAAAGACAAATAGAAATGAAGCAAGAGAAGGACAAAGAGAGAGGGAGTGAAATAAAGTATAAAGAAAAGGAGAGAAGGAGAAATGGGTGTATAGAGAGAAAAAAAGAATGGAAGACCTAAAGAGTGATGTAGAAGAGAGAGGAAAAGGAGTAAGAGAAAGACAAAGAAGGGGCAAGACAAAGAAGGGGGGGTGGGCCAGTCAATCAATCATTTTGAGGGTAAACAATAATAAACTGTGTTACTGTTAAAGACTCAAATCACATACTTCAGAACTAAACATAAACTCAAACAATAAGCTTTATTTTTTTCTTGTCCAGTTCACTTAAAAGCTGTTTTAGCAATATATTTTTCATGAATTCATATTGGCTCGGTCTGCAGTGCAGCTTCAGCCGTTGCTTTATTTATTCAGGACTTTCTTTCGCTTTTCATTTTTAAAGCGTGGGCCCGTTTTATTGATTTATGCAGATTAAGTCAATTGACCCTGATCACTTTACATGTAATTTAGGTCTAATAAAAAGCGTCCGGATTAGGCTTTTAAATGAGCAGGTGTTCGTTAGAGTTCTAGAGTGCCCTCTGGAGGCCCGCGCCGGACACGCAGCGGGTTTATCCACAATGAACGATGGCTCATATATTCTCCTGACGTCTGATGGTGTTGAATGTTGTAATTTGTGAGAAGCCTTTAGAGGCACTGGCTCTATTTCTCATACACGTTTCTACACCTTTAGGGCCTCCAGACTCAATCTGAGTGCAATTCAGAGCCCTTTCTTAGAAGCTTGGAGAAAGCTGATGCGGACAGTGCGTGAACGCTCCTAAAACAGTGAACAAAGGCCTTCCTCTCTATGAACTGTAAGCTACCTTCACTTTGAGGGGACTGTTCAGTGAACATGTTTTGCTTCCAGTGAAAGGGGACTGTCTCTCTTTTTTTGGCGGAGTCTAAGAGCATTATGCGGGTTCTACATTGGCCGTTCAGCAAGCACGTTGAGCTATTCATTACCAAAATTGATTTATTTACGTCCCAGAGGAGCTCCGCAGCCCTCTTCTCCATACAGATGTGATGCGGCTTCGGAGATAGCAAATACATAAATATTGAACAGAATATTAATGCCTTCATTACAGGCCTGCTCAGCGGGGGGTTTACAGACTGTATCTGCAGGACGGGCTGTAAAAGCCATTGGCCTTCACTGCCATTACACCAGAAAGCCTCCTCCACGCTGAAGCTGCATGCTCCTGTAGGTCATTTCGCTGCATTTTACATTCGAATATATATAAGTGCCTGCCCTTAGAAACCATAGCAGCACATAAATAAACAGAACACCCATCCCACAAACATTTTTTTGTCATTATTTACAAAAACAAAGGTTCAGCAAACTCTAAATGCACCAGATTTGAGGTCACTTTGACTGTGCCTTACATAAAACACATAGTTTCAGTTCAAGAATCTGTATATATGTCTGATAGGTGGTTAAATATATCCCACTACAGTTATTACAGTTATATGTTTATGTTTTTTGAGCTTAGCATTTTATTCCATGATGAACGGAATAGAAATGCTCAAAGCATGTCTTGTTTGGAATAAAATCATGTTATATGAACTTACTTTATATATATATTTTATGTGGCATCCATGTATAATGTTTTCTATTATATATTGTTAACTATATGTTTATATATGCTGACATATAGCTAAAATTCATTTCCTGCATTCATTTCCAGGAAATTGTCACATACTGTTACTAAAACTGTGACAAATATTAGTATCTGCATGTGCTGTGATATACTTGAAATTAATATTTATATAATACATACGTAATACACATAATAAATATATAATAAAATATAAAATTATATATATAATATAATATATATATATATATATAATATATATAATATATAAATGAATATATAATAAATCACATTTCTATAAGGGTTCTGCACCAAGTCATTATGCCAATCAGCAACCATGGCCTACTGCTAATAAACCATTATTTCACCATCTTTAACAATTCCATAGAAAACTCATGTGTAGGTTCAGTGTTCAATGTCTTTATTTGTGTTGTGCACATGTAAAGAAATCTAAACCATTTCACACCAAATCACTCTAAAAAATCCCCCATGACACATGGCCTGAATTTAAAACATCAATAAAAAGATAAAGAGGAAAATCCCAAAATAAAATAATCATTTTTGCTTAATGAAGACAGCAAACAGCCCGACATCAGATTTGAGTAAAGTTTTACTTCTGATTCGGCTCTTATTGATCTCTTATTAGTTTAAAGCCCAGTGCCGAAGCTGTTGCTGTCAGATTGTTCTGCTTGTAAATTCAGTAAAGATTGCACATATTGACCACCCTGGCAGTGTATAAAGAAGTAGTTTAGGTGGAATTAGCTCTGGCTCTTACAGAGACAAGCTGAACATTGGTGCCTAACGAGACAGCTTTCATACCGACTTTAAATTACACAATCAACAACATCATAAACACAAGCAAAACACAACCCTTGGCCGACAGCCCCCAGTGCAGCAGTGTTCATTTAAATACCTTCAGCTTTTAGGTTACAAAGTCTGGTTTACTCTGCCGAGCACAGGAAGATAGTGGGAGTGGCCAAATCTCTTCTGCTCAGACAACTCGGGCCATTCTGGTTCAGGTCCTCTAAAATAAGGTGCGGGAAGAAATGCAAAAGAAAAAAACAAGAGGACACTTAATGACTGCAGATGCCAAAATAGCGTTAAAGGAACCAAAAGTTGCATTTCCTCAAAAAACACTTACTGGCTTATTTTAGTCACTTAAAAGGTTCTTCAATAGGAAAAGTGTTTCTTCTATGGCATCACTTTAAAGAACCACTGTTGGCACCTGTTTTTACTTGAAAGTTTCTTTATGAAAAAAAATCTTTTTTGCCATCTCTCCGAAGAATTTCTGAAACAAGAATAAAGCAGAGAAAGAACAAAACAGTACAACTGAGTAGCATTTGTGAGGACAGATGCCAAAAAAGTCTTGAAAGGGACCAAAAGTTGGTCTTCTAAGGCATCACTCCAAGGAACCGTCCTCTGGTACCTTTATTTTCAAGAGTGCAAAGCTTTAAAGGCTCTTTAAGGAACAAGCATTGGTTCAAAGAATCCAAAGACTCCTTGCTTGAAGGTTATTTAGTGAACCAGAAGTTGTTCTTCCATAGCATCGCTTGAAAGAACCCTCTTCTAGATAAATTGTAACAACAAGAATAAAACGGTACAAAATCCGTCTGTGGCATCGCTTTAAAAAGCCCATATTGGCACTTGTAGTAAGGTTTCTTCTAAGGCACTGTTCCATGGAACCCTCTTCTGACCCTGTATTCATTTGGAACTTTAGGCAACCAAAAGGAGTTTCTCTATGGCATCGGCCCAAAGAACATATTTAACACATGTACTCAATGTTGTTTAAAGGTTCTTTAGGGAACCAAAAGTTTTTTCTCTGCAGAATCTTTCCAAAGAACCCTTTTTGGCACCTGTAGTCACTTAAAAGGTTCCTTAAGGAACCAAAATTGGTTAAAATGGTGCCGCTCCTAAGACATTTTTTTTTTACCAGTGGTACAACTGCAAAACTTCTTAGGGAACAAAATGTTCTTCTTCTCCTTTTGGTGCTGGGAATGACTTGAAAAGTTCTTTGTGAAACCAGGATGTCTTTGAGGACATCCCTATGAAGACAACTCTTTAGGTCATCTTGGATAATCTAAAGTGGTTCTTTGATGGCATTGCTCCATAGAAAGCTCTTTTGGAACCTGTAGTCATTTGTAAGGTTCTGTAGGGAACCAAAAGTGGTTCTTCTATGGCATTGCTCTAAGAAACCTTTTTGGCTCATGTAGTGAAGCAAAGGTGGTTTTTCGATGGTACCAGTCAAAAGGAAACACTTCAGGCACCTTTATTTTTTAAATTGTGGTTCTACGGCATAACCTTGAAAGGTTCTCTCAACATGGGTTCTTCTGTCATATCACTACAAGGAACCTTTTCTTCTCGACACTTGTAGTCACCAACTTCAGCCATTCTGGGGGATTTGTTTGGGCTTCCCTGGCTTCTTCTATCAGTTTAGAACATTTGCTCCCGTGTTACCTCAATCAGTGATTAAGAGGGAATATTTCCAGAGTGCAGTAAGTATATGAAGTTAGCAGGGAGGATTTGAGTAATCTTCGTTCCGGGGGGTGGTGGTGGGGATGTTTTATGCGGAGGGTCAGGGCCACGCCACAGATAAGGCAGATAACACAGAGCCTCCGTGCTCCTGTAGGCTGATAAAGCGCTGAGTCGACAGCCGCAGCACAGAGAAAAATGGGCTTCTGAAAAACAATAGCAGGAAATACAATTTGCATCTGCAGCCTCGAGCCGCTGGGATTTATTCTCTGTCTTTCCTGCAGACACACACACTCGCACAGGGAGTACACACACAGCTTCTCTGAGATATCCCTGTGACCGTACAGTATGTGTTCAGCTCTTTTGTGTTCAGTTGCCTTTATCGATTATTATTGTTCCTGACTCTAAACTTTAACCATGGAAGTCGGAGCCGCGCTGTCATAGCAACCTGCTTTCCTCTCGGAGAGTAAAACTTTCTGTTTGGAACAAAAAACACAAAAGTCTCACCCCACCCCCAAAAACACAGGTAGACTCAGGAGACAGCGCACAGGAAGTTACAGGAAGTTCATATTTCAGTATTTAATACAATTTTAATGAAACTGAGCACCAGCCCAAACTTCTTCCTCAGCCAGAACTGCACCATGACTGTCAATATGATTTTTACTGATGGTTATGGGCTCATCAGGGTCCAAAAGAGGTGCATCATTCCAAAGTGAGGTCATTTGGTGTTTAAATATTTAAGAATTGTCCTACTGCAAACCATGGCAGGCACTTTGAGAATCCAATAGGAGTTCTTTTGTATCATCATTTTAAAGAAACCTTATTGGCACCTATAATCACCTGAAAGATGAGCAAACCAAAAGTTGTTCTTCTATGGCATCGCGCCAAAGAACCCCTTTTGCCTTCTTTATTTGAGGAGCTGTCCTACTGCAAAGCTATGAAATGTATTTAGACCAACTAAATGGGTTTCATATATGGGTTTGTCCCGAGGATCCTTATTGAAAGCATTGGTACTTCTTGAATTAATCCCTTTTGACACATTTAGTCATTTGAAAGGTTCTTCAAGGAGCCAATAGTTCTTCTATGGTGTTATTCCAAAGAACCCTGAAGAGTGGCTTTATTGAAGAAACTGGGGAGCAAGTTCTGGTGTCCTAAACTGATAATAATAAAGCTGGATCTTCAGAAGGAGGCAGGGAAGCCCACAAAATCTCCTGATGAATTTAGTGGACTGTGACATCCCTATCATACAATTCTGATTCTTTTGGCCTGGATCAAACCATATAGAGGATATTTGATCTATTTGATATAATAGTAAATTATTTTAGTTTTTCAATGTGAGATCTAAAAAAACCTTTACTCCTTCACACTGGGCTTAGAGAGTGGGCACTGGATAACATCAGCCTTGGAACAGAAAGGCTTATGACCATCAGCTAAAAGACTAAAGTCGACAAAGTCATCTGAACACACATTTGTCACCATTCTGAGTAAAGTAGTGTTTTGTTAGTGCTGTGAAGACACTGTGGAGGCAGTTGTCATTGATGGCAGGGGGCCTGTACACTACAATGTCCTCCAGATAGATAGCCACTCCAGGGAACATGGCCAACACCTTCATCACCTTCTGGAAACAGGTTGGTGCGCCACTGAGCCGAAAGGCCTTGTAGTGAGACAAAACATGCCAGAATGTTTGATAAACACTGGGAGGTACTTCTGCTGAGGTGGAAAGAACCCTTTTAACCCTTTTTAAAAAAGAGCCACTGACCAGTTCCAGTGACATGCTCCTCACATGAATAAACATATATAAACCAGCCCACCCTTTTTTGATGATGAGTTATTTTAGTTTATATTTTATTTTGTACAACATTTCAGATTAAAGAGACACTATAGTTTATTCATGTTTTACTGACCCATTTTATTACTGTATATACAGAGCATCGACCAATAAAACAAGAACATATGGTCACATGGAGGCAGCCTCTTAACGCACTGTCCTGATTTTTGAAAAGGAGACATCAGAAGCTGTGTAACATTTTGAAATAAAGAGACTTTAGAGTACCCAGGCTTTCATATATGGATCATTATATAGAATTAGTTTAAACAACATTCCCACAATTAAAACTATAAAACAATGCAATGAAGTATTCAAAGCTTAGATATTTACATATGTAGTGTACTTTTCTATTCAAGACATTAATAGAGGTAGTAATAAACTACATATACATTAATCATTTATAGAATATTTTTTATTGCCCCCCTAAACCCTAAACCCTAAACTCACACTAAAACCCAAACCCTAAAACCTACATTTATATGATAGCCTAACCTCTAACCTTATCCTAAACTCTAACCTCTAAATCTAAACCCATATCTTGGGTTTGTATTTTAGGGTGCACTCACAGATTTGAGGACTACAATTATCCACTTTATATAACAGGTTTTGGAACAATGTATGGACGTCCCACAAAATAATTTATGTGGACATTAATGTGTTTATGTGTTTTCACTGTTTAAATCACTCAAATTATCTTCTATCACTAAGTATTTAACAATTGCCTTAATTTGTCAACAGCTGACCTTAACTTGTGTTTTCTCTGTATTTGGTAAGGAAATGGTGGCAGAACGCGAGCTCCGGACATTGGCCAGAGAACTTCAGAAGCTGGACTGAGAGGTCACAGCTCTTCTAGACCAAAAGTGGACCTGGGAATGGCAACATGGCCTGAGAAAGAGAAGGTTCTCACTGCTTCCTCTCAAATTTGACCTTCAGTTTGAAGCTCTCAGCTCTCTGGCTGCCACAGCACCTGGGACAGCAACAGAGAACAGTGTTTTAGTGACACCTGAAAGATGCACTAGAGGTAATGCTGCTATTTCTTGTTTTTCAGGTGCCCGGGTCTTGGTCATCTCCAAACATAACAAAGAGAAGGCCATACACTAGTGCTGACTGTATATAATGGCAGTCAGGCAAGTTCTTTTAATGATGCATACAACATATAAATGTCTACACAATACTAAAGCTTTTACTAGATAT
>CM038725.1:24942400-25212400 GCA_021613375.1 Megaleporinus macrocephalus | reverse complement strand
CTAAGTGAGAGAGAGAGAGAGAGAGAGAGAGAGAGGGAGAGAGAGCGAGAGCAGAGTGGTTGTTTGACACCTCATCGCAACCTAAACAAACCAATGAAGCTAGTACACACTGGGCTCTATTTAGAATAAGCAGAAGAGCATTTTTCCCACTCCACCCATGTAGCGAGCACCCTGGGGGGCACCCGGGGAATTAATGCTTATCTTTAATTAAGGTGACACATGACGAGCAGAGCTTTTGAGCTAAAAATTTTTAAACATGGTGGAGTGAAAACTAGTTTGTTTGCAACTCAACCAGTGTAGAATAAGTCAAATACTTCTAATACACTTACAGTAAAAAGTCATTTTCTTCCAAAATATCATTGCTATGAATGAATTAAAATCTCTTATCAAAATGAATTTCAGTTATTTTAACTCTCAGGGTAATACAAGTGACACATTATATTTTTACAAGAAATGTGAATTATTAGCACACTTATTTAAATATACATAACACAAATAATACCCTGTAATAAACATAAAGCCATAAAGGCTGCTTTTAGTGATATTCAAAAATAGAATTTCAATGAAGCTGAGAAACACAAATTAACAACAGACATGGATTTTGGCATTCATGGTATGATTATTGAGCATGAACGTGCTGGATGGCATATCAGAAAAAAAACATTTAATCAGTTCTTCCTGTAAGAGTTTGTTTTTCAGCTCATGAGCACCATCTCCACCAGTCTTCGTGATAATTTGGTGTGTTATTTCAGAAGTGTACCTCAGTTCTCCAGTCAGCATGGCGAAGGCATTTGGCAAGTCAAGCAGGTCTTTAATTACCACATGTTCATCTTCATCTTGTGCCACAATTGGGATGACGACCTAAAATAAGAACTTCACCAATCTTTCAAAACTTCCAACATAATTAAAAGTTTAAAATATTAACTAAGTCATGCAGAGGGCTTTGGTATAAAACGCTCTGTTCTAGAAAAACATGCAGTGATACTGTTTGAGGTGTTGGTGAACCAGATGTCTGAAGAGGTTAATAATAAAGTTATTAAAGAAAATGGTTATGGGCATGGTGCCCAGAGAAAAGTTAGCATTTTCAGATTTTAACAACTTCAGCGTTACATATAAAGACCCAGGAGACTCAGGAAGACTCAGAAGACATAACTCCTTCAATGGCTTTCACCCAATCATCTGTTAGCTTAATTTGAAAACCAGACACACAAAGAAGAGAGAGCTTTGAAAGATGGTGATCCAGGACTTTATAGAAGGATCCTTATAAACTCAAGTCCAGGTAAATATATTTAAATAGATTGCTGAAAGACAAAAAACAAGCTGACCAACGATTTTTCCTTTAATAAAATAAAAGTAGCATAGTTGAATGAATGATGTCCTTATAATGAAAAAATCTCCAGTAACACTTAATTCCAATTCAATTGAAAGATTATTATTTGTTGGACATATTACAGCTTTTATAGTTATTTATAGTTTATAGTTATTTATTCTGATTTTTGGTGCAAAAACTTGCAATGTGTAATGACATTTCTGAAGAGTTGGGTACTCATAGCAATAACTTTCATTAACTTTGGCATTTACACATACTCTGAAATGTGTTATTTTCTCTCTTTTGTTAAAACAACATGTTTTGTATGTTTCATAACTCGTCCCCAGTTGTCGACTCAAATGAGATGATAAAGTTAAACTTTTGAATGAAAAGTCAAAATATTTTGTACAGTGTGGAAAGACCAGCAGTCCATCACAGGACAGGCACACAGACATAGACATAAAGTAATATCTAGGGGCAATTTACCTTCTCCAACTCAAACCCAGGCCCTTCTCACTGTGAGGCATTAAAAATATGAGTAAAAAATGAAAAATATGTTTTATTTAAACTGAACCAGAAGAGGAAAAAAAACTTACTGGCTTAAATGAGAGGGGTTGAAGCTGTTCTGAACAGAGGAACAGGCTAATATTCCTGCTCATTTATACTCCTTTTCCGTATGTAAACGAATACAATACTGTTAAAAGTTGTAACCATCACTGTTCACATACTTCTATGAGTTCTTTACTTTGGCATGGATGTTAAGCATCACATCCACTAAAAGCTCTGACAACAGCAAACCTAATGGCGGTGTACGAGTAACACTTTGTAACAATGGCTTGTCCCTGTAACATCATACAGATGTTTAAAATTCTAAATCTAGAATCTAGAACTAAATTGCACAGCCTTAGTCCAAAAACCTTCAGCCATAACTTTCATTATTTGCTAGAGGTTCCTTTTCATTTGAGTCTGTATGTTTGTGGTCGTGTTTTGCTTGAGTTATTAGCTACACTGACTCCACGATTTCCAGTGATACTGCTCCGTTCTGTCTGAATCCGTGAGTTTTCAGAGAACAAATACAAATTAACACAGAGTATGGACAAAAGGCTCCGTCAATATCCATGTCTGTATGTAATGTTGAGCAAAAATGAGCTTAACACAGGCATTTTACTGTAAAACCATTAACCAGGTCAGGACTATTTTAAGCATGGATCTTTAGGGAGCTAAAAGTAAAGCTTTTATGGCAAACCAAAAAACAACTTTGTGATAATTTCCTTGCAATGTATTTGAAACAACTTCCATTGAAGTGTCAAAAGCATGGATCAGGAGTTCATGGAAAACATAAGGGCAGATCTAGATTACTTCACTCAGAAGATCTCTTTTCTTAGCAGTGATGGAAACAAAATCCAGTCCACATGGAAGAGGCTTCAGGAGAACATCTACCCCATGAACCAGCTGCTGGAATTGAAAGGATGAACCGGATGAAAGAAAGAGAGAAGATAGAAACCTGTAACAAGAACAGTGGATATTTGAGGAGATGCAACTGGTGTCACATATTGAGAAGTTGAAAATAGATCTGAACAGGCAGATAGATCTGAAGGACAGGCAGATGGACCAGGCCAGAAAGACATCACTGTCCGGAGAGAAAGCAGAGAGTTTAAAGGACAGAGGAACTGAAAACACAACAGAAAATCATGAAAGAACTGAAAAAAGAATGTGTAAAGAACAACAAGTTAAATATAAAGAACTTTGCCCTAATGACACAACCAGTAGCTTAAAGAAGCTAATCAGCAGCTGAAACATGAGCTGAAAGAGAAGAATGGAGTGCTAAAGGAGGTTGGAAAGCTGGAGATGGAGATGGTCAGAAATACGTTTGATGAGCTTTGCTACAATAATCAGGAGGTCAACACCAGATACAGGCCATGCTGAAACAAAAGATGGAAGAATTGGAGCATGAATGGGAGATGATGCGAGATCCTGTAAATGTGCTGGAGAGAGTGATAAATGAGAGAGAACATAGGATCCGCTCAGCATTTCCTGTCATAGCCATGAGGAAACAAAGGCTGATGCAGGAGTTGAAGGAGAAACATATGTGCTCCAGTGAGAACATGAGCAAGAAAGAAAGGAATAAAATAGAAGAAGAAGAAAGAGGAAAAAAGAAGTTGAAAGACAAAAGAAAGCTGAGAAGAAAAAGGCATGAGAGCAGCAGAACCGGAAATTTGTCCAAGCTTTTTGGAGCATTTATATTGGACCAGTCATCATGAAATCTTTAGACAATGCAAACAACAGCTGACGAAATTATGTAGAAAAATGAAAATCGATACAGCATCGATACAATATATACCTAGTATACTAATCAAGTGTGTTTCATTTATTCTTGTATAACTCCCACTGTGTTCTTCAATCACATACTTAGTATACCAAGTTGTGTAGTGCCAGGATGTTAATAATATATTTAAAAAAACCATTCAAGTGTTTTAGCTAAATACGTCCAATATACTTTATTTGCACATGAGTAATTTGCACTTGAGACTAAATCTATTTCTAAACGTGATTCATGCAGAACAACAGCGAGGTTGATAAATAGTTTTGGCTAGCAACAATACATGGTGCACTTTTACATTAAAAAATGTACACGTATAATAGTGAACCTGTATCCTGATGAACATGAGCTTATACAGTATCAGTACATGTACCTACACAAGAGACTAAGGATGTTAATTGAGACTGAGTTACACTAACTAGCTAATGCTACTAGCTCACTTTTAAAGTAGTGTATGTACACTAGAAGTGTATTTGTATGTACAGAGGCAAAAAAAAATATGTGAATACTTTGAAATGACCTGTTTTTTTGCATTAATTCATCATCAAATGTATCTGATCTACATCTAAGTCCCAAGTATAGACAATCATAATGTGCTTAAGCTAATACCACACAAACAATTATTTCACAAACAAATATTTCATGTATAATATTTCTTGGTCACCGCCCTGACTAAGACCATTCTACCCCGATCACTCAGATTGGCTAGGTGGACAGTTCTAGGAAAAGTCCTGGTGGTTCCAAACGACTTCCATTTATGGATCATGGAGGCCTCTTTGGGACCTTCAACGCTGCAGAAATGTTTCTGTACCCTTCCACAGATCTGTGCCTCGATGGACTCCAATCAAGTTCTCAAAACAACTGAAGGATGAACAGTGAAAACAAGAGCACCTGAGCTCAATAAGGAGTGTCATGGGAAAGACTGTGTAAACTTTTGTACATGTGATACTTTTATTTTTTTGTTTTTTATTTTTAATAAATTTGCAAAAATTTCAAACAAACTATTGCATGTAGAATTTAGAGAGATAAGGCTGTAATATAACAAAATGTGGGAAAAGTGAAGCACAGTGAATACTTTCTGGATGCACTGTGTTTATATATAAATATATAAATAGACAGATATATAAATATACATATCATGTACTAACATTTTATTCTTATTGAACTAAAAAAATTTAAATTGTACAGCTGTATGTAATTTACGAAGAGCTGGTTACTCACAGCTATAACTCTCATTAACTTTGGCATATATGCATATAGTTTTCATTTGAATGTGTTATTTGGTCTAACTAAGTTTTTGTGATGCTCAGTAAACTTTTTTATTTCCTCTCTTTTGTTAAAACAACGTGTTTTATATTTATCATAATTAGTCTTCAGTTAAGTCCACTCAAATGAGATGATAAATAAAATTAAACTTCGTTATTTTAGTCATTTTAACGTATTACATCATTTAAACAAATTATTATCTGCTCTCAGGCCAGCTGTCCATCACAGGGACATACACACAGACATACACACACTCGCATCTAGGGGTAGTTTGGCTTCTACAACGCATCTGACTGCATGTCTTTAGACCCTGGCTGTAAATCTTCTTTTAAGCCAACATTAAAATACATGACATAAATGCAAAACGTGCTTTATTTAAACTGTACTTCGTCAAATATGATTATTTCTATTATCACAGTATTTAATATCGTAAAAACCCTGAAATCCTATGCAGGTAGAATGTACTATATACTTTTTGATATTTGCTAATTTAAAAGTTTTACTTCATCACAATTATATCAGCACATTTTCACAAGTTCAGTGAGTTAATAGTACAGATTTAACATCACACTCACTATTTATCATGAGCAGTGACAAAAAAAAAAAGCAATAGATATCACTGCAAGCTTTAGCTGTTACCGCACTGTTACAGCAGCTGTTACAAAGTTTTTGTATAAAGTACAGCTTTATACAGTTTAAAAGTGTCATTTTTAAAAGCAACACTGTAAGAATGTTGTGGGGTGTTAGAATTCACAGTCTGGGTAGTGTACTGTTAAGGTTCAGGTCAGACTCTGGGAGTAGATTTCCCACAAAAAAGTGATATTTATTGACAGGCTTGCAGGACACGTGAAAAAAGAGAAAAGAAAAACTGAGAAAAATAGACAATAAACATGTCAAATTTAACATTATTTTGGACCCCTAAACATAGCCTCGACCACAACTGCTCAGCTCCAGCTGATCCACACTGTTATTATAAAAAAGCATATTTGCTAAGTATATATTTTTCTTAAGTATATCAACAGTAGCAAATTAGCACACGCCAAACAAGGTACACTATTTCAAAGTACACTGAAATACAGATTATAAGGATAAAAAATATATAGATATAAAATATATGTAAATTATTTCACAAGTGGTTCAAGTACACTATTAGTATATTAAAATATTTCACAATTATTTTCACCAGGGGATTTCAGACACATCCGACACTGATCTACAGGGAGAGTGCAAAAAGCTGGAGAGATTCTGAGGTGAAGTAAGTGGGCTCTGACATCTCCCCTCCTGCAGTTGTAATATGAGCAGAAGAATCTATGACTCTCTAAAAGATAGTGTTCTATCTGAAAAACGAGAAAAAATAGCCTACTTGCCAAAGACAATATTACAGAAGTGATTCCAGAGCTCAATATAGAGCCGGATCAGATTGCCTCTCATCCGCAGCGTCCCAGTGGAGCTACGCACTCATCAATATAGATTTCTTCTGTAGTGGCTAATATATCCAAACGCCAATACACACAGTCCCAAAAATGCATCACCCAATCTGCAGTTGGAGTAATAAAAGTGTGGAGTCTGCAGGAGCAGACGGAATCATGGCCACTTCCAAGTGAGGAAATTGAAGGTGGAACTCTTCTGCTCATTCTGATGCTGTCCGTCACCAACGCTGCCAGCCGCAGTTCTAATAGAGGAAAGACCATCCTCAACCACAGCTCAGTTTCCTTCATTTGCAAGCACATACTAGTCCGAGTTCTTGGCTAAACTGAACAAAGATTTTTACAAGAGTTGTATAAACGACTGCACTGCAAAAAATGAGTAAAGATTAAGTTAAGTTTTCTTTCAACAGGGCAAATCAGTCACAGCAACAAAGAATTTCCTACCAGGTGGAGAATGCAGTCCTGCAAACACAGTGACGTTGTAACAACCTACTGTTTAAGTGTCCACAACGTTGTCACATAGCTGAAATGTAATTCCTCAGTAGTTATCAGACGACAATGTGAATGTAGTGGCAATGTTGTTGGTGCTTTGTCTTTAAGAGCTCTGACAAGTTAAGAGTATTTAAGAGCTCTGACAAGTTCCGTTATGTTGTGTCTGGAACTCTACAACATTCAATTCAATAATGCGGTTGTGACAACTTTATTGTAACAACATAAGCAACACCACAGTGTGATACAATAGAATTATGTACAAATCCTAAGAGTTATTTAACCAAGATGCTGAAAAAAGTTTTCCCAGATCAATAACCTCACAATTTTGTGTGATTATTATTTGTAATATAATCATAAATTTGCCCCAGCAACACATGCGATTGCCAGGATTAATGCAGAATTATTTACTTTATAAAGATGTTTTTGTGCACATGCAAAAACAAGAACTTAAATATGAACCAACTGAACTTAAAAGTTCACTCTAAAGTATCTGAAAAATTACACAGACCAACAGATGACCAGTGTTAGCTATGCTGAAAACATGTTGACCCACACATGGAAGTCTCCAGCAAAAATAAGCAAAAACATATTCAAAAATATGAAAAATGATGTAAGTGCTGTTAACTAGTTAAATAAAGACTACAGTTTCAGGCTTACATAATAATGTGTATTAATTAAATAAGAGCAATAATAAAACAATACCTGGCTGACATTAAAACATCAGTTTTTCTCTTTATCTCTGAGTGCAGAAATACAATCATCCACTAAACACTTTGGTGACCTTCCTGTTTTGTTTTGCTAATGTTCATAATTTTTCAGTAACTTAACGTCCAGCCCTCCTCACCCCTTCTAAGCTCTTATTTTAAAGCAGACTGAGATAGCAACAACACAAAATAGAGAAAATCTACGTAAGCATGTAAGCAACAAACGAAGAGCTTCCGCAGACCAGTTACAGCTAGCTAATGCTAACAACAGTTTCTCTACACCAATATATATATATATATATATATATATATATATATATATATATATATATATATATATATATATATATATATATGTATGTGTGTGTGTGTGTAGAGCTCAAGTAACTGTTAGTGAACTTCATCTTAATTTAATTATCTTTCAAAAACAGTAACAGCTGAAATAATCCACTTCCAGACAGGTCATGGGGCGGAGTCAGACATGATTCAGTGATGCGTTTTAATTGGTCTGAAGCTGTAATCAAACATAATGAGTTACTGAATTCATGCTGAACTGGTGATTACTACCATAAGCTTCATAACTTCACTAGCAAAAGCTAACACTGGCCAAAAGCTAAACCAATAAGCACCATTTAGGTCAACAGCTAAACCAGTAAACACCATGCAGGTCAACAGCTAAACCAGTAAACACCATGCACGTCAACAGCTAAACTAGTAAACACCATAGGTCAACAGCTAAACTAGTAAACACCATGCAGGTCAACAGCTAAACCAGTAAACACCATGCAGGTCAACAGCTAAACTAGTAAACACCATAGGTCAACAGCTAAACTAGTAAACACCATGCAGGTCAATAGCTAAACCTCTAATTCGCTGAACTACTTAAATAAAAGTCATAATAGTAAAAATGTAAGAACTAATTGGACAGATTTTTTTGAGGTACAGTAGCTGTGATAATGTTCACCAAACTTTCTAAATCGTGCTATTATCTGTTCTGTCTGGGCCGACACAAGACCCCCTTTCTAACCATGGATTTGCACAGGCGCTGGTTTATAAGGGTTAGTGCTGGTCTGGTGCTGGTTTATGCTGGTTAGTGCTGAACTGGTGCTGATTTATACTGGCTTGTACTGGACTGGCGCTGGTTTATAAGGGTTAGTGCTGGCCTGGTGCTAGTTTACACTTGGTTAATGCTGAACTGGTGCTGGTTTATACTGGTTAGTGCTGAACTGGTGCTGGCGTATAACGGTTAGTGTTGGTTTATGCTGGTTAGTGGTGGCCTGAAGCTGGTTTATACTGGTTAGTGCTGAACTGGTGTAGGTTTAGGCTGGTTAGTGCTGAACTGGTGCTGATTTATAAGGGTTGTTGCTGGTTTATGCTGGTTTGTGCTGGCCTGGTGCTGGTTTATGCTGGTTAGTGCTGGCCTGGAGCTGGTTTATGCTGAACAGGTGCTGTTTTATGCTGGTTAGTGCCAGCCTGGTGCAGGTTTATGCTGGTTAGTGCTGAACTGGAGCTGGCTTATACTGTTTAGTGCTGAACATGTGCTGGTTTATGCTGGTTAGTGCTGCAGAGGTGCTGGTTTATACTGGTTAGGACTGAACTGGTGCTGGTTTATAACGGTTGGTGTTGGTTTCTGCTGGCCTGGTGCTGGTTTATGCTGGTTAGTGCTGGCCTGGAGCTGGTTTATGCTGAACTGGTGCTGTTTTATGCTGATTAGTGCCAGCCTGGTGCTGGTTTATGCTGGTTAGTGCTGAACTGGAGCTGGTTTATACTGTTTAGTGCTGAACATGTGCTGGTTTATGCTGGTTAGTGCTGGCCTGGAGCTGGTTTACACTTGGTTAGGGCTGGTGTGGTGCTGGTTTATGCTGGTTAGGGCTGGCCTGGAGCTGGTTTATGCTCGTTAGTGTTGGCCCGGTGCTGATTTGTACTGGTTAGTGTTGGCCTGGTGCTGATTTCTGTTAGTAAGCGATAGTCTGGTGGCAGTTTATGCTGGTTTGTGCTGAACTGGTGCTTTTTATGCTGGTTAGTGCCGAACTGGTGCTGGTTTATGCTGGTTAGTGCTGGCCTGGTGCTGGTTTGTACTGGTTAGGGATAAACTGGTGATGGTTTATACCGGTTAATGCTGGCCTGGTGCTGGTTTGTACTGGTTAGTTCTAAACTGGTGATGGGATATTCTGGTTCATGCTGAACTCCAGCATGGTGTTTACCTCCAGATGAACTTGTGGAGTCTCATTAAGTTTGAATACAGTCCAATTAAAAAACACCACTGAATCATGTGTGACTCCGCCCCGATTTTCAGTTCTGCTGCATGAGCTCTCTCTCGGGTTAGCATAATCGCTAAGCTAAACTCGGTGGTCATGAGCTATTAAGAGGACTACTGAACATTAGCTGTTTGTATGATAGTTTTATTGTCAAAATGTTGGTTTCAGTCCACATGCACTGCAGTTTCTTCTGAATATAACTTGCTGGAAGTGCTTCAGCTGTTTTCAGAGAGTGAGTAAATATGAGATGAAGTTGAATATTTTAATAACAGCATATACATTTTAATCCATGCATATATATCTCTGGCATAGAGGAACTTATTAGTATTAGCAAACTGTAACTTGTCTGTGAAGGCTCTGCGTTTTCAGGTTACATAATTTTTAATCTATTTTCGCTGTTTCAGTCTACTTCACAGTAAGAACTTAGCAGAGCTGGAGGCCATAGTGAGGAGGGCTGGACATTATGTTACTGAAAAATGATGGACATTAGCAAAACAAAACAGCAAGGTCACTAAAGTGTTAAGTGGGTGATTACAGTTATAGTCTTTGGGTTCTGCACTCAGAGACAAAGAGATAAACAGTTCTGATGTGCTCTGCATGTGTTCATGTCAGTCAGCTATTGTTTTTATTGTTGCTCTCATTCAATAAATAATCATTATTATCTAAACCTTAAATAAAAGTCTTTATTGAACTAGTTAACTGCACATTAAGAATTATGCTTCATGTCTGATTTGGGTTTGGACATTTATTTGTATTTTTTAGCGTTTGTTTTGTTTTAACGTGTTTTTTATGGTGACCAGCTTTAAAAACAGATTATTATGTGCTAGTAAGCAGCACAAACATGTTCAAAGCACAACAAATGCAGGTCACCAGCAAAATCCTGCCGGTGTTGGTCACTGGCAATGACGTCTTCAAAAAACAACAAAAGCTGGTCACCAGCAAGAGCAGCGTCATGCTGGTCTGTGCTGTTTGTTATTTTTCATCAGGGTCTCTGCCATGTACATATATGGAAAGGCTTAAGGCAGGGTAAGCAGCAGAAAGACCCCCGTCACGGTACATAACAGAGCAGGCATCAATAACAACAAAAAAGACATTAAGTCAGACACAGCAGGAAGCAGGAGGTAGGTTGCAAAGGGGCTTGCAGGGACGGCTGGAGTAGGCCGGAAGAAGCAGCTTTATTAAGCACCTTGATGAAATTAGCCAATCGTATGCACACAGGCGATCATTTGAGCCTTCAGCTGTCTGAGATCAGCTGATAGCAGGTGATTGTGGCCTGCCCAAACTAATGCTATGCTAAATTTGTGTGTCAATCGAGTGTTTAATAATGGCTTCAAACAGGTCTCAACTTAGTTTTCAAAGCCAAATCCTTTCTGTCTTCACTCACATGGAGTTGAGAAGTGATGATGAAGCACATGCATGCGTCCTTTCCATAAACCAGTTAGGTTCTGCAGAGAGGAACGATTCGTTCCATCTTTGATTCATTTAGAATTTTCTTTTTTTTAGAATGGTCTGTTTTGCGTTCATTCGTCAAACAAATCACACCAGGGTTCGACCTGTTTAGATTGATGACTCCGACATAACACTAACGTAGCACTCACACCAGGGTGCGATTTAATACAGCCATACCTGCTAAGTCTAAATGCACCCTGAGTTACCTTAAAGTTTACACACTTTTCCATTCACATAAGATATAGTAGTAGATGTAGTCAGTCAAAGCATGTTTGGTTTCCAAATTTAGTTTAGCATTTAGCAGTTTAGCAATGTTAGCAATCCACAAAACCTCTTCTAGCCCTCTTCTAAGCCACTTGTTATTATTGTTAATGACACAGCATCACTTGCCTTTAAAGCAGCTATTTACAAAAAGAAGTGAATGTAATCTAGCATTGTTGTGTCTGCATGCCACATTTTGGATTAAATTGGAGTGAATTGAGAAGTTTTTTGCATGTATTTACAGAAAGATTTAGGGTGACTGTTGACTTGTAGTGTTTGATAGCAATGCTAGTCTCATAGTGTAACCTAAAGCTGCTGGAGAGAGCTGAGAGAAGTGTTTTGGGTGACTATTGACTTGTAGTGTTGGTTAGCAAGGTTAGCCTTGTAGCATAACGTAGAAGCAGCTGGTGCAGTTTGAGAGAAGTTTTTTTTTTACCTGAAAGGATTTTGGTGGCTCCAAACCTCACAAAATGTACACAACTTTTGTTTATCCAGATTGCAGGTCTGTACACCACCACTGTAACAACCACTGCGCTTAGTTTACATTCATTGTATATTTAGTATTTTGACAAATAAAGTATTTTTATAAACAAGATCCTGGATATGCCTCTTACATCTTCATGTTGTCTATAAGTATTGCTCTAGTAATTATTTAGCTTCATGCAGTACATCTACATTAAGACTAGAGGTCAAAACAAACAGGATACCTGAAGGAAAACTCAGGCTGAACGTGCTTATTCCCTCATAGCCCACAGCATGAGCACGGTAAACGATGACTCAGCATTTGTGTGCATTAAAGGGTGTGTATTGCGTGGAGGAGTGACATGCATAAAGATCTTTTTCTCCTCCATCTGTCCTTTAAGTGTCGTCCTCCTTAAAGCAGACGGCAGGCCTCTAGAGATTTACCTGCTGGTGGATAAGGAAAGATCAGGCTGAGTCCCAATTCCATACTAAACATTAGTTCTAATGGTTTACATTTTGTCCCGCATACATCTCCCCCCCCAAATGTCACTGAAATGTCCTCTGAATTACGAGGTCATTAAAGAGCCCCTCTGGCCAAATTGAAACATTTAACCACCCCAAACCTGTTGTGATGCCTACTAAAAACCGTGCCTACTATTCTCCTCCTAAAGTGACATTTCCATTCATATGATGATGTACTTTATTGGATGTCTTTGTTGTCTGTTTAGGCTGGTTAAATTTTAATCTGTTGACATATGGAAATCCACTTGTTTGACACCATTTCCTGGTCCAAACTTTCCTTTAGATCCCTAAAACAAACAACAATGGAGGAACCTATAACCCTTTTCATGATCACTTCCTTTTATAGTGAGGCACCATTGTGGGTCAAAATGGGTCTAGATTCTTTCAGCCCCAAAAACGTCCGCATCTGAACCCCTACTGTGCTGGCTGTGTTCCTTGTTGTCTGAATAGTTCTGAAAAAACTACTCTGTTATCATCCCGGCACTTTCCGTGTAATGGGAAAGAGAAGAGCAAATGGCTGTAGTTCATAAGGTGAGCAATAAATCTTAAACAAGAAAAGAAAGGTTTGACTCCAGTGGGCTCTAATATTAGCCAGCTAACCTAGCTAACATTAGGACCCACTGGCAAAAGGCAAACTGGCCCTATGATATACACTAGTGGTTTTATAGAGTGTTTCTTATTATGAATCCACATGTTTCGGTTGGCTCTTTTTCTGTGCTGCTCAGCTAAAGTGAAGACAGCTAGCCCTATAAAGAGAGCTAATTTACCTATAGTCAGTGGGTGCTAACATTATTTGGGTTAGCTAGCTGACATTGGAGCCCACTGGGCTTCCATTTGTTTAAGAAATGGAACAGATCTTATCAACTGTTCAAATTCAAACCTTAAGAGTTTAACGCATTTAAATACAACAGCTCGGATTTTCTTATGTTTTAGGGTACAAGCCAAATTGCCAACAAAAGGATCCAGTGGGTGACTTGCTTGTTCTGACAGTATATGACATACACACACACACACACACACACACACACACACACACAAAAAAAAAAAAAAAACAGTACCATCCCTGTAAACACACTCACACACACACACACGCCATCTTGGAAGTTCAAAATGTACAACAGCACTTTAATGTCCAGCAAACGGTTTGAATCTTGTCTGGGAAAGCTCCAGGCTGTTTAATTCCTGCAGGAGATCAAATGATTCCACCATCAGAGCCGTCTGCTCTCTTTACCTGCAGCACGCGTCCTCCACACTCATCTCACACACTTATCTCCTCCACTCTGTACAGCAGTCTGGCCTTCAGCTCAGTTTGAAATCTGCAGGGAGTGAAAGCAGCGTATGTGTGTTACCGGGGTTCTTTACTCCCAAGGCTGTAAGTTCCCAGGGCTCTGTGTCCTTATGTTCCATGTGTCCTATCTTCCCAGGGCTCGATGCTTTAAGGGATTTATGTTCACCTGGTTCCAATGTCCTCAGGACCCTATGTTTCTAGGGCTTTGCATTAACTGGGCCTTATGTTCTCAGGGCCCTATGTTCCTAAGATTTTATATTCACCTGGGTCTTATGTTTTCAGTTCTATATGTTCCTAGGAGTTTATATTCACATGGGGCCTGTGCTCTCACTGCCCTATGTATGTAAGGCTTTATATTCGCCTGGGCCCTATGTTCTCTGAGTCTTATATTCTCAGGGCCCTATGTTCCTAGGACTTTATATTCACCAGGGTCTTATCTTTTCATTTCCTTATGTTTCTAGGGCTTTATGTTTACCTAGGTCCTATGTTCTCAGTGCCCTATGTTTCTAGGGCTTTATATTTACCTGGGTTCTATGTTCTTACTGCCCTATGTTTGTAAGGCTTTACGTTCACCTGGTCCTGTGTTTTCAGTCCCTTATGTTTGTAGCGCTATATATTCACCTGGGTTATGTGTTTGATGTTTTTGATGCTTATTTTACTAACTGGAAAACAAAGTGTGGCAGCGGAGAGGCGGAGTCACCCCCTATCCCCTAAGCACAACCCATGCTTCCTCTCTGATCATGCACAGGTACACAGGATCTGAGGAGGAGCATAGATGTTAGTGTAGAGAGAAGGGGCCACCGAACACAAGAAAGAAACAGGAAACAGGAGCAGACTCTTTAAGAGAAGGCTAAGTAGGCTGTTTTTTTGTGTATGTCTGTCAGTGTGCTTGGCTCCACCCACTTACGATCTTGCACAAGAAATTATTTTGTGAGCAAAAAATAAAAAAACAATGTGACAATTTTGCCAAGAAAGAGGGAAAGAAGGTCCGTCACATTCATAAGTACTAGAAAATGTTTCCTCAATGTTTTATCACTGTCTAAAACTTTCTAATCACCAGCATGTAGAGAAACACCCTCAGAAGATTTAAAGACTTTCTATCAGCTCATCAATTTGAAGTTGAGCTTTTGATGAATTGTAGTTTATGCACAGATCAAAACAAAAGTAAACAAAGGTAAACAACAGCAAACAAAAGTGTGAAACTTCATGAAGGTGTCATGGCTGAGCCGCGATTTGGTTTGTGATTTTAAAACAATCAGTCTGAGCATCTTTGAACTTTCGGGTCCTAATTGAACACTCAAAGGCGTGCCAATACGGATCCATCACGTTGCGGCGTGTATGTGTGCTGGAGGCTGATGTTATTGACCGTTTTCTGGGGTATCGGTCTTGCTCTTTGTCCTTTTTTTTATTCCATCTCTCTGAGCTGTTATTGGGCAGAAAAAGCGGACCCCGGGGCCTCTGATGAGAAATCAGCTCTGGTCCCTTTTGGCCCCCTCTAACCCGGCCCCCCCAAAACTGTCTCCCCAAATCCACCTTTACCTTCATCATCCGCACAAAAACAAACAGCCGCAGCCGGACCTCGGAGAATCACATTATTCCCCTTGTTTTTTTTTTGTTCTCTTTCGGCTGTGGCCCCTACAGAACAGGGCATTTTATTTGTTCGTGTGTTGATAGATGTGCTGGCAGTTTTCTGATTACGACGCGATTGGACTAGGCCACTGCACCGTAATAAGAATAAATGTTCCACTGTAAAAGTGCAGCTCAAGTCAAACAGCTGTGGGGGAATTTCACATTTCTGTTGCCTTTCCTCATTCGTTTCTTCTTTCTTTCTTTCTTTTTGATTTCAACTCTAACGATATGCACCAGGTGTTAAATATGCGTGGTCTTAGATGTTCTGAGACCATTTAATTAGCCTTTTGGACTTCCTGAAAGACTAAAAGAGCTCATTTCTGGGAGAAAATAAACCTCCTTAGGGAGTTATAATCTTGGGTGCCCCTGTTGTATGATGGCAAAAAATGCAAATGTCATCGATTTATCTATTTTTTTTTTCTTCATTATAAGATTAATGTAGAAACTATGTAGAACTATTTGACTTATTTCTAGACTATTTTTATATGAAGGGAAATTAAATGAAGTAAAAATGTCTAGAAATAAGTTTAAATGATCTTATATTCACCTGACACCATATTAGATATATACATATATAAGGTATTCACTTGGTAAGGATACCATTTCCTGCAGTGCACTTGTTGTGCTGGTATGAGTGGATCAGACACAGCAGTACTGCTGGAGCTTGTAACACCTCAGTGTCACTGCTGGACTGAGAATAAATCACCAACCAAACCAAAACCATCCAGACCACAGCCTCCTGTGGGCTGCGTCCTGTAACCACTGATGAAGGACTAGAGGATGACCAAACCAGCAGCAGCAGCACATGAGCTATTATATCTACAAGGTGGAACAACAAAGTAGGGGTATCCACTGGAGTGGACAGTGAGTGGACATAGTGTTTAAAAACTCCAGGAGAGCCACTCATACCAGCGCAATGCACACTAACACACCACAACTTCACTGAGAATGATCCACCGCCCAAATAATACCTGCTCTGTGGAGGTCCTGACCAATGAAGAACAGGGTAACAAAGAATACAAAGAAACAGATGGACTACAGTCTGTAATAGAAAAACTTCAAAGCGCTCCTATATGGTAAGTGGAATGAAAAAGTGGCAAATGTCCAGATACTGACCACTACCTGGGCTGCTGCCTGTCACACATCCTCAAGTTATACCTCAAGTTATACTGACAGTATTTATTTATATGTTCAGTATTCATCAGTGCATGTGCTGTGCTGTCAGAGCATCATAAACCTGTTTGCATATATTGCAAGAGATTCTACAGGTTCAATGTCTAACGCTGCGAGAGCAGGGAGCCATGGGATTGTAAAAAGTTTGCAAACTGCTGCTGTAGAGGGTCAAGAAACCATGTCATTTGACTAGGAGGTAAAAAAGACTACATTTAGGATTACTAGGGAAAAAAGGGATGAATGTGATATTTTATTGACAGATTTTTAATAAACATGATATGTGACATTACTGTGCATGTTAAATGTGTTCAATAATGATGCTGCCAATAAATCTATAGCTCTATTAAATTTACACGGTGGAGTTTGTTTCTCTCACAGACAGGACGTCAAACATGCCGAAGGGAATAGGCCATGTTTCAGAGCAGCCGATCAATATTTACACACGGAACAGAGCAGCTGGCAGCCCAGAGCTTTATTCAGCATGCCGAGCATTTTCTGTGGATCAGCTACCAGATTACAACTTCTATACTGACCAGAACAACACCAACATTCCTCTATCAGAGAGAGAGAGAGAGAGAGAGAGAGAGAGAGAGAGAGAGAGAGAGTGAGAGAAAACGAGATTACAGAGGATGAGTACAAAGAAAGAGCAAACGCATAGATAGGGTGCAGAGAAAGGGTACAGAGAGAGAGACAGAACGAGTGAGATATGGGGAGAGAGGGAAAGGAAAAGAGATAGAGAGGAAAACAGAGAGTGAGAGTGTGAGACATGAATGGAGAGAGAGAGGGAGACACAGAGAGAGACATAGAGTGAGAAATAGAGAGAGTGAGAGTAAAGTAGAGAAAACGAGAGTAGAAAAAGCAAGAGCACAGGGTGAGAGACATGGAGAGAAATACAGGGAGAGAGAGAGACATAGAAAGAAAGAGCATGGAGCCACAGAGAGTACGGAGAGGGAGTGAGTATACAGTGAGAGAGACATAAAAGAGTAAGGCATAGAGAGAGAAGAAGAGAAAGAAAGAGGGAGTACGGAGAAAGATATACAGAGAGAGTGACATATAGGGAAAGAGAGAGTATGGTGTGAGAAAGATTACAGAGAGAGAGTGAGTACATAGAGTATAGAGAGTGAGAAATGAAGAGGTGCGAGAGGTAGAGAAAAAGAGAAAACAAAGTGAGTGCACACAGTACAAGAAGAGATCAAGAGCAAGAGTACAAGAAGAGAGTAAGAGAGTTTAGAGAGAGAGAGCAAGTACAAAGAGAAAGCATGAGAGTACAGAACAAGAGACATAGAAAGAATGAGACAAAAAAATTGAGAAAGAGAGAGAAAGAGAGAGAGAGAGAGAGAGAGAGAGAGAGCCTGCCTGTACTGAGTTTGTCAGTGGGGTGATTTAGTGGCCTTATTCTTGTTGTTCATTCTGTAATGACCTGTTTAGCCTGCTGCTGTACAGCGGCCTGCTGTTGATTGACAGCCGGGCTCGGTCCTGTTTGAGGAATGGAGCGGGTGTTTAATCGCACTAATGTGTTGTGTCAGTGCTGAAATCATTCAGGGCATAAAGACGGAGTGGCTGCGCGCGGGTCGGGGCGGCGCTGACTGCGGCCCAGCCCGAATCATTCTGCTGTCAGATCACATTTACAGAGAGAACGTGCCAGACACGTTATCAGTCAAAAGCATCTCCATCTCCAGCTCAGATTAATGAAAGCTGAGGGCAAACGGGGCTGACGCTCTTTTCTTAAAAACACCCTCCACCTCTCGCTGCGTTCGGGCCTAAATAAGCTCTTCTGGGACGTCTTTGAATAACGCACTCCTCATTACTCACAGCTTGCTCTCAGGATATTATAGCATCTTCTGGGCGCGCAGGGAACTGAGCTTATTACAATCGCAAATAGCTGATAAAAAGTACACATTGCAGAACCGCTTAGAACCTCTTAGAGGAGCTTTATATTTTACTGAAGTACCTGACACTGAAGATTTGTGCTCTTATGGAATTATATGGACATCAATTCATTAATACAGTAATTAGTTATAGTTATATAATTAGATATATAATTTATTAAGTACAATTCCTATGGTGTTTCAGCCACAACCATATAGTCATGCATCTCCATACACAAACACTGGCTCAGTGCCTTTAAAAGTCTCTTTGTGAAATTTCTACCCTGCTAGAGCTGCTCTAGACAACTGTAGGGGCAGCTCAGCCTTAAAACAATAGACCATATTAAGCATAAGGACAAAAAAACCCAAATTTGATTGTGAAAAAAGTATGAACATTTCAGCTTATTGAAGAAATGTATTTGTAAGAAATTTAAAGTAAATAAAATTATGTTAGATGTTTATCTAAAATATAACACACAGTTTCTTCACTCTGAACCAATCAGAACAGGCATTTCTGAGACAGTCAGTCTGAAACCTCTGAAGTCTGTGGTTCTGAGGGGGACTGAGTCTAGGGTAAAGGATAGTACTGTGAACAGGGAGCAGTGGGAACACAGGAGGAGTGTAGAAAAGGACAAGAACCCTTTACTGATGTTTGTTTTGGGGAATGATGAGCTTCTGTTGCATCACTGTGCAGGGAGAAAGAGATAGAGGGATGAGGCGAGAGAGAGGGATGAGCGAGGAGGCCCGTAATTATAATTGCACTTTACCTGTACTTCAAAGCTTTTAGCCTCGTCAGCAGCAGCAGCAGGCCGGCAGACTCCATCCTCCAAATTCTATTTCTCTGTAATTGTCCCTCAGATCACTTAGACCTCAGGCTTCTGACTCTCTTTCTCTCTCTTTCTTTCTCTCTTTTCTTTTTATTCTCTTGTTCTCTTTCTCTCTTTTTCTTTAGGTTCTCTCTCTGTCAATCTCTCTGTCTCTGTTCTTCTTTCTCCCTCTTCTTCTGTCTCTCTCTTTTTCTTTCTTCTTTCTCTCCATCTCTCTTTTTCCTTTTATAAGTCTCTCTTTCACACTTGCTTTATATCTCTTCCTCTCTCCTCTCTTTTTTTTCTCTATCTCTCTACATTTGTCTCACATGCATTTTCTCTGTCTTGTTACTCCCCATTACCTGTCTTTCTCTCTCTCTTTCTCTCTCACACACTTTTTTTATTTTATGTTTTTTTTTCTTTTGTTTTCTCTCTCATTCTCTTACTTTCTCTCTCACAATCTTTCTTTATTGAACTTTTTTTTTTTAACCTGTCATGTCTGGCAATTTTCGCAATCGGAATGGTAATACGAATGCACTGATGTACCAAACATATTTGCTTTTACAAGAACAGCTCTATAGGTTCCTATAGCCTGCTCTTGTTAATGTTTTTATCTTTTTTATGTTTTCCTACTTTTTCCCAATCTATATTTCTTGCAATTTCTTGCCGTCTATTTTTTCTTCTTTCTTTCTCTTTTTTTCTTTCTTCTTTTCTCTTTTTGTCTCTGTCCATCTGTTTTTCTTTCTTATTTCTCTTTTTAATTCTCTTTCCATCTCTTTTTCTTTTTTCTCGCCTATCTTTCAGTCTCTTTTGCTTCTTTCTTTGTCTGTCTCACTCACTTCGTTTTTTTCTCTCTGTTCATATTCTCTCTTTCTCTCTCACACACTATTTTTCTTTTTTGTTTTCCTTCTTCCTCTTTTATTTTCTGTATTGCTGTCTGTTTTTCTTTCTTTCTTTCTTTCTTTCTTTCTTACTTTTACATCTTTATCTTTTTCTTTTATCTTTTTTTCCTATCACATTTCTTCTTCTTTTTCTTTATCTTCTACTTTATCGGTCTTTCTATCTGTCTATTTTTCCTTTCTCTCCTAAATTCTTTCACTTAGACTTTTTGTCTCTCTTTTTTTCATCCTCACTTTTCTCTTCTCTCTCTCTCTCTCTCTCTCTCTCTCTCTCTCTCTCTCTCTCTCTCTCCCTGTCTGTCTGAAGTGTTCGTTTCCGTTTTTAATTGGAGTCTGTTCTGATGTTTTTATCTCTCAGCATGACAGTAGGGAGTTTAGCATGGAGAATATCCGGTGTAATTTCTTTGGATGATGGGATGCATACACAACACAAAGAATAACAATAATAATAATAATAACAACAAATAATAATATCTGGATTATTACGCTTAATTAAAAACAGTCCAATCAAGTCATAACTGGGTCACAACAGAACAGAGCACATGCTGGGGGAGCAGTGTCCCAGTATAAAACTACGATGTTTAACCAACTGTTTTTTACTGCAATATTAATGTTACATCCCAAACCCCATAAAGTATGAAATATCATGTCTATACCAAGAAGTGCCCTTATTAGTGCAGTAGGTGAAGTATATATATATATATATATATATATATATATATATATATATATATATATATATATATATATATATATATATATATATATATATATCAACTGTATACTATCAAACTTCATCATCTTTTGTCCTTGATGAATTACTCTTACTTTTTTTTACTTTACTTTTTTTACTAAATATATTTTGTATCTTTGTTCATCTCTCTCTATTTCTCTCCCACTATCTCTCTCACCTTCCTTCTCCCACATTGTTTATTTCTCTTTCTTTTTCTCTCTTCTCTTGCCCTTTCTCCCACTTCACCTCTGTTTACTCTTTATCCCTTTCTTTTCTCTGTCTAACTCTCTAGCTCGTATTGTTTCTCTCGTTCTCTCTCTCTCTACCTCTTTACTCTCACTAATAAGAGATAGCCAATTAAAGCCTTTTAGAGTCACAGTGTGATCAATATTCCTGTGAAAGTGAGAGTGTGAGATAGAGAAAGAAAGAGAGAGGAGAAAGACAGCCAGAGAGGAGAGAGACAGAGTAAGAGAAAGGAGAGAGACAGAGAGAGAGAGAGAGAGAGAGAGAGAAAGGAGAGAGACAGAGAGAGAGAGAGAGAGACAGAGAGAAAGGAGAGAGACAGAGAGAGAGGAGAGAGACAGAGAGAGGGGGGAGAGAGAGAGTATTTATGATGCTCTCTTGCTCAGCCCTGCTGAAAGCAGCGTATTGACTTTCCACTCCAGCCTTTCATCTTGGTTTATTGCATGGCGGTGTGTTTGGGTCCTCTGTGTGTGTGTGTGTGTTTGGGTTCTCTGTGTGTGTGTTTGGGTTGCGTGTTTGTGTGTGAGTGTGTGTGGGGGGTGAGTGTGGAAGGAGTGAGTGTGTGTATTGTAAGATGATGGAGGAAGAATCTTTTCTGGCCCCAAACCAGCAGTAAGCTCCATTATAGAGAAAAAGAGAGAGATACAAAGAAGGGAGGAAGAGAGAGAGAGAGAGAGAGAGAGAGAGTAAAGAGAAAGTGAGACAGAGAAAAACAAAAATAGAGAGAGAAAGAGTAAAAGCAAGAAAGGTGAGATGGAGAGAGAAAGTGAGAGCGTAAAGAGAAAGACAGACAGAAATAAAAAAACAAAGAGAAAGAGCTAAAGCAAGAAAGAGAAAAACAAATAGAGAGAAAGTGAGAGAGAGAGTAAAGAGAAAAGGAGACAGGAAGAAAGAAAAACGGAAAGAGCAAACACATGAGAATGAGAGAAAATAGAATACTGAAGATAGGGAGAGATAAAAAACAGAGAGAAAGAGTGAAAGCAAGAAACACAAGTGAGAGTAAGAGAGAAAAGAGAGAAAGGAAAAGAAGTGAATAATTTCACAAAATCTGGAGGAAACAATGGTCTAAGAGAACACGAAGGTCTAACAATCTAACAAAACAGAAACAGATGTTTACTGTACTTCATAAACATTGTTAGCATTTTAAAATATCTGTAATACAGTCCATGTATCACAACTAAACAGACTAAATTCATTGTTTTGTGATGTCACAATAACCAACACATGGCTGCCTATTCAGCCTAGAGCAGTTTAGCCCCACCCACTTACCGTGAAGTTTAAGGAGAGGTTCAGCCCAGACTGAGGCACAACACTGGACAGCCAGTTAGAACACGACATCAGTTGTAAAGTGTAATTTTATTGGGGTAAACAGTTCAAAAACTTAATTTTCCTAAGCAGACCTGAGGGGAGAAGAAAACATGAGGAAAATGTAGAATACAGAAAAAAACGTATAAGGACTCAGTCTGGATGATACAGGAGATAAAAGACAGACGATAATGAGCTACGCTAAGGAATGCTGAATTATAGAGATGTAATAAACGCCCTATGAGTGTCCTCTGTGGTTATGAATTGATAATGAGGCTTTCTGTGTGCGTGAACTGATCAATATTACTGTCAGCCTACATTAATCTCCATACAGAATGTCAGGATAACTCTGGAGAGCAGCTGCTGTTCAGCGCATGGATCAGCGCCAGCGCTCTGCCAAAATAATGCCAACCTTGCGCCCGAGTAATGCCAACGTTTCCCCGAGCTCACCCGGACCTAGCTCAGGAAAATCTCGGCATTGTTTTCAATGACTGGAGGAAAAGACAGATTGAGGGAGATAAAGAGAATGGGGAGAGAAAGAGAGAAAGAAATAACAAGAATGGAGAGAAAGTGCAAAGGGGAGAGGGAGGAGATAAGTCAAAAGGGAGATCAAAAGAAAAAGAGATGGCACAGAGGAAAAGATGACGTAGAAAGAAAAAGGATAAAGAGGGGGGGCAGATAGTGAGAAAGAGAGTGAGCAAATGAAGGAAGCAAAAAAGGCGAGAAAGAAAAAGGAGAGAGAGAGAGTGAGATACAGAGAGAAAGTAAAAGATGGAGAGAAGTAAGGAAGATATAAAAAGAAGGAAGGAATATAAAGAGTGCAGGTAAGAAGAGAGCAGTAGAAATGAAGTCAAATAGAGACAGAATACAGGAAAGAGAAAGAGGGAAAATGGAATAGAAAAAGAGCATGAAAGGAGAATGAATGAATGAATGAGAGAGAAAGGAGAAAGAGAAAGGCATGGAAAGACAGTTTGAAGAAAAATAGAGAGAGAAAGGAGAGAGAGTGAAAGGGAGATAAAAAAAAGAAAAAAACAGTAAAAGAGTAGAAAGAAAGACGGATAGAAAGAGGAGAGAGAACAACAAAGGACAGAGAGACAGTGGTGGGAAGGAAGGGACAAAAGTGAAAAACAAAAAAGGGACAGGGATGAAGGGAGGAAGGGAAAAAGGACAGAGAAAAAAGACAATGAGCGTGGAAATAGAGATAGAAAGAAGACGAGAAAGAAGAAGAAAGAAAGCATGAAAGGAGAGAGGGTGGACAGAGATATAGATAGGCGGAGTGAGGAAGACGAGAAAGAAGAAGAAAGAAAGCATGAAAGGAGAGAGGGTGGACAGAGATATAGATAGGCGGAGTGAGGAAGGACAGAGAGAGACAGGAAACGGAGAGAGACAGAAAGACAGCGTGCCGTGCTAAAGCTGCGGATCAATATCGGCACAGTGTTGAAGTGATTTGTCAGGAACTTCACGCCTGCTTACTGTCCGGATCAAACTGCTGCTAAACAGATGCATCTCAACGTCCTGCCAATACAGAGCTAACGGAATGCCGGGCCACATCCATACGGTCAGACTGTACATACGGCATGATCCAGCCACAAAGATTAGATGACAAAGTCAATTACTCGGTCATGACATTGATTACCTTACATGACCCACACTGTCATTCTGACAGATTGTAATTCACTACATGGTGTATAGGGGGCGATATAACTCCTATAAACTCACATGACCCACACTGTCATTCTGACAGATTGTAATTCCCTACATGGTGTGTAGGGGGCGATATAACTCCTAAAAACTCACATGACCCACACTGTCATTCTTACAGATTGTAATTCCCTACATGGTGTGTAGGGGGCGATATAACTCCTAAAAACTCACATGACCCACACTGTCATTCTGACAGATTGTAATTCACTACATGGTGTATAGGGGGCGATATAACTCCTAAAAACTCACATGACCCACACTGTCATTCTGACAGATTGTAATTCACTACATGGTGTGTAGGGGGCGATATAACTCCTAAAAACTCACATGACCCACACTGTCATTCTTACAGATTGTAAGTCCCTACATGGTCTGTAGGGGGCGATATAACTCCTAAAAACTCACATGACCCACACTGTCATTCTGACAGATTGTAATTCACTACATGGTGTGTAGGGGGCGATATAACTCCTAAAAACTCACATGACCCACACTGTCATTCTTACAGATTGTAAGTCCCTACATGGTCTGTAGGGGGCGATATAACTCCTAAAAACTCACATGACCTACACTGTCTTTCTGACAGATTGTAATACACTACAGGAAGTGTAGGGGGCGATATTGTTTCATTTAGAGGTGAGCTATTCTGTTTCTTTTGTCTGCAGAAGGTTTAAACAGCACAGCACCTTGTATAAACATCCCTGTTCAGAATGGTCTGTTTAATCACTGCTGTCCCCACCCACCTCTTCAATGGGCGTGTCCCAAAGTCAGTACACATTTTCTTAATATTTTAGTACTGATTAAGGTCAGAAAAAACTCACACTGCTGAAATCAGCTTCTTATTCAAATGTTTCAGCAGTTAAATGATGCAGCAGTTAATAGCCGTTGCCTGAGGCACCATAATATAACGGCTGTACTCTTTAAGGTGGAATGAGAAAATTTAAATAAGAAGTCGACTCCAGCTTTGCATCATACTGTAGCTGAACATTACCTTTAAAAATAAACTGTAAGCCTCCGGTACAGCCGCCAGCACCGCGGTTCCACTGATTAGCACTTTCTAAAGCTGTGACCAGAACTACCCAGAGCTATGGGGGGTGATAATATTCTAAAGCTGTGGCCAGAGCTATGGGGGGTGATGTTATTCTAATGAGCCCCCCACTTGACACAGGAAGTTTGTCAAATCTGCCAAATCTGCCAAATCCGAACAGCTTGCTGAATTCCATGTTTTCTCATTTCGGCAGCTCACAAAGAAGTGACAGTGTTGGGGTTGATAAGCACTCCAGATACCCAAATGTATGTAAAGAGGAGCTGACAAAAGTGAGCTCCCTTTAAAAAGCAGTCTCTGAAGTTCACTATCCATACAGATATTCTGAAAGATTGTAATACGCTACAGGAAGTGTAGGGGGCGATATGGATTCCACTGTTTCATTTCCAAATGGAGGCCAAACGGAAGGATCTGAATAGCTTTTGGAAATGTTGAATTGCTGCAAACTGGGAAAGAAAACACGCTCATTTATTAGAAACATTTTGAGAAGCTACGTGTCGCCAAACTTTTGATGAGCAGCGTAGCATGAAGATGTAAACACATTGGCTCCACAAAGAGACGCTAATTTCCTCCCCTGAGCTGGAACTCAAACTGGCTCTGCTGTCAGGACTCTGGGGTTCAGCGGAATTTCTCTTTTTTTGCCACTCAGGTTTCTGTTGTGGGCTTAAAACAGCAGAACCTTGCAGCGGCGAGATTAAAACCGTCCTGTAGAGGAGTAGAGGGCTTTTGTTGGGAAAGAGCGATTAAACCCAGAGAGACACCAGGCTGCTCTGCCTCAGCCCTCAGATTAGTGTTTCTCTCCTAATCAAGCCAGCAAGAACCCCTCAGGGCAATTACAGACTTATTTATTTATCTATTGTCTGATTTTTTCCAAAATTCTGTATCTCTTTTTAGATTTTTGTGCTCCAGCTAAAAATATCAGCACGCTGTTCGGTGGGAAGGTTAAAAACAATCTCTGGATGTGCTCCAGCTAACATTTCCCTCTGATTATTTTAATAAGCTTATGTGCTGATCATAATGAGATGTAATATGAAAGATGTAATATGAAAGCAACTCTTGTAATACCTCTCGCTCCCTCGAAATAATCAAAGGCAAGTAAAGTGAGAGACCGCAGTTATGGTTACAGGATTCAAGAAAAAGTAAGTAAATAGATTTGAATTACCTGGATTTCTGTATTGTTTACTAATGAAATGTGTTATAAAAGGTGGTCTGATAGTTATCAGACTACATCTGATCACAGTCACAGACTAACACAATCTAATTAAATAAATAACACATGAACAGTTGTACTTTTTGTGTCATTGAGAACATTGAGTTGACATGTATATCGGTGTCAACAAATCATTAAAGATGAAATCCACTGATCTTTCACAAGTTTTGCATATTCCCATCATTGTAAATCACTAAATCAGTGGTTTGCCGTAAAATATTTGGTCAGAAAGAAGAAATTCAGATTCAGATTTCTTTACAGTGGTGATTATGGAAAGCAGAGGTCACCATGTCTACAACACACGTCAAGTCAAGTCAAGTTTATTTGTATAGCGCTTTTTACAACCATGTTGTCTCAAAGCAGCTTTACAGAGTTTTGAAAACAGACTGTTACAACATACATCCCCCAGTGAGCAAGCCAACAGTGGCAAGAACACCTCCCTCAACTGGAGGAAGAAACCTTGGGAGGAACCAGACTCATAAGGGGAGACCCATCCTCCTCTGGTCAAACAGTATTTACAGTTTAAACTAAATACCAAAGAAAAGAGTCTCTGTTTGAAATCTGGATAGCAAAGCTTTAGAAGCTGCACAGATAGAGGCAGTGTAAGACTGAGGCAGTCTCTGGCTGAGGCTGTCTATGACTGAGTCTTTATGTAAAGTGGGCGTGAGCTGAAACAGTCCCATCCTATCTCAATGCTGGTACATCTGGATGGCACAGTGATGTAACTGAGGGTGTTGCAGTACATGGACAGGAGAGCTGGCTGGTGATGGTGGGGTGGAGGCCCTGATGATCAGTCCTTCAACAGCGTTCAACAGACGGGAGGACAGTCATTACCTCAGGAAGAGTAAAGAGGCTCAGGAGTATGACTGTAGATAATTTGAATATTCAGAATTTTAGAGTGTGGCTGGTGACACCGACAGATCTAACTATAACAGCCTAAACTAAAAGGAGAGAACCAGAAGGAAACATGGACATGAGAGCACCCTGAGAGACTGGGATCCCTCCACTCCACCGTCAACAAACCTGTGTGAACGTGTGAAGTGGTGGAACAACAGCACCAATATCTCAGTTTACCATAAACCTCTGTGTCCAAGAACCCCCAGATCTCCTGCCTTTATCTAAAAGGGAAGATTAATTACCAAAAGCTAAACTAAACAAGTATGTTTTCAGTCTAGACTTAAATATTGAGACTGTGTCAGTGTCCCGAACACAATTATTCCACAATTTGGGGGCTTTGTAGGAAAAAGCTCTTCCCCCCATTGTAGTCTTCTGAATTTTAGGAACTATTAGAAAACCAGCATCCTGTGATCTGAGTGAACGTGGCGGTTCATAATAGGAAATTAGATCTTGCAGGTACTCCGGTGCGAGACCATGCACGTCAATAAAAGAATTTTATAGTCGATATGGAATTTAACAGGAAGCCAGTTTGGTGCTGATAAAACTGGATTGATGTGATCAAATTTCCTGGTTTTAGTAAGTACTCTAGCTGCAGCGTTCTGAACTAACTGAAGTTTATTCAGGTTCCTGCTGGAGCATCCTGACAATAATGCATTACAGTAATCTAGCCTTGAGGTTATAAAGGCATGCACTAACTTTTTGGCATCAAACATAGATAACGCATTTCTTAACTTTGAAATGTTTCGCAGGTGAAGAAACGCTGTCCTTGTAATATTACCTATGTGTTGATTAAATAGCCATTCATTTATTATCAAACCCACCAGTGAACCTACATGTGTCTATAAAGTTGTATATAAAATGTTGATGAGAGTAAAATAGTAAAAGATCTAAAAATCAGACATTTCTGGGGACTATTTCTGCCTCACAACGCCCCTGTATGTAATGCTCCAACCTTGAGAATGTGAAAATAAAATGATTAAGACATCACAACCATCACAACTATCACCACCACTGTGAACAATTTCTCTAGAACAAAGCATTTCACAGCAGACTGTTCTGCTTTCTTTACATTTTAACCATTTACACATGTAAATGTAAAAACACATTTTTTTACATTCTATATTTCTAGAGCAAGTAAGACACCAAAAGTAATTGCTGACGTTCACAACATGAATTTATTAGCATGATGAAGAGTTATAGAGATTTCTGAGCAATCTGAGCAATTGTGCTGATAAATATTTTTGTGTTCGGCGCTGATGCCGGGAATACTAGCAGTTTTTCACTACTTGCCTGCCATGGGTTTTGTTCAGTAAATGCATGTGCTCGAGGACCTGATTTGCCAAAGGGAACGTGTGAGAAAAGCGGGTATGTAAGAGAAAGTCAGAGTACGTGCCCTACTTTCAGAGTATTAGTAACTTTAGAAAAAAACATTAGAAAAAAATAATAATTGAGAACTTTGTCTACCAGCAAATTACTGGCTTTATGTCCTTAAATAGCTGCCTAGACTAATTTTAGTCTGTCAAGAAGGTTGGAGTGCATGAAGCAAGGTAGGACGGACGAGAGGGCAGTGTCATGCCCTGCCCTGTTTCTCTGTCTGTCTTTGTTTACATTGTCCTGTCAAGTCAATGCGCTTCTGTTTACGTTTCAGCCATGTGCTCTATGTCTCCGCCCTCTTGTCTCCACCCCTCACCTGTTCTGTGTTTATTCCCCCTCCCGTTTCTCAGGTGTCTCTTATTTTGTGTCTTCAGTTAAACCCTCTGTATTGCCCCGGTCTTGGTTGGTTATTGTTTGTCCCCCTGTGTTTGTGTTTTCATGGTTCTCTGTGTTTGTTGTCTCGATCCTGTGCATGTTTGGACTTCAAATAAAGAAACCTGTATTTATATCCGCCGCCTCTCCTGTCTGTGTATGCATGCACATGACAGGCGGACACAAACACAAGTTTTTTAAACAAAAACACTTTGAATAAAAAAACTAAACAAAAACAAAACACCAAGTACATAAACTTACATTAAATATAAACAAGACAGGACCACAACACAAAACAGAAAACAAAAAACACAAGTGACAAGACCAGAAAATGAACCAACAAGGAAGGGGTAAAGAGAGGAGGTATGTATACAGAAACTAAAAAGGGAAGCGAGTAACACCTCGGAACAGGAGGAGATAGCAAACCAGGAACAGGTGAGGGGCAAGAGACAAGAGGGTGGAGACAAAGAGCACATGACCAAAACATAAACAATAGCACATGGGATGACAGGGGAATTTAAACAAGGACAGAGCTGGAGAACGTTTTCAGCCTAAACTTAGTACTGAGACTGCTCAATCTCAGCACTGCTTTTGATAACACAGACCGTAAAATTCTCATAAAATTCTCATAGATAGACTGGAGACCTGGGTTAACTCTCTGGAGCAGCTATAAGTGTCTTGGCATGGTAATTCATGACAAGTTGTGTTTTGATGAAAATACAAACAGGATCCCCAAGAAACAAGAAGCTGAATTTTCCAGAAAACTGAGCAGGTTTCAGGTGTGTTCAAAGATCATGACCTTATTTTTAAAGTGTTTCATTCAATCAGTCTTGACATTTGCATGACTAAAACATGACTATTAAGAATAAAAAATTGAATCAGATCACGGGGTGTGAACAAACATCATTATTACAACCATATCAGGAGTATACCTTGAAAAATCTATCGTATCTGATGATCATTTTTTAAAGGTAAAGTTCCAACTTCTTCCATCTGGTTCACGCCACAGACTTCCAAAAATACTAGATTTTTAAGAACTCTTTTATACCTGGTGCAGTCACACTGCTAAATTTCTAAAGTTCTCTGTCTTTTGTTTGCAAATAGTTTGCTCCTTCTTTGTGTCTATGACTTGTTTTAGTTGTTGTGTTTTGTTTGTATATATATTTGTTTTTTCTGTATGTATGGTTTGATTGTTAGTGCTGAAAACTCAATAAGAGATAATAATAAAACTGAACTGAACTGAATGATTGAATTCATACCTGAAAGGAAGCCCTTGAGAGAGTGTTAGTGAAATGTGGTGCACCGCAGGGTTTGATGCTTGGGCCACTCTAATTTAGACATGCTTTTTAGACTTTGGGAAGCTATCCATAAGACAGACTGTGTACATGTAAATTGTTGCTCAGAAGAACAAGGTTAACATTATTAGAAACTCATTAGGAGGCGTAGAAGCAGCGTATTTATCTGGTATGCTGCTGTGATATGAGACAGAACAGAGAGCGCTGAAGGAGCCCCGCACTAGACTCTTTTAAATCCAGGCAGAAAAAGTTCCTATTTGAGCAGCTTATGACTTAGTTTAAACACTATTGACTCCACTGAGCTTTTCTCCTTTAGTGGCACTTCATTTTCTTATTTTTTTGTTTAACTTTTTAATTCAATGTTTAATTTCTTCTGCTTTAATCTGTTGTTTTAATCCTGTTCCTACATCCCAGTATTTTCTCTTTAATAAAAGAGTTTGACTGACCGTAGTGTATGAAAGAAGCTACATAAATAAATTTGCCCTGTATTGGAGCGATATTTGAACAGTATGTATATTTTACCCCAGGAGTTCTGTACTTTGTTCACCCCTGTTTGTTACAGGCTAACATTAAATTGGGATCTTCTTGCAGGTTGGCTGAAGTGGCAGTAAAAAAATAGTGAGAGGGCGAATCTTCTTGTATAGTGAAAGTAGGTTATGTTAGGGCTACTGTTAAAAAACCCCAAATAATACATGTATTTCACAGCAGGGGTGAAAGCCTGAGCACAATTTAGGAATCAGAGCACTTGAAATGTTCACTGGTATATATATATATATATATATATATATATATATATATATATATATATATATATATATATATATATGTGTGTGTGTGTGTGTGTATGTGTGTGTGTGTGTGTGTGTGTGTGTGTGTGTGTGTGTAAAAATAAAGTTGTATATTGTGTAAAAAAGAATGGACCAATAAAACACTCTTCAAAATTCTTCTTCCATTGACTTACATTACATTACAAGTAAAATATGTTTTTGGTCTCTCCTGTAAAGTTGAAATTTTGAATATACTTGTTTTTTATTGGAAAGCAACAATACATGTAATCTTAATTTGTGTTCTCGTCCTCATTTCTCACTGCCTTCTTTTCAAGAAAATAATTATTGTCACGTCATGTCCTGTTTTCCTCCCCGGTCTTAGCCATGTGCTAATGTTTTTGTCATGTGTCAGCCATGTAGTTCTGTTTGTTTTGTCATTTGCTCCGTGTCTCCACCCTTCACCTGGTTCCCATCTGTGGCTCCGCGTATTGTCCCCGCTGTTACCCATTCCCTCTCGTTAGCCTGTGTTATTCATACAATTATTCTATCATTTGCAGAGGAGCCATCTTTCTAAACCACATGAGCAACATGAGCGGGTTTAGGGTGAAGGTCTGCAGAAAGTGGTTGTGGCTTTAAAACTGTATGAAAAATAGCACCTCAGATCTTCAAGAGCGAGTAAACTAATAGGAAGAGAGTAAAAGAGCAGCAAGTTGGCTTTGGCAAAGCAACTTAATTTGTGCAAAGGTTTCTCTGGGATTAATGACTGCGGCAGGTTCCAAACCTCAGAGCGAAAACTCTTTGATTAATACGTGTTTAGCTCAGCACTAGTTATAAACTAGTTAGAGGCGTCGGGTTTATCTGAGCTGATCCGTAGCTAATGGCAGGAAGACCAACAGCTTGAATCATTCGGTGCCGAAAGGGGGGATGTATTTTAACGTAACACTGACAGCGTGGCAGAGATGATGAAGGGTTTGGGAATAAACTTAACCACATCATTAAGCAAAAAAAAGTGTTTTTTTTTTTGCAATGTTAATGTACCTGTTCATATATTTTTTTAGACTTTTCCTCTAAACTTGCACCACTGCAGATCTCTGGGTCTTTGGAATCAACAGAAACAGAAAGTGTGGAGGTAAAGGTCACATTTAGGAGGAATTCCACCCATTTTTCAAAATTTCTGTATAGGTCGAGATTAAAATGAAGGCATCCTTTCAACTATTGAGCAACAGTAGTTGACAAATGGTTCTTAGGGTTGTAACGTGCTGCTCCGCCCTGGTCTCACACAGTTCTGTTTTTTGTACAGAGGTTAATGCAAAGTATAGACAAAACCCAGAAGTCACTACCATTCATTCAGTTCATGCATATTTAGTTATATCTGCAAAGGTTGTTAAAATAGCATAACAAACACAAGTAAATGCATTTGCTCTTCTTTATCTTTTTTTTTTTTTTTTTACAAAATGGTTCCAGGTCGACTCTATGTTTTAAATTTCCAGTTTTCTAAAGTGGTTCCAAATACATTTGCCCATTTTAATACATTACAAAAATATGTTTGACAAAAATAATTGGAATATTTTTTCCCATATAGGTTTGACACCCAGTGCTCACAGTAGTATCTTTTTATTATTTATGTTGTATATACTGTACTGTTTATTTATCTATTGTTTGTACTGAGTGCACTATCTCTTTGCTACTGTAACACTGTGAATTTCCCCACTGTGGGACTAATAAAGTATTATCTTATCTTGTCTTTTTGCTGCACACTTGAGGATTAAAACTGTGTCTTCAAGGTGTTGTAGTTGTAGTGACCGTTATGACGGAAAGGCATTCAGCCCCCTGAGAGCTGCGTCAACAACCAAGTTTTTCAAAGTCAGTATTTGGCTTTAGATCCTGTTGTGCTGTTTGGAAAATGAAAGATGAACTTTTACACAAAGTAACAATCATGAGTGTAATCTGTAGTGTCCATATGGCTGCATTACACATTTGCAGGACGAGTTGGAATTTACTGGCACCACAGTGAGAAAATATTCATACCAGCACAGTATCACATGTGAACTGAACTCATTTAATTGTTTCAGGTTTGAAATATTGACATTTTATTTACTCTCTAAAACCACCAGAGAACCTGCACTGAGTTTTAATAGGAATGCTGATGCTCAGTTAAATTCTGGAAAACTATTCTTTGGGGACTATTTCACCATGCACTGCCTTGCATGTATCCCTCCACCATGAAGTGATTTGAGGGTCAAAATCTTCTGCAAAATATTGTAAAACTGCATCTTAGACATCAGGCAGGGTATTCATAACTATTTAATGTAATAACGTTCTATGTAGGGGAGCTTTTAGAGGTGGAGGTTCCTATCACCACCACTGTGAACAGTTCTGAAAGTTCTTCTTGAAGAGACCTCGATGAAGCAGTGTAGTGGAATTAGATTTACATATTCTGCACCACGCTGCATATTAGCATCAAATCGGCACCATTAATCTGCTCCCTTTGTGAATTTAGATAGCGTATTTCTGTAAAGCAACTCATCATCTTTTCTTTGATTCCTTTAGATATTCAGCTTCAGGTTTTCTCATGTCAAGTGAGCTGGAAACAATTTCAATTTTGAAGTTAAAGATGAAACTTTAATTTTTGTTGGTGCTAGACAGAGTTAATGCTATTACTGCTTCACAGAGAAATAATAAAGTGTGATATTTGCAGTAGTCTTTATGCCTTTTGTCTGTTCTATTTAATTTATACATAATTAACTTTAATTTATTCTTGAAGGCAAATTAGCCGTCATATCCTCTCTCCTCTTTTTTTGTCTTCTCGTCTTTAGATTTCTCTTCTCTCTGTTTTTCACCTCTCGGAGCACACAGAGCCTCTTAAGACAGAGGACTGATGTGTTCATTTCTTACCATGAAAAATTCTATCAAACTTTTTGGCCGGGTTGTTTGAGCGGCCTCAGGAGACGCGACATCAATTTCAGCAGCACTGAATATTCAGCCCCGCTGTGTTTACCTTCAGATGGCCACAGCCTCAACTACGGCAAGGTCACAGAGGTCAAGCAGTCTATCTCTCTCTGTCTCACTCTCTGTCTCTCTCTCTCACTCCCCGCTTTTACTTTTTGTTTTCTGCCTGTTTCTCTGCCTTCCTCATTTCTCCCTTTCTCTCTTTCACATTTCTTTTTCCCTTTCTTTTTTCATAATTTCTCTCTCTCTCTCTTCTTATCATTTCCCTCTCTATGTCTCTTTTTCTAATTTCTCTCTCTCTTAATATCTTGTAAGTCTCCTTTAATTCTCGCCCTCTCATCTTTTTCTTCTTATTTCCATCTCTCTTTCTTACTATCCTGACTATCCTCTTTTCTGACTATCCATCTTCCCTCTCTTCTTTTTATCTTTCCTCCCCTTTCTTATTAATTTCTGTTTCTCTCTACTACTATACTACTGTCATTTATTTCTCTTTCTATTCTTCATTCCTTCATCTTTGTTTTGTACATTGTTTCTGTCTGTATGCCTCTTTTCTCTCTCCTCTCCTTCTATCTTCCTCTTTTATCTTTGTCTCACTCCGTCAGTATCTTTCTGTCTCATTTCTCTCTTTTTCTCATTTTCTTCTCTCTCATTTCCTTGTCTTTCCTCTTTTTCTCTTTCCGCTCCCCATCTCTTATTCACTCTCTTCTCTGATTTGTTCTCTTCTTTTTTGTCTCCTTCTGATTTCTGATTTCCACATTTTTCACTCCCTTTTTCTTTTTTACCCTGTCTATTTTCTCTTTCTTCGTCATCTCCTTGTCTCTCTTCTCTCTTTCTCTCTCTCTCTCTCTTTCTCTCTCTCTCTCTCTCTCTCTCTCTCTCTCTCTCTCTCTCTCTCTCTCTCTCTCTCTCTCTCTGATCCTCTTCAATCTCAGTCTTGTTCTGTTAGTGTGATCTGAGAGTAACAGGCTGTAAACTGAAAATCCTTCAGTTTGTGTTGACCGTTGCTGGACAGCTCTCTTCACGGCGGCCCTTTAGGGTTTTGTTTATTTATTGCTTTTGTCAGATCTTTTGGAGCAGACGTGCAGAAGGGGAGAACAAAGCCGAGAGAGATTTGTTTAGACAAAATGTCTGAAAGGGTCTTGAAGCCACAGACGAAACTGTGACTATGGCTGGACGGCGCAGTGATCAGACAGCGGCTCGTATTAAACTGGTTAAAGAGCCTGTGCAACGGAACAACAGCCTTTCCCCACTGCTACATTAAATAAAAGAGTTTAATATAATATGGAAGCACTATTAGATGGTCTAAATAATAAATATAAAATATCTATAAGAATTTTTAAAAGTGTATTTTATAGCATTACCCTATTTTTGTACAAATAATACAAAATACACTTTTTAAAGGAATTTAGTTTGAACATTTCACCATTCAAAGAACAATTTATAAGTATTCAAGTGGTTCATTACTGAACTCATGGTTCTATATAGAACCTTTGCCTTTACTGAAAAAATACTGAAAGAGCCATTGAGTGTAGGTGATCCAGCTAATAAAGTTAACAGTCATATAAGGAAAAAATGTTGAGTTTAAGTATACACATCCATTAAAGTAATATTTATCACTTTAAGGGTTCTAAAAGCTGGAAACATCACTTTAAAATTGCAGCCAGTGAAGAAAACTGCAGATTTCCTGGACATGTTACTAATCACCTGCAGGACCAGGACTGACTCTGTTTGGTAGGTAAGTAGAAATGTAGGATGCAGGCTCTTTAATGTAAAGGAGCTCCTCTTTTCTCTTTCAACTCACACCTCGAGTGTATGTGAACCTGATTAATCCACCATCACGATCCGGGGGATGGGGCGTAGGGGTTGTGGGGTGTCTCCGGTCCTTCCCTCGCCCTGTCCTTCTCCAATGAAAACTAAATGACACACTTGAAAAATGCAAAAGGAACCAATTCCACACAGTGGATGAGTGAGTGAGTGAGAGAGAGAGAGAGAGAGAGAGAGAGAGAGAGAGAGAGAGTGTCTGTGTGTTTGTGTTCAGTTTGCTTTTCATCTGAGAACAGATGAGACGCTTGACCTAAACACACTCCACTGAGATTAACTCACCCAGAGAGAGAGAGAGAGATTGAGAAACAGGAGAGTGAGAGAGGGGAGATACTAAGAAGGGGAGTGAGAGAACAAGAGGAAGAGAGAGGATGGAAAAACACAGCTCAGAGATAGAGGGGGAGAGAAAGATAAAGAGAGGGTCAGTATGATGGAAAAAGAGAAAAGGAAAGAGGAAAAGAGAGAAAAAGAGACAGAGAAGTTAGACTGTGACAGTAAGAGAAACAGAAAGAGAGAACTACAGCCAAAAGTGAGATGTGCTTCAAATAAAAACAACTGTTTGGACTTAATCTTGTCCTGACTGAAACATGTGGTTGGGGCCACTGGATCAATAATTTTATCATATACCTCTTGCAGATGTAACCAGGCTTGAGACATTTGACAATCATCATCTTGAGTCAGTAATACTTTCCATTTAGTGAGATTGTTCATAAAAATATGAATGTCCAAACACTTTAAGATGTTTTCTTTTACCAGCTTGCAAAAAATGCACTGAGAACTACAGCATACTAAAACATGACCAAACAATACTAATAACTACCAACTCATACTAAAAATTACCAAACCATACTGATAACTACTAAACCATACCAAAAATGACCAAAGTACACCAAGAACTACCAAACCATACTAAAAATTGCCTAACCATATCAAGAACTACTAAGCCATACCAAGAACTATGAAATCATGGGTGAAAGGCAGAAAACAGCCTGTAGCCACTACCCCATCACAGGGCAGACACACACAATCATACTTAGCAGCAAATTAGTAACTATAAGTTCTCTGATTGGCTTGTGGGAAGAAACCAATGCAAACAGCAGAGAATATACAGAGTCCACATAGAGAAGACACTAGAAGTGGCCCTTCAAAACCCTGGCCCTTTTGGCTATAAGGAGACCAAACTGCCAACTAGACCACCATGTCCATACTAACCTACATGAAAATTACCAAACTGTACCCAGAACTACCAAACCACACCCATAACTATTAAACTATATCTAGAACTACCATATCACACTAAAAATTACCAAACCATACCAGGAACTATCAAACCATACCAAGAACTACCAAACCACACCAATAACTATTAAACCATATCTAGAACTACCATATCACACTAAAATTATCAAACCATACCAAGAACTACCAAATCATACCAATCACTATAAAACCATATCTAGAACTACTATACCAAACTAACATTACCAAACCATACCAATAACTGCCAAATCATACCAATAACTATCAAACCATGTCTAGAACTACCAAACCACACTAACATTACCAAACCCTACCAACAACTACCAAATCACACCAATAACTATTAAACCATATGTAGAACTACCATATCACACTAAAAATTACCAAACCATACCAAGAACTACCAAATCATACCAATAACTATTAAACCATATCTAGAACTACCAAACCACACTAACATTACCAAACCATACCAAGTACTGTCATATGGTATGGATATGTAATCAGAAGATGGAATCTTATCACCAATCTTACAAATCTCAAAGACAATGGTTCAGTACAGAACCATGAACACTCAGAAAACTGTTTGCATACATAAATATTGCTTTGCATGGTTATATAGTACTTTAGATTGAAGGAGAGTGTGTTGCATATGCTTCTTTTTTGGAAAATGGTTCTATTAAAGACACCAAAAAAGGGTTCTACTCTTGTTACAATGCCCTGTTCTCCCATCACTTCTTTAGAATCACAGAATCTAATCTCAACACATCTACTCAGTTCCACCCTTCACCTATTCTCCTTGTGGTTTCTGGGTGGATCGATTTTGAGCCGCTGTGAGCATCGCAAAATCACAGGCATTATGAGAGCTTATGAGAGTGATAGTACTCCTTGTGTGGAACATCATTTCCTAGTTCAGAAAAACAGTGACATGACCTCATATGCAAACTACAATGAAAATTTAGCAGTGATTGCACAAAAATGACACAAACTATCAATAAGCTGTATACAAGTACACTATTCCTGATCAGACGGAACATTTCGGATTGGTATCGATAACTCCAAATTAAGGGTGGCATTGTGGCACAGTAGGTAGCGCTGCCACCAAACAAGAAAGCTTGAATTTCGCAATGTAGTGTTTGTGTAAAACACTGCCTGCTGAGGTTCCTCTGTTTAGCTGTTTAGTGAAGGCAGTGTAGAAAATACTTCATTATACTTTATGATACTGATATCGGTGCTGTTGCATTTAGAAAAAAACACGAGCACCAGCACAGTGGACATCGCTGCCTGCTGAGGCAGGACTTCGTATACAGCACAGCCCTCGAAGCATTGAGGCAGCTGCCTTCTGTTTGGGACGCAGCCCCCGTGTCTACGTGGGTTTTCTTCCAGGTGCTCTGGATTCCTCCTACAGACCAAAGACATGAAGTCAGGTGAGTTAGAGATACCAAATTCCCCCACTAGCTGTGAGTGTGTTTGAATGTGTATGTCTGTGTCTCTGCCCTGTGATGGACTGGCAATCTGTGCAGTTGTTTCCTGCCTTACACTCAGTTTAGTGCTGGAATATTCTCCTGCACCGCCCACGACCCAGGCCGGTAAGCAGCTTAGATGATGAATGAAAATGATAAATGAAGTTAGTGGACAAATATCAGGCTGAAAATAATTGAAAGGAAAAATATAAATCAGATAATGCTAGAAATCCAGCACGTTAAACTTTTTCTAGCTAAAGCCCGCTGCTACGAGTGTGGCATATTTTTTATTTATCTTACCTGTGATAAGATACATTTTTTTCAGCCTGGGGGCTGAGGCTTACATTTGGATTTGTAAATGGACATCTTGCATTAGGTCTCGCTTTCATGTATCACCCAGCCATATATCCAAAGATCTGGAGGCTGAAATTCAAAGTACGTTGACAGAACCGTTTATTTTAAAAACTCTGAGGTTGGCTGAGGTAATGGCCATAACGTGCTGGTTTTCAAGCTGTGATTGGAGAAGAAAAGGAGGAAAAGCAAACGTTTAGGAAAGACGTGTAGTGGGGAGAGTTAGGATTATGATCAGCTGTAACACAATGACTAAGTAGTTGAGTTTTGTTTTGTGCCACTAGTAAAATTCCCACCGCAGGTCAAAACAGCTGCTTAGCTTTTCTTGAAATAGCTTGTGGAGGCCCCCTGGTGGCCTGGGCTTATAAAACCCACTGGACTGCAGGACTGCTGCAGGAACCTCAGGACTAATAACAATGCTAATAACTATAAGCTGTGGTGGTATGTTTTTTTGGTTCAACCTTTTTTTTTCCAGCCACCTGAAAATCTTACTCAACGTTCACTCCAGCCACCTACAAATCTCACTCCAGGCTCACTCCAGCTACCTACAAATCTCACTTCAGCTTACTCCTGTCACCTAAAATATCACTCAAGGTTCACTCCAGCCTTCTGAAACTATCACTCAAGCCTCACTCCAGCCACCTGCAAATCTCACTTCGGGCTCACTTCAGTCACCTGAAATCTTACGCAAGACTTACACAAAGCACATAAAAAAAATCACACTCCAGGCTCACTCCAGCCAGCTGGAAATATCACTCAAGTCTCACTCCAGCTACCTGAAACTATCATACAAGCCTCACTCCAGATACCTGAAAATTTCACTTCAAACCACCTGAAAATATCACTCCGGGCTCACAACAGTCACCTGAAAATCTCACTCAAGGCTCACTCCAGCCACCTGAAAATCTCACTCTGGTCTCACTCCAGCCTCCTAAAAATCTTACTCAAGTCTCACTCCTGCTACCTGAAAATCCCACTCAAGACTTACACCAACCACCCAAACATCTTGGGCTCACTCCAGTCACCTGAAATCAACTGAGATCGCTTTCAGATTTACTTGCTGACTAGTGGCTTCTCTTTGAGGTGCAGTGGACCCTCCCTTCACTCCCCGGTTTCCCCCCTCCCCCTTTCCTCTGCCCCCCACCGCCCCTCTATGTCTCATTAAGGCTGTTACACACTGCAGTGGACAGCCACTTAAAGCCCTGTCCAAATCCCCCTCTCCGCTAACACGCTAACGCAAGCTGCGGGAGTATCATCACCTACTGGATTAGAGGGCAGCACTATGAGTGTGTGGGAGTGTGTGAGAGTGTGTGAGAGTGTGTGAGAGTGGCCTTTCTACGGGCCGACAGAGGCCTGCTCTTGTTCTTGGTAATTAAAAAAGACTGTGTGCTGTTTGTGGGCTGCTAAAGCCCCGCGGCCCCTACACCCAAATTAACCTTTCAATGCTGTAATCACCAGAGAGACCGTAGACCAGCCGGGGGTGGAGGGAGAGGGTGGGGCGGGCATCTTTCTCCCCCTCTCTCTTTTTGTCTTTCTCCAATTTCACTATCTCTGTCTCTCTCTATTTTCTCTACTTCATTCCTCTCTCTCTGTTTTCTTTCTATTCTCTATTCTGTCTTTTACCTTTTATCTATCACTCTTTCTTTTCTTTCCCTCTCTCCCTGTCTCTCCCCTCTATTTCCATGGTCTCTATCCCTGTCTCTGTATCTCTCTACATTTTTTTTCTATCCATGTCTATTTCCCTCTTCTCTCTCCCTTTCCATTTTCTATCCTTCCCTAGAGAGAGAGAGAGAGAGAGAGAGAGAGAGAGAGAATAGTTTAATGTCTCTGGTTTAGGTCTATAAGCGGATCAGTTTAATCTAAACTCCATCAAGACACACACTGAACAAGCATCGAACACACACTGCTACCCTAAACACACACTGCTACCCTAAACACACACTGCTGCGCTGAACACACACTGCTACCCTGAACGCATACTGCTGCGCTGAACACACACTGCTGCCCTGAACACACACTGCTGCACCGAACACACAGAGTTGCACTGAACACACACCGCTTCCCTAAACACACACTGCTGCACTGAGCACACACTGCTGCCCTGAACACACACTGCTACCCTGAACACACACTGCTGCCCTGAACACACACTGCTGCCCTAAACACACACTCCTACCCTAAACACACACTGCTACCCTGAACACACACTGCTGCCCTGAACACACACTGCTGCACTGAGCACACACTGCTGCCCTAAAAAACACACACTGCTGCACTGAGCACACACTGCTGCCCTAAACACACACTGCTGCACTGAGCACACACTGCTGCCCTAAACACACACTGCTGCCCTAAACACACACTGCTGCCCTAAACACACACTGCTGCACTGAGCACACACTGCTGCCCTGAACACACACTGCTGCCCTAAACACACACTGCTACCCTATACACACACTGCTTCCCTAAACACACACTGCTGCCCTGAACACACACTGCTACCCTAAACACACACTGCTGCGCTGAACACACACTGCTGCACTGAACACAGTGTTGCACTGAACACACACTGCTACCCTAAACACACACTGCTGCCCTGAACACACACTGCTGCACTGAGCACACACTGCTGCCCTAAAAAACACACACTGCTGCACTGAGCACACACTGCTGCCCTGAACACACACTGCTGCCCTGAACACACAGTGCTTCCCAAAACACACACTGCTGCACTGAGCACACACTTCTACCCTAAACACACAGTGTTGCGCTGAACACACAGTGCTGCCCTGAACACACACTGCTGCACTGAACACACAGTGCTGCCCTGAACACACACAGCTGCCCTGAACACACACTGCTATACTGAACACACACTGCTGTACTGAACACACAGTGCTACCCTGAACACACACCTAGCAATGCCTTAGCAGCCACCTGGGATACAACCTAGCAAGCATCAAGAACACTCTACCAAGTGTCTGGCAACTGCAATATCATAGCTACCACCTCCAGGTACCAACTTAGGAAATACACTAAATATCTTAAAAAGCTGTTTAAAGGCTGACACTTTCGAAACCTTTAAAGAGCTCTTTCTCTATATTTTATCGTTATATTTCGTACACATATTTTGTATAAGAGCTCTTTAAAGGCTTAGTTGTATAGAGGTGAGGGTATATTAATGGTTTAAAATTTGTGGTTTGGCTTTGGTTTTGCAAGAGAGCCACATTTTTGTACTTAATGATGCAGGAAAATGGACATTTCTTCTAATAACATTTATCAGAAGCTCATAAGGATGTAGTGGCATTAAACAAACTAAGCACATTAGAAATGAAATCATAATGATGTACATTATTATTGTTTATCTGAGCACTTTATCATGCTTGTCAGACTGAACTGCCTCCCACAGCACATTGTCTATTAAATAGCTTGCATACAGAGAGAGAGAGAAATGATAGAGAAATAAAAGAGAAATGAAAGAGAAAGGAGAGAGCTATAAGAGAGAGAGGAGAGAGGGAAATGAGAGAGAGGGGTTAAATAAGAGTGACAAGCGGGTCAGTGATGTGGGAATGATCAGGCTGTATAGTTACAGTGTTTATGTGCAGGGACCTCTCCTCCTACAGCAAGGTTAATAAGAATAAATCAGACCTGCTCTCCTCCAGTCCTCTCTGTTTATGACTCTCTTAGTGGAGCTCTGCAGGTGAAACTCAAACTCCCTGATGACCTCCTAAACGTACACACACTCCGCTGTATTCAAACTGAAATACACACACACACACACACACACACACTTCTGTCACCAATTAAACTTTAAACTCGACCTTTCAGTCAGACTTTATGGCTCAGTTCAGTGAGAGCTGGATGGACAGGGATAAGACAGAGATGAATATGTTAACTTTTCACTCCAAAGGCATCATGAAAACTTTCTCTCACATATTATAACAAAGAAAAGTTGTTGCTTTATTTTTAGCTTTGGATTTGGGTTTTTCTAAAAGTATAGCTACCATAACTGCATGTGCTGTCCTGAGTCCATCGTTATTTTATTTTTTTGTCCATCTTCGTCATGCATTGACTCCACCATTATCAATCGGTTGTCTTGAGATGATCATCATATTTGTTGTCTTGAGATCATCGTCACATGTTATCCTGAGTCTGACATGATCATGTTTTCTCCATCAGGCTTTGATTAAGTTCAAGTAAATACGTTTTCATTGCTTTTGTGTCCTTGTCTTTCTTTCTCGTTCTTCCTGCTTCTTTCATATCTGTTTTTGTTTTCCCCTTATTGTCTCTGTCTTTCTTTCCATCTTTGCCCTCCCTCTCGTTTCCTTCTCTCTCCGACTTCCTGTCTCTCTTATTTGTTTTCCCTATTGTTTCTCTGTGTATCTTGTTTTTCTGTGGTCTCTTTCTTTTTTCTCTCTTTTTCTGTCCTTCCGTCTGTCTTCTTTCTTTGTCCCCCCTCTCCTGTTTATTAAGCACTCTCTGCTCTCTGAATAAAACCAGGCGAAAAGGTCAGTGTGTTAATTAAGAAACCTCCTTGGTGCTTTTGTCACTTTGAATCAGGTGTGGTGAGTAAAGAGGAGGAGGAAACTCTCGCTCCCTCTTACTCTCTTCTTTCTCTCTCTGGGCGTGTGGCGCTGTCCTAATTAAAGCTGCTGTTCTGCTGCAGGTTTTGGCTGAGTGTCTCTCTCCAGCTGAGCCAATGACAAGCTTAATAACACACACACGCACACACACAGACACTCAGCAGTCACCCTGCTCACTGAGCTACAGCACACAACCACAAGTATACACACACACTTACAAACATACACACCACCACCACTGAATGTACTTGCACCCCAGGTCAGTCAGGCCGTGAGTGGTGGCATTAATTACCAGAGATGGAAACACATATTGGCTGATTTGCGATTTGACTTGAACTCGTTTTTAAAATCTCAGGGAACACAGCGTACAGCATTTTTAAAAATAATAATTAATATTTGTATTGTACTGACCTGCTATTGGCTGGCACTGGCCTCTAGAAGCTCATGTGACGTGGTCATGCTGACGGCCATGACAGGAAGCTTTGGGGGGCATGTGCCCTCTGGAAAAGGCCCTCGTTATTTTGTTTATTGTTCTTCGCTAGTTCAAGAGTGTGTGTGTGTTTATTGTGTCATTTTGTGTCGAGGTGTGGGTTATTTTGAAGGTAGGGGGGTCACCCGCTGCATGAAGCCTGAGAGCACTTACTTGCAGCAGAATCATGGCCTCCTCTGTGTCTTACTCAGAGCTGTACAGTGGTGAAGAATAGCGCTTCAAGAAATTCTGCGGCAGACAGACAGAAAGACAGAGGCTGGCGAAAGATACGTGAAGATTGGGACAATGCTGCGAGGCTTCACTGGAAGCCAGCACAGCACGACTCAGTGGCAAAGCCAGCATGGCAAGGCTTGAGGCTGGAGGCGACACGTTGAGGCTAGGTAGCGATGCAGGTGCGAGGAAGACTGCCCAAAGCAAAACCGTTGAAGGCTTCAGCGCCCTCTGAAAATAGAGTATTTATGTTGTTTGTTAGTTTACGTTGGTATGTGTTTACTGTGTCATTTTGTGTTAGGGTAAGTGTGTAATCAGTGTGTCTTTTGGCAGGAGAGTCACTGGTTACATGAAGCTAGTGGTTAATGGTGACCTCCCCTGTGAATTCAGTGCTCTGTATGTGGGTTTCTGCTGGGGTTTTGATAAAATACCAAAATCATGGCCTTTTTTGTCTTACTTCATGCAAACACTACTGTATGATGCTTTAATCAAGCGTTACTTTATCTATCAAATTTTGAATAGTAAAAACAAAATAAGGGTTAAAATTAGATTTAAAATTTGTATTGGATCTAACTACGAACTGTTTGGCCTGTTATTTCAGTGAGCATGGGTGATTATTATCTAAACACAATAGCATCAGCAAAGCCTTTATATGGTGTGATATGGCAACAAATGCACATATCTTACATAAATACATTCAAACGATTAAAGACACTGGCTCAACCTGGGTTACTTCTATAATGAAGGGTATTAATAGCCAGTTTGTCCTCCTTTGCTGCAGTACCAGCCTCTATTCTGCTGGAAAGGCTTTATTGGATAGATATTGAAAGGAGTTCCATCACTCTAGAGAAAGCAGTTTCACTGCTCCACAGCCCAATGCTGGGGGCTTGGCATTGGACATGGCTCATGCGTAGCTGCTCCAGAGTGTTCCATTCAATTGGCCAATGCTTTTCCATGGAGATGAACTGTAAGTGTGCAGAGCAATGGTCCAGACTGTCTAGATACAGATTTTGTAGCTTGTTCTGACTGATTTGTTTTTATCTTGTTGATTGCCAACAATGTATATTTAAATATGCCACAAACTAGAAATCAGTCCTGCTGTATGATTCTGATATCTATATACTCGTATGAACGATATATCACACAGCACTTCTCCTGTCCCACTGTGTCCCTGACCCGACCCCTGGCCCCTGCACTTGGCCTTCTGTTAAACTCTTCTGCAAACACCCACATTGAAATACGACATCACTTACTGCCTATCGTGACCTGAGTTACCTCTCTTTTGATCATCCTCTCTCTTTCTTTCTTTTTTCCCTATCAGCTTCTTCTCTTTATCTCTCCCTGTGTCTGAGTTATGGCCTTTACCTTGGTCAGTGTGTGACAGTAAAGAGGGTCGAGCAGGATCGAGGCTGTGTTATTTTTTATTTTCCTCTTCCTCTCGACTGTCGCAACCTTCTTTATTCACTCCATCTTTTTGACTTTGTGAACACTTCATCACTTCTGCCATGCTGACAAAGCTGTTCCTGTCTATGCTGCTAGTTTTTCTTTTACAGTTCTAGTCTATGGTTTTACTTTCACTGTTCTAATCAGTGTTACTGTTCTGACTCTTACTGGTTCATCTTTTCCTTATTACACTTTGAATACCACAGTTCTAGTCTGTTACTAGTTTTCCAGTTAAGGCCACAGCACCCTGTGAAGGCATCACATTGTAGGGTAGCATATCATCACATAGCAGAGCAGTATTATAGAATGCCCATATAAGGAACCTGTAAATATCAGGTTCAATTTTATTTTTACACTGTACTGGTATAAACTGAATAGAATGGTGCATTCAGTATCACTTATCATGCCTGAAATTAGTTTACTTCCTCTTTGTTTACTAGCTGGAAGATACAAGCTGAAAAGGTTAGGCTAGTAATGTTAGCTGAGCTAACAGACCATTACCATTTGTCTACTTACCTAAAAGGCTGGCCTTTAAAGTTGTAGTGTATTATTTTCTTTCCCTGTTACAGTTGTATTCAGTGTTAGAGTTCTAGTCTCTTAGTCGTTTCCCTGTTACAGTTCTGCTCTATGCAACTGACTTCCCTTTTGCAGTTCTTATATGTTACTACACTCCCAGTTACAGATCTAGTCTGTTACTTGTTTCCCTGTAACAATTCTAATATACATTACTAGTTTCCCTGTAACAGTTCTAATATACATTACTAGTTTCCCTGTAACAGATCTAATCTATATCACTAGTTTCTCTGTTACAGATCTAGCCTGTTGCTAATTACCCTGTTACATTTCTGCTTTAACTATGCAACTAATTTTTCTTTTGCTGTTCTAATCTGTTACTAGTTTCCCTGTTACAATTAAAATCTATATTACTAGTTTCCCTGTTACAGTTCTAATCTATATTACTAGTTTCCCTGTTACAGTTATAATCTATATTACAAGTTTCCCTGTTACAGTTATAATCTATATTACTAGTTTCCCTGTCGCAGTTCTAATCTATATTACTAGTTTCCGTTACAGTTCTAATCTATATTACTAGTTTCCGTTACAGTCCTAATCTATATTACTAGTTTCCCTGTTACAGTTCTAATCTATATTACTAGTTTCTGTTACAGTTCTAATCTATTTTACTAGTTTCCCTGTTACAGTTATAATCTATATTACAAGTTTCCCTGTTACAGTTATGATCTATATTACTAGTTTCCCTGTTGCAGTTCTAATCTATATTACTAGTTTCCCTGTTACAGTTCTAATCTATATTACTAGTTTCCGTTACAGTTCTAATCTATATTACTAGTTTCCCTGTTACAGTTCTAATCTATATTACAAGTTTCCGTTACAGTTCTAATCTATATTACTAGTTTCCCTGTTACAGTTATGATCTATATTACTAGTTTCCCTGTTACAGTTCTAATCTTTATTACTAGTTTCCCTGTTGCAGTTCTAATCTATATTACTAGTTTCCCTGTTACAGTTCTAATCTATATTACTAGTTTCCGTTACAGTTCTAATCTATATTACTAGTTTCCCTGTTACAGTTCTAATCTATATTACTAGTTTCCGTTACAGTTCTAATCTATATTAAGTTTCCCTGTTACAGTTCTAATCTATATTACTAGTTTCCGTTACAGTTCTAATCTATATTACTAGTTTCCCTGTTACAGTTCTAATCTATATTACTAGTTTCCGTTACAGTTCTAATCTATATTACTAGTTTCCCTGTTACAGTTCTAATCTATATTACTAGTTTCCCTGTTACAGTTCTAATCTATATTACTAGTTTCCCTGTTACAGTTATAATCTATATTACTAGTTTCCCTGTTTCTGTTCTAATCTATATTACTAGTTTCCCTGTTGCAGTTGCAATATATGCTACTTCTTTCCCTGTTACTGTTCTAATCTATGTTAATAATTCTTATTTATATTTATTTTCCCCTTCTAGACCCCAGTCCTGCTTATGCCATGGGACTGGTAAGTTATTGTGCACTTTGTAATATCCAACATGGAAAGTAGGTTCAATAAATCCAAACTGTGCATTCATCCAGCTGCTTCCGGTGTCACTCTGTAACGCTCTGGCTTTTACACACACTCATTGTGTTTGTTTGTGTTATGCTCTTTTCCTCCAAAGCCCCTGATTTCCGTGTGTTACTCTGACCTGTTTTCTAGGAGCTAATTGGGGGTTGAGCGGATGATCTCTGCTGAAAAATGCCCTATGCTGCCTGGTCCCATGGGATACGCTAACCCCAGGTTATAACTGTATGGAGGACAGAGCAGGATTAGTGGGGGTGTGGGGGTCCTCACCTGCATGCCAAAAATGGAGCAGTAAAGTAGTTTGGGTTTTGTAGACTTCATTATTTATACCTGCTTATTTTCAGATATAGGGGACGGGGCACAAGCTAAAACATTTTGCTTTTGTTAAAAAAAATAAATAAAAAGAATTGAACAGGTTTAGTTTTATATATATATATATATATATATATATATATATATATATATATATATATATATATATATAAATAACAACCAGTACATGTTTTGTACAAATGAAAGCCAATTTTCAGTTCAACATCAATTGAAGTTTATTTGTATATTGCTTTTTACAACAGTGTTGTCACAAAGCTGCTTTATAGAAGTTTAAAAACGTACGTGTATCCCCCTGTGAGCAAGCCAAAGGTGATAGTAGCAGGGAAAACTCCCTCAAGACTGGAGGAAGAAACCTTGGGAGGAACCAAGACCCATCAAAAAGCATTTATAATTTAAGCTAAATTTAGAATAAAATCTGTTTGAATTCTGCAGGACAGAAGGGCAGTCATTAGGTCAGGAAGCATAAAAAGATTTAATTAGTTTTACTTGGAATTATGGCTGTGGAGAATAAAAAATAAATAAATAAAAACTTTTCAGAGTGCGGCTGGCGACTCCGGCAGATCTAACTATAACAGCATAAACTAAAAGGAGAGAACCAAAAGGTAACATTGATATGAGAGCACACTGAAACACTTTACCACAAGCCTTTGTGTCCATGAACCCCTGGATCTCCTGCCTTTATCTAAATGGAAAGATTAACTACCAAAAGCTAAACAAAACAAGTATGTTTTCCGTCTAGACTAAAAGGTTGAGTCCTGAACATTAACTGGGAGATTATTTCATAATGTGGGGGCTTTGTATAAAGCTCTTTCACCGTCTTTTGAATTTTAGGAACCAGGATCCCGTAATCTGAGTAAACGTGGCGGTTCGTAATAGGAAATAAGATTATGTAGGTATTCCAGTGCAGGGCTTTAAAAAAAATAGCCAGTCTAATGTAAAACTGGGTTGATGTGTACATTATTTATTTTTACAAAATAAAACCGGTCAGTAAGGTAGGATGTAAACCAGGATAACACGATTCCTGTGATTACAACCATGTTTTCTAATCTGTCCAAGAGAATAGAGTGATCTATACTGTCAAAAGCTGCACTTAGATCGAGTAGCACCAGTAGAGATACGTGGCCCTGGTCAGATGCAAGAAGATTATTTGTTATCTGAACAAGAGCCATCTCTGTACTGTGGTGGGGCCTAAAACCAGATCGGATTTTTTAAATTACATGTTGTTCTGATGTTGATAAGAACAAGTTGTTGGGCTACAGCTTTTTCTTAGATCTTAGAAATAAATGGTATGTTTGAAATAGATCTATAGTCTGACAGTACTTCTCAACAGGCTGTGAATACAACAATGATTTTTAATAAAAAATTTAATGTTTACAGTGTTTGCTTTCCACACATTTTTTACAGCCATCACAGATTTTGTCATTGCCAGTGATAACTGGTGCTTTTTAAAATGTAATATTAAGGTAGTGTAACAATAATGACAGAAAAAAATTATATGTGTAATTAATATAGCCCCTAGAAGCTAAATGGCTTTAAGGCAGTGATGTGCGACCAACTGGAGAAACCAGTTTTGTTCTCCTGAAATGCAGCACTTTTAGAAGGAGACACGTTGTGTGTTCCAGAAAGCCACCATGATTACACCAAGTTTAAAACATACTGGAAGACGAAAACACCCCATTGGGAGAACAGTTAACACCAGGGGAACAACTTCCGCTGTTCAGTTACAGCAATGCTGAAGACATATTTTACCACTGCAGTTTGTAAAACCTTAATTTCCTCTCAAAACACCGTAATAGTTTCACTGAAACAGCCAAGATCCCTCTGCAAAGTGTACAGTGTCAGCAAATTTATAAATTTACTGCTTGCCTTCAGCGCCTTTCTATCCCAGACCCAGACCCTGATTCACCTCTAGACCTGGTCCCACAAGTGATTCCAATAACTATCCTTTGAGTTCTTCCAATTAATGTTCCTTGAGCAATACCATCTCTCTGGCATTTCTGATTTAGTCCTTCTGGGTTCTTGACCCTCAAGAGCTTCCAGTACTTTTTGTGGTACTGGTCCAGTCTCTTCAGTTGTTTTACCATCTCCAGTTGTTTTACCAGTTTTACCAGCTTCTAGAAAGCATTTACCATCCCTCACATGGCTCTGGTTATTGTCTCTCAAGCAGTTACAGCTCCTCTTTGAGTGTCTCTATTTACTGTCCTTTACAAGCTCCTTTGGTTCCTGTCCCTCACATGGGACCTGTTACTGTCCCTTATGAGCTCAATTTATCAACTCTTGAAGAACTTTTAAAGTTTCAAGCAGCTCTGGTTTCTGTTTTTTGTCTCGTAAATGGTTTTAGATACTGTCAATTGAGTAGCTCTAGTTGTAGCTCATATAACATTTCCAATTCCTGTCCCTAAAGCATGCTTTTCCTTTGAGTATGATACCTCTGTTTTGATCTCTATCCCTTAAAATCCTCCAGTTAATGTCCCATGAGTGGGTTCTGTTACTGTTCCTCAAGAGGCTCTAGTTATAGTTCCATTATCAGGCTCAATCCCTGTCCCTCAAGCCTCTCTGGTAATGGTCCCCCCCAAAAGAATATCTGGTTTCTATTCCTTTGAGCATTTCCAGTTATTATCCCTCAAGAGGTTCTAATTTGTATCCCGGGACCCTTAAGCTGTTCTTTTTCCTATCCTCCCAGTTATTGTCTCTCTAATAGATTCAGTTACTGGTCCTCAAGAAGTTCTGGTTATAGTTTTACTAGCAGTTCCAATTCATGTCACTCAAGCATCTCTGGTAATGGTTCCTAAGAAATTCTGTTTATTAGCACATGGGGGCTGTTGTTCTGGTTCCTATACCTCAAGTGACTCTTACGGTTCTTCATGTGGTTTTATTTACTGTCCCTCAAGAGGCTCACATTGTAGTTCCTTTAGTGGTTAGTTTCTGTGCCTCAACACACACCAGTTAGGCTCCTTCAAGCATTTCCAGCTGTTTTGATTTCTATCTCTTGAATGGCTCCAGTTATGCTCCCTCAAGTAATTTTAGTTACGGCCACTTAAGCATAATTGGCATAGTTTCTTTAGCTCCTGTCCCTCAAGCTGCCCAAGTTAGCATCTCTCAAGGATCTCCAGTTACTTTGCCTTGAGTGTTTCCAGTTATCCAGTTACTGTCCCACAAGTGGCACTGTAGTGCCTTGAGCAGTTCAAAGTCCTGCCACTCAAGAGGCTCCAGTTGTAGTTCCTTGAGCCGTTCATATTCCTGTGTGATTGTGGTCCCTCATGCAGCACTATCTACTATCCCATGAGCATTTCCAGTTATTGTCTCTCTTGGCATCAGTACCTAGAGTGGTATCAATTACTGTTCCTCAAGTAGTCTGTTTCCAGTCCCTTGAGCGGCTCATGTTTTGATCTGTAATGCAATGCAATGTTGAATGTAACGCTTAGCTGTATCAGTTTTTGACCCTCTTAAAGAGTTATCTCTATCATTGAATCTGATTCCCTCGTAAACTCGGGTCACCTCCAGTGATAGTGCTAATGCTCCTTTATGTCCTAATGACATAATTGCACACTCATATGAACCTCGGCCATCAGTTTTGTATATGTTTCTTTGTATATTTGTCTTTTTGGAGATTTTAAATAAATTTTACTGATCCCATAACTTATTTAATTACACAGAAAGCCAAATAAACATAATTATTATAGATACATTTAAACAATGAATATGTACATTAAAAAGTAGAGTGGTCAGTTATCTGCTGCAGTTGTATAGGTCTGCGTGTGAATTTCCTGACTCATAATTGGCACAAATACACTCAGCCACTCACAATACACTGTGAATCAACATCTATCACCTTCCATTTTCATGATTCACACCTGGCTGCTAGTGAATCTGCCCCGCACCCTGTGAGGCGGTCAGTGAGATGGAGCTTGGATGTTAACAAACGGCTCGAGAGGAAGATAAAAAATCCGCTCTGAGGTCTCAGTCAAGGACATACCGCCTCTGCACTTTTATTGTTCCAGTTTAGAGTCTAGTGCCACTCGTGCCACAGCCTCCAGACAAGCGGTACCCTCTCAATCAACACACACACAGAAACAACATCCGGATAGAAGACTAATATATTTGTTGCTTGTGTATTAGGTATATGTAAATACACCCACATATATACCATATATACACCATATGTAATTAGAATAAATGCAAAAGGATACAAATAAAGTAAAAACTAACCAGTAACAATTAACCATTTCCAACAAGGTAGCCAATTATCTTGTGAGCTTATTTGAGGAACAGATATTGGTTCCAGATTTCATATGGACGCCTCCAGCCATCACATGTATTGAATAATTCCATCACCAGCATAATTTTGCACAATTAAGCATTAATTATATAAAGCAGGTGTTTGATGTTGACTACAAATTACTGACTTATTATATATACACTATTGCTCAAAAGTTTGGGATCACAGTGAAATGTCCGTGTTTTTTTAAATGGAGTAGCCTAACTTCCTTAACACAACAATGGACTGACGGGTCTCTAAAGAAAGTTGTTTCTTTCTGGCCATTTTGAGTCGGTCAGCAAGCCATCAACTGCTGATGCTTCAGATACTAAACTAGTCTAGAATGTTGTTCTCCCTTTTATGTTCACTTATTATTATAATGTTTTTCAGCTGTGCATCACAATTGAGCAAGGATGTCCTAACAACCAATTAACCCTTTTTTCTTTAAAAATCATCTGATACACTTAAATTAATTGTGAAATGGACAATATTGTTTGTGAATTGCAGCTACAGCAGCAGAGCAGTGAGTCAACTTGGGAAGATTGTAGACGAACCTGGATCAGATCAAGGGCCTGATGAGGAAGACTAGCCAGAAAGTGAGTTGCAATAGTCAAACCTTGAAATGACAAGCCATTAGACTGGTACCTGGGTGGTCTCCTGCAAGAGAAAGGTCAGGTGCTTGGAACAATACCTGGTCATACAGAATAACGCACAAGTACTTAAATGAGATGATACAATTATGATGAGGACCTTTAGTTTCAGGAATGAACAGCATCTCAGACCTGCTAGGATTAAGCTTCAGATGATGAGCTGGTAACCATGAAGAGATGTCAATTGGACATGCCAAGACACTGCTGTAAACCTCAGATGGTGGAAAGAGAAGCCATGAGAAGTAATTACATCACCAAGAGAACGGCATGGCCTGAAAAGAGAAGAGGACCAGCACTGAGCCTTAAGGAACACTGGTGAAGAGCATACTTGGAGCAGATGTATACACTTTCCCTGTTACCTGATAAGAGCGCTCCCCCAGATAGGACTCAAACCAGTTCCATGCAGAGCCAGACAGACAGACAGGAGGATCTTGTGGTTTACTGTGGAGAAGTCAAGTAGAATCAAACCGATGACAGTTGAGTTGATCTTGCAGTCTAGAGCTTCTTAGTCACTGCTATGAGGGCAGTTTCTGTTGAGTGGGTTGGTTTGAAGCCAGAACTGGTTGGGGGTCCTGGTGCTGGTTCTGGGGAAGACAATTGATTATGGATAGCACGTTCAGGAATTTTTGATAGAAAGTTGCTGAGGTCTGAGCTTGCTTCAGGATCAGAACCACTCTGGCAGTCTTGACTATTAAATTCAGTATTAAATAACCTGTATTAAAGTGAACACGGTCCAAAACAACAACATTTTGATTTATTATCCAAATTTAATGCCTCATCACATTCCAAAAAAGTCAGGATAGGACTATATTTACCACTGTGTAGCGCCACCGATCATTTTACAGCACTTAATGATAATTTGAGGACAATTTACAAATTATTTTAGTTTAGAAAGCAGATTGCTTTGTTAAAGTGGACATGAAACATTTCAGTTTGTATGGATTTCTACAGAATTAAATATGATGGAAATTTTTCATATAAAATGTTTACATGTTAAATTATTATATATTTAAGTTTGTTACTACCCTATGCTTTTGTGCGCCGCCATCTTGCCCGTGCAGAATTGATGACGTCACGCGGTTGGTTGGTTGGTTGGTTGGTTGGTTGAAGACAGCCCAGGAGCATAGTGGTCGCGGTTTAGGAAAAGAATGTGTTGTTTGTCACACTATGGAAAAAGACAAAGCTGAAAGGGGTTTTGATCAGATTACAAGAAACCCAATGGCTTATACGTTCAAGCCGGTGAGGAGAAGGAGATTAGTGGTGCAAACTCCGATTTGTACAGAGGAGCAGCCAGTGGTTCCCGTACAGGTGGAGAGGGTCGGTAACACTACCTGGTGCAGATGCGGTCACTGCACTGCAATGCCGACCGCAACCGAGTCGAGACATTCCCTGCATAACCCTGAGCCGAACTTATCAGATGCTTTGCTGTGAGCGAGACGTTTTGGAGGTGTCTAAGCTTTCTCTACGCGAAGTCCGCGTCCGGCCCGTCAACAGCAGGTAATGTCATCCAGCTAACTAGCTCGCTAGGTTAAACAAATTTAGCATGTAAAGTCGGCGGAGGTGTGCTTTGGGAAATTTGATTATGTAAGATCTGACTCCTGCGCTCTTCTGCTACGGTAAGAAAGCAAGTTTTAATAGTTTAGTGGAATGTGTATCATACAATATATGGCTGTCTTTTACCGAGGAAAGTCAAAATAACACTGTCAACCTGTGAACTGTCAGCTTATATAGCTAGATTGTACCTCTTGCTGCTCTGCTGGGGTGGCGCGTCGTTTGGCTCGTTCCTTGCGGCTCACAGCTACTGCTTTCCTCGAACCCTGAGTCGGACGGTCTGTACATCCTAGCCGGTAAGAGGAAAAGTAATAAACGGAGGGAACAGCCTCGGACTTCAGCTTGTTTGTGCGGCGGACTACTAATACGCCAGACTCAAAAACCCTCTCCTCCACGTAGTCCTCGTCTAAAAAGTGCTCGCAACATACCCTAGCATTGCGGCTAACCGGAGGATTCTCGCGCTTCAGCGCCGCAAACCAACGCCGAAGAACCGCTGTCCGCTTAAGAGGCAAGGTATGTAAGTGAACAATCTTTCTCTCATTCTTCATTCTGTAAAGTTCATTGCTGCACCCAGACGCAATACAAAAGTGGCCCCCTTTGTATCGATTTTTGGTTGGACTTTTATTATCCATTAAGAAACTAATGTACGCTAGTAGTTTATATCAACTAGGTGTTCCTGAACCAACCTCGTGACGTCACACCCAGCGCTGGGAAAAGATGGCGCTACACTTGCTTGGAAAATAATATCTAGATTGCTTATTATTTTAATTCAGTTTCACTGACAAGTGTTCAACCTATAAGATTTGTTAGAGTGAAAATACATCTTGTGAAATGTACCAAATACTTTCAGTGTTTCATGTCCACTTTAAACAAGTTTTCTATCCATTATTCCTATATAACTCTATAAGGTTGAATTATCAGACCATGATATGTTTCTGGAATGCATTACAGAAGCATGCTGTCTATTAACACAGTAGGGTCAAAGGTCACAGGCATTCAATTGTTTTCCGAATTCTTTTCTGTTTCTCTGAATCTTTTGATGATGTGCACCATAGAGGGTAAATTACACAACTACCTTGCAGTCCCTGGCTGAGGAATGTTATTTTTAAACTGCTGAATTTTTTGGCTTGTTCATTTTTGATGGCATGGCCTCAACTCATCTTTATTCTTGGATGCCTCTCTAATGTCCACGCATGATTGCAGCATTCCTAGGCTTGAATTGCTTCTTTTCCAACTTGTTTGGAATGTGTTGCAGACATGAATTTCAGAACGAGCATGTATTAACAAAAATATATAGCTGATATGATAAAACATTACATATCTTGTTTTGTGGTGTTTTTGTTTAAATACGTTACAGTTTAAACAGTTTAAAGTAAATAAATTAGTGTTTCCAGCCTTTCTGGAATTGTGTTTGCTCTTTAAACAGTTGTATGTTGTATCTTCTCAGGCCTTTACTTGTTTTTATTCTTGTAAAGTCTATTGAATTGCCTTTGTATACTTGTATTATTATTAATACTGGTAATAATAATATACCCCATATTTATACTCTCATATGCAAAAGTTTGGGTCCCCCAGGTCATTGTTGTTGGAAAATGTGTCAACAAATAACACTTCTGTATAATTTTAATCCACATTTACTGTTTATTTAATGAATTTCATTTAAAAATCTACAATATATAGGCTGTACAAAAGTTGCAGCCCATTTATATTTTCCTGCAGTAAAATAAAAAGGATGTAATAGCATATGTATTATGTATATATGCATAGGAGTCTAAAGATAAATGATATTGTCTTTCACATTAAAAAAAAAAAACAGAAACACAGACCTTCATGTAAGTTACCCTGTTTTTCTCTGGAGTTTCCAGAGAATCAGAAAATGTATAAAAACAAATATGCACAAAGTAAACGTCATTGTCATGCATGAGGATTTGGGTGAGTGATGAGGCAGGGCTTTATGAGAGCTTTCTCGCAGGCTGTTAAAGGGAACATTAAGCACTAATGGTGTGAAACATCCTAAAGAAACAGAGACGTTTCTTTACATACGCCCTCTGTCAGGTTGGAGCAGCTGAAAGAGCCTGAAGTCTTGCACTAAACGATCAGTGTGCTTTATGTGTGTCCAGTAAAACATCTCAGAAGGCAGCTCGGTATTAGCTTGGTCAAAGAGATCGACGGGGTGCATTGATTTTTATCTAGATTTATATCAATTATTATAAAATATAGAACCATTTCTAGCATGCTGTAGGTTGAGGGTGATATTTTCTTTCTACACAAATCTGTTCCATACAGTGCACTTTTTAAATGCTCCCATATGAAGCTGTCTGCTGCTCTTTACTGCCGGAGATATGTGGCAGATTCTTCACGTGTGGAGAATACTCAAGTGGGGTAGAGTTAACTTCTAACACAATAAAATTACAATCATCCTACCCATGAGCCACCAACAAACAAGTTCTTTTACCTGGTTATTTACAAATGCTAGTAAAAATGTAGAACTTAGAGTTTACATTACAATACCTACATTTAAACTGAGTTATACATTTAACCTAATGATAAACTGTAGAACTCAGTTTATATCACAATACCTACATTTAGACTGAGTTATCCATTCAACCTAATAAGAAACTGTAGAACTCAGTTTATATACAATACCTACATTTAGAGTGAGTTACACATTCAATCTAATGAGAAACTGTAGAACTCAGTTTATATCACAATACCTACATTTAGAGTGAGTTATACATTCAACCTAATAAGAAACTGTAGAACTCAGTTTATATAACAATACCTACATTTAGAGTGAGTTATACATTCAACCTAATAAGAAACTGTAGAACTCAGTTTATATACAATACCTACATTTAGAGTGAGTTATACATTCAACCTAATAAGAAACTGTAGAACTCAGTTTATATACAATACCTACATTTAGAGTGAGTTATACATTCAACCTAATAAGAAACTGTAGAACTCAGTTTATATAACAATACCTACATTTAGAGTGAGTTATACATTTAACCTAATGAGAAACTGTAGAACTCAGTACATTTAGACTGAGTTATACTAGTGTTGCACTACTCAGGACCGAGCTTGGCCTTGTCATGTTCTTAACCTCATTTGGACTCAGTCTTGATTCTTTCTCAAGGTAATATGGACTTGTTGTTAAGACCAGTCAAGCAGTCGAGAGTGCTGGCTCTGTCTGAGGTAACTGAAAGCTGAATTATTTTTTAATATTAACAAAATGAGAATTAAAAGAATAAAACATCCCAACTCTGTGTACTAAACTCATCACCGCTCTTCGACACTGCATCACTGATACATACCCACAGGCGTGTTGTTAGGATACTGGCAGAAGCAGTAGGAGCTTAAAGCCAAACGAAAATGAAAGTTTTAATCTTTATTCTATTACCTGCTGGGTGTGTACAGATTCCAATCTGCACAAGAAACGTGAAGGCTCGAAGTATTTTGGATAGATATCATTCCGATCCAACAGCTAAGTCTGCTTTACAGACAGCACTGAATCTCAGATTAACATATAGAGCAGAGGTTCTTGAGCATTTTCAATGCGCGACCCCTTTTTAGGGTTCAAAATATTTTGTAACAACCCCCCCACCCCCACCCCCTTCACAACAAACAAATGATTGGCAGTAATGCTTTTTAAAAATGAAAGAATAATAGTTATGTATGTTCTCTTACTTAATGTGAAGGTTGGGCCTGCATTCGTGGCATGGTAAAGCACAGTCACAAATCATCCTCTACTGTGAGACGGGCTTTGTATTTGTTTTTCAAATAAGTAAGTGCAGAAAATCTCCTTCGCTTGTCTGCGTGAATCCATATTATCCAAGTACTTTTCATCATATTTTCTAATTATTATTTTGTTTTTTGTCAAGACATAGTTTCAGGATCTTTTGCATTCCCATATCCAGTTCTACTTTCTGTAAAGCACTCTTTTTTTAAGCAAATTTTCACATGTAGACCTACGACAAAGATGCGCGAACCTATATCAAATCGAACAGTCGAGGTGGAACTCTGAGTCTGATTCCATGAACGGACAACTCTGGATCTGATTCTCTGTGCATTTTGCAGAGAAACTGTCATTAATTAACATCAATCTTGCAACCCCCTAGGGTCCATGTCAAGATCCCTATGGGGGTTAAGAACCCCTGATATAGAGTAACACAGCGACATGTGAAAGCAGTGCTTGAAGAACGCGTTCAGTGAGCACAGTGAGGCTAAAGTTGGCTGCTTATTCTGGCAACTGAATACAACTGCTGAATACAACAACCGCTTAGCTAGATCAGGACGGCTGTGGCTCGTCTGAGTCAGTGAGACAAAATTTTTTTGGTTTTTGTTTATGTGCTTGGCAGTAATGAAGCTGTGAGCTGTAGCACTGAAGGGAGAAACACTACAGAGCACGAGAGCTGTGTTCAGTACTTACCCGAGCACAATTTATTCTAACAGTAAATTTATTTGGGCATGTGTTTAACTGACAATATCTTACATACCAAATATAATTAAAAAGTCTGCAAGTTCTTTCTGTCTGTGAGTTTATTGCTTGTATGTTTGTACTGGCTTAAGTGCAGTTTACAGTTTTATTTGTTTCCTGTTTATTAAAGTTATAGTTGTCCTGGTCCAATAGCAGCAGAACAGACATACATTTGTTTGTCTCTAGATATCATATGGCCTTCTCTTCTCTAAAAGCCTAGGAGATTTTGGGGTTCTTTGTCTGATATACAGACAGAGACTCCAAGACTGTAAAAACAAACATAAAATAAGGTCCTGTCACTTTAAACACTTCAAACGTGATACATGACAATATCCAGCACTAATCACGTGTTACGCAATTCTCCTTTGTTGGTGAATGAATCCTCATTGCATTGTTAATCCCTGACATTTTGTAATGAATTCTTTTCTTGCGGTTTTGAACATGTTGCATAATTTGCATGTCTTTGTTGGTTTAAAGAGGATGAGATAATTAATGAAAGGAGTGTTAATTAATTAGCGCGAAACAGGGCTGGTGTACAGTATGTGTCGCAGTGTATTCCCAAAGCCTCTATATCTCTCCCAGCTGAAGATCTACTTCACGTAACTAATTAGTGTTAAGTTTGATTGATGAAGAATGTAATTAGGTGACTAAAGAGCAATTAGCTAATCGGCTAGGCATAACAAGACAGATGATGTCATTGTGGGGGAACAGCTTTCGCTGTAATGGGTTTTTATTGATTTTATAATTTTTTTCATAGCAGAATCTCACAGCCTGTACTTCACTGTTCGTTACCAACAATAGAATAAAAAGGGGATAAAAGGAATGAAAGAAGGATTCAACACTTCATCTGTTAGAGTCAGATGAAATATTTATTAACCATCGCTGCCCTGCTGTATGTGTGCGTTGGAGCCCTATCTCTATGTCTCAGCCAACCACTCCACCAACCTGCATGATCCCACTTCTGACACCAGTTTGACCTTGGCTTAGAGTAAAACACAGGAAACATGCAGGCAGATCACTTACACACATACACTTCCAATAGATGCTAGGTACTAACACTACACTAATTCCTCAGAGCTCAACACATGCACATCTTACGCTAACAACAACTTTACATGAAAGTCTCTTTTACTGTCCAGTGCTCCCGAAGAGCCTCCAAGCATCCCTAGACATTACAATATGTTAATTTCTAGTACATTACTGGTAAATTGACTGCTATGTAAAAGTACAGCAGAATGTAGCTACAGCACTGTGATCCTGTGCTCCACATAACTGTGAGGTTTCTATTTTAATATGAAGTTGCTATTAGTAAAAACACCCTGCCTCCATTGTGTATGGTATAAACTGTAATTGCACTTTATCTTCTAGGAGCACTGGCTAAGTAATGCACTTGTACTGTATGTAGTCTTGTATTTGTTCTCTTCTCTGTGGGTGTTCCAGTCTGGCTAGGTATTGCCTTGTTTTTTTCTAGGTATCAGCACTGGCCCTGTGTTTATGGCAGTGTTTGAGTATAGAGTGGTTTGGACTTAATCCTGTTGTACTAGATAGAGATTCATACTCTAACCAACACTAAGCACTTTTGTAAGTCGCTCTGGATAAGAACGTCTGCTAAATGCCGTAAATGTAAATGTAAATTGTGGTAAGCACACTTTGACTGTGCTGTAATATTGCTCATCTCCTCATCATACAACCCTGCAGGTGGATGAAAACCAACGAAAATTAGGCAGAATAACCATAAACAGACACATAGATATGCTGACACTTTGGATGCAGTCTTTGGAACTGGTGAAACTGAATTGCTATTGTTCAGAGTTCAGATAAGTCTTGTGAAATTTTACAGAAAGGGGCTTTGAGAATTACCAAAGCTCTTAAATGATATACTCATATGACAAACATACAGCGAATTCTAAACAAGAAAATGATAAATACAAGGCTAACATCAGCTTACTTCAATAAATGCATTATTTTACCACAATAAATAAAGGAACCCAAACCACACAGTACCATACTTCACCTAATACACTAATGAGTCCACTTCTATACTTCACCTACTACACTAATGAGTTCACTTCTATACTTCACCTAATACACTAATGAGTTCACTTCTATACTTCACCTACTACACTAATGAGTTCACTTCTATACTTCACCTAATACACTAATGAGTCCACTTCTATACTTCACCTACTACACTAATGAGTACACTTCTATACTTCACCTAATACACTAATGAGTCCACTTATATACTTCACCTACTACACTAATGAGTTCACTTCTATACTTCACCTAATACACTAATGAGTTCACTTCTATACTTCACCTAATACACTAATGAGTCCACTTCTATACTTCACCTACTACACTAATGAGTTCACTTCTATACTTCACCTAATACACTAATGAGTTCACTTCTATACTTCACCTACTACACTAATGAGTTCACTTCTATACTTCACCTAATACACTAATGAGTCCACTTCTATACTTCACCTACTACACTAATGAGTACACTTCTATACTTCACCTAATACACTAATGAGTCCACTTATATACTTCACCTACTACACTAATGAGTTCACTTCTATACTTCACCTACTACACTAATGAGTTCACTTCTATACTTCACCTAATACACTAATGAGTCCACTTATATACTTCACCTACTACACTAATGAGTACACTTCTATACTTCACCTAATACACTAATGAGTCCACTTATATACTTCACCTACTACACTAATGAGTTCACTTCTATACTTCACCTAATACACTAATGAGTTCACTTCTATACTTCACCTACTACACTAATGAGTTCACTTCTATACTTCACCTACTACACTAATGAGTCCACTTCTATACTTCACCTACTACACTAATGAGTACACTTCTATACTTCACCTAATACACTAATGAGTCCACTTATATACTTCACCTACTACACTAATGAGTTCACTTCTATACTTCACCTAATACACTAATGAGTTCACTTCTATACTTCACCTACTACACTAATGAGTTCACTTCTATACTTCACCTACTACACTAATGAGTCCACTTCTATACTTCACCTACTACACTAATGAGTACACTTCTATACTTCACCTAATACACTAATGAGTCCACTTCTATACTTCACCTAATACACTAATGAGTCCACTTCTATACTTCACCTACTACACTAATGAGTACACTCCTATACTTCACCTAATACACTAATGAGTCCACTCCTATACTTCACCTAATACACTAATGAGTCCACTTATATGCTTCACCTACTACACTAATGAGTTCACTTCTATACTTCACCTACTACACTAATGAGTCCACTTCTATACTTCACCTACTACACTAATGAGTCCACTTCTATACTTCACCTACTACACTAATGAGTTCACTTCTATACTTCACCTAATACACTAATGAGTCCACTTCTATACTTCACCTAATACACTAATGAGTCCACTTCTATACTTCACCTACTACACTAATGAGTTCACTTCTATACTTCACCTACTACACTAATGAGTCCACTTCTATACTTCACCTAATACACTAATGAGTCCACTTCTATACTTCACCTAATACACTAATGAGTCCACTTCTATACTTCACCTAATACACTAATGAGTCCACTTCTATACTTCACCTAATACACTAATGAGTGCACTTCTATACTTCACCTAATACACTAATGAGTTCACTTCTATACTTCACCTACTACACTAATGAGTTCACTTCTATACTTCACCTAATACACTAATGAGTACACTTCTATACTTCACCTAATACACTAATGAGTTCACTTCTATACTTCACCTAATACACTGAGTCCACTCCTATACTTCACCTAATACACTAATGAGTCCACTTATATGCTTCACCTACTACACTAATGAGTTCACTTCTATACTTCACCTAATACACTAATGAGTACACTTCTATACTTCACCTAATACACTAATGAGTTCACTTCTATACTTCACCTAATACACTGAGTCCACTTCTATACTTCACCTAATACACTAATGAGTGCACTTCTATACTTCACCTACTACACTAATGAGTTCACTTTTATACTTCACCTAATACACTAATGAGTGCACTTCTATACTTCACCTAATACACTAATGAGTTCACTTCTATACTTCACCTAATACACTAATGAGTGCACTTCTATACTTCACCTAATACACTAATGAGTGCACTTCTATACTTCACCTACTACACTAATGAGTTCACTTTTATACTTCACCTACTACACTAATGAGGTCACTTCTATACTTCACCTACAACACTAATGAGTTCACTTCTATACTTCACCTACTACACTAATGAGTCCACTTCTATACTTCACCTACTACACTAATGAGGTCACTTCTATACTTCACCTACTACACTAATGAGGTCACTTCTATACTTCACCTACTACACTAATCAGTTCACTTCTATACTTCACCTAATACACTAATGAGTCCACTTCTATACTTCACCTACTACACTAATGAGTTCACTTCTATACTTCACCTACTACACTAATGAGTCCACTTCTATACTTCACCTAATACACTAATGAGTGCACTTCTATACTTCACCTAATACACTAATGAGTGCACTTCTATACTTCACCTACTACACTAATGAGTTCACTTTTATACTTCACCTACTACACTAATGAGTCCACTTCTATACTTCACCTACTACACTAATGAGTTCACTTCTATACTTCACCTACTACACTAATGAGTTCACTTCTATACTTCACCTACTACACTAATGAGTTCACTTCTATACTTCACCTACTACAAAAATGAGTTCACTTCTATACTTCACCTACTACAAAAATGAGTCCACTTCTATACTTCACCTACTACACTAATGAGTCCACTTCTATACTTCACCTAATACACTAATGAGTTCACTTCTATACTTCACCTACTACACTAATGAGTCCACTTCTATACTTCACCTACTACACTAATGAGGTCACTTCTATACTTCACCTAATACACTAATGAGGTCACTTCTATACTTCACCTAATACACTAATGAGGTCACTTCTATACTTCACCTAATACACTAATGAGGTCACTTTTATGCGATACAATATGTTGTACTGTTATATGTCTAGTGTATGTGTTTTTGGTTTTTGTGACATCAGAAAAATGGGCTTAGTCCTCATTTATGGACTGAATCCTAAATGCCTATATATTATACATTATGTATACAGTATACACATATAAATAGTACTGCTGCTTTTTATTGCACTGCCAACTGCATAACTGTGTATTTGCACTACCAAAGTCTGCACTATTTACACTGGTTAGCTGCACTACTGTCATCCTTCTCACATACACACTGTGTATCTATCTAGTATTTTGTCTTTTTATTGTATACAAATAAACAGGTTGCTTTTGTTACTGTGCCTTTAAACCCATGTGCACACTACCGCGCAGCAGTGTTTGGGCAGCCTTCAGGTGGTCGCTGGTGATGTTTTCAATCAAAAGTAGTCAGACAGAAAATTTATTGAATTACATACAACTACCATTTTAAAAAGCATGTGGAACTTGCAGATGAGCTCTGTTCTGATTGGCCCTGGCTCATTCGGTAAGCAGTATGTGCTGAAACAGTCACTTCACTGTGAATGTGGGCAGGGCTAATCGGCTGTAGACTGAACAGGCAGATATATGTAAACTTGATTGTTTGCGTGATATCATAAAACATTATATTTAAAACAGGCTGATTTTGTAGCTTGTTTATATATGAATAGCTGAATGGTACTGAAAATATTATACAATGTTTTCATACTACATAGAAGTATTTCCATGAGATGGGTCCTTCAAGGTATGAAGGGAATTTGTGCCCTGAAAATATATAAATAAATGCAATTTAAAGAATCATATGGGTCCCTAATGAGTTTTTTTCTTTCTTCTTTCATTGCGCTGGGTTTTCTAAAGCAGCGTTTTCTCCACTACAGCTTTTTACTGATTCTTAATTACACTGAAAACCATGAATACACTTACAAAGCAGATTAAAACTGCAATAAAGGCTGCATGCAATCTGGGGAGCTTTAAACATATTAAGGAAATTAATTATCTATGCAAATGTATTTTTCCACCCACTGTATAATAATTATTCAGAGGCAAAGCATGTGTTTTGATTGGTTGGTTTGATATCAGGGGGGATTTAATGATTTATTAATTTAGACTCTTCTTTTTCTTGCAGGGCTGTCTCAGAGGATGAGTTTTAGTGTCATTCTCCTGAGAAAATCATGTGTGTATGTCACCAGAGGCAGACTGCCTATATTTAAACATCAGATTAAAGCAGCTTCTATAAAGAAGAAGAACGTCAAATCAAAACGGAGTGAGTTTCCAAAACTGGAGATTAAAAACTGATTTAAAGCTACTGAGAAAATGGGACTCCTAACAACCACCTGGAAGACCCACCAAAACTGTCCCCATCAACACTCAAAGCACTTAAAGCTTTCATCTTTGAAAGACTTTAAAAAGCTGAAAGGTCATACCCTCTTTACTTTTTCTTTTTTTCTATTTTTTCTTAATTTTGGGTACTTACTAGGTAAGTGTGAGGCACAAATTTAAAAGCACTAGATGATTTTTTTTTAATTTGGGGTGGCATGATGATACATAAAAGCCTAAATAAAAGTCTAAAAAAGTCTAAAGTAAACCCACTAAAATGCCCAATAGGTTCTAGACATTACATGGGTATTTTGGGGTGCATGTCATACTATGTCACATATTTCTTTGCATAACTCTACATGTAAACAGTATCATGTATTGCCTGGTCTAACCTGTGTCTTGTTTTTGTATGTATTATAAGTCATTTGTATTTATTACACTATATTGTCTGCACTAAGTAAACTGTATTAAACACAACTGAACATTGTTGTGTTTCACTGTGTGCTTTTATATAGCTGAAATAACAATAAAACATCTTGAACCCATACTTACTCCGCTAATATGTAGAACCATACTAAACAACATTTCAGTACTATTTGGTTAAACTGTATTACAGCTAGCTACTGTTATGTTGTGTGCATGCAAAATAGTTATTTGGTACTTTGGAGCTTGTACCTAACACTTACATATATATATATATATATATATGTGTGTGTATATAGTTGTACAATATAATTTTTGACACTGAACCGCACACATATTAGTCAATGTGCATCCATCTATCCATTATATTCCGCTTTATCCCACAAGCTGGGGTCATTAGGGGGGCAGGTGGAGCCAATCCCAGCATCATTGGGCAAAGGCGGGGTACACCATGGACAATTTGCCAGTCCATCCCATGCCCAACATTTTAGTGTGATCAACCCAACATGCATGTTACTCAGGCACGGGGAGAACATGCACACTCCACACAGAACGACCCGGACCGGGAATCAAACCTGGAACGTCTTGCTGTGAGGCGACAGTACACCACTACACCACCGTGCCACAGAGTCCTTTTAGTCTAAAGAACAGTCTTGGAATGTGCCATCACATTACCCAATATAATTATCTAGTAATTTAGAAGTTGTATCACACACATACTAATATCTAGACCCTGTTGGTTATATAGTACTTTGGAATTTGTAAACCATACTTATTTATTTCATATGTAGAACCTTTTTGTTATTTTACTGTAATTTAGTCAAACAGGTCTTACAGGTTATGTTTATATAATAATCTAGTATTTTGAAGATTGTACCCCACAACTACTCAATTAATATCTAAAACCTGTTTCACTGTAATTTATTTTCAGTTTAACTGAATTAAGGAACTCATCATCACGTTCCCAATAATACTTATCTAGATTTTACACTTAATTAACATCTAGAACATGTTTGACATTTCAGTGTAATTTACTAAGATTTTGAACCTTAACATCATATTACATCATATTACATCATATTACATCATATTAACTAGCACTTTTATTATACTTCACCCAAACCTGGTGCAAACCTAGAACCTAAGCATCTGTAAATGAAGGTGTTATTTTCATGATGCTGAAAAGCCTGTACTTATGAAATAAATCAAATAAATGAAGGCGGTCTATGAGCTTTGCATGGTACAGTATATGTGTATATTGTTTATGTTTACATCATGTCTTCTCTAGAGAATAAATTCACTTTCAATAAATGAAACTGGCGACATATAGCATGTACATTTCCATAATCAGAAATATTATCAAAAATAGCATTAATAAGCTGAAATATTTTATATTTATAAATTTTAAATGAAATATAAAACATTTGTCATATTTGTAAGAAATTCCAGCGTTCATGCAGTGCCACATAATCAGAGCCTTCAGATCATTAATTCTGTTCCTTTGTTCTGAGACAGTGATCAGAGGAGTAACGTTAATGGATGAAAAGTGGCTCTAGATTGTTCATTTAAATTCATGTCATGCTAATGAAATAAGTTCAGCAGCTAGTTTATGATATTAACTCAACTCCCCAGCCTTATTATAATATTAATGAGCTCTGCTGAAGAGACGTTCAGAATAATGCAGCATCGTGTTCAACCACATATTTCATCATTTTCTTCAAATGGAGCGTCACATCATAACAAGCGCTGCCAAACGAGCTGATTTTTGGGGCTTTTATTCAGGTCTATGAAGGTCCAACAACTAAAACTATGAATTAGACATGCAATCACATGGCAAGTCAGTGTTCATAATGCTTTAATAATAATAACACCTTTATTAATAATAACAGTTCATAACAATAATATTTTTACAGTGCAGTAAACCAGTAAAAACAAGCAAACAAAAAATTTGTGTGTGGTAATAAAAAAGAGCTTATTTACACATATTTTACATATAACACATTTTTGAAACAGATTGATCAAATGGGACCAAGACAACAGACAACCATATTCGGGATTGTCATATTTGTATTGGCATACGTCCATATTTGAAAGCATGTGTACAGCATGTGTGTGTTAGTTCTTATCTATATTTGGGGTATATACGGCAAGCAGCCACAACATTAGAACCACCTACATAGAACAATCCTAAAGGAACAGGCTGTTTAATTCTGAGGAATAAAGAGTTGAAAACGGTCACGAAATGAATGAAATAAATTTCATCTTTTATTATTGACATTATACATGGACGTCAGATAGAATGAAACAAATGTAGGATATGTGCTCTTTAAAGCAACCAAAAGCTCGCACTACAACTCTGAGTCTTTGGCCCAGATCATGTAAAGTGAAGCTTTAAGTGCCGCTGCTATTGTCATTCTGAAGCCGTGGGCTAATGTGATCCGATGCTAATAGCCTAGCGTTACAGGCCCTGCAGCCTGTCCAAACAAGATTAGCTCCCTTCAACATGGAAATGTAATCTAATACCAACATTAAAAATCACTCAAAATCACTTTGCAGGTTTAAGCTGAAGATTAGGGTGACTGGAGCGCTTCACTCACCATTAACATGCGGTCAGTTTGAGTTGTTAATATGGAGACTTGCATGCCTGACTGCGCTGCGTGAAACTAACATGTGCCACAACACAAGATTTCAGAAATCCTCCTCGTCCAAACAGCCTCCTCCAGCTTTCAGAGTCTTCCTCCACTTTTATATAAATTAATAAGTAAACAGATTTTATTTGTAAAGCACTTGTAAATGTTAACATTACCTGAGAAAGAATAAACATTCTTTTATTCTCAGTCAGTTCGAAATAGGTATATTACACAATACGACCGACCACTTCATCAAAACCACCTCCTTGTTTATTTTATCAGCTCCTTTTACCATATAGGAGCACTTTGTGGTTTTACATATATGGACTGTAGTCCATCTGTTCCTCTCCATACTTTGTTACCCTTTGTTTCTCAATGTTCAGGACCCCCCCTCAGGGCCACTACAGAATAGAGCAGAACAGAGACACTAAGGTGTTTAAAACTCAAGCAGCACTGCTGTGTCTGATCCACTTGTGCGTGTGCAACACACACTAACGCACCACCACCACCATGTCAGTGTCACTGCAGTGCTAAGAATCAACCACTAACCAAATATGTAGGAGTCCATGTAGGGGTCCATCAAAGTGTGTCAGTAAAATCACCTTTCTGCAGCAATTTTCATTTCTGCATTCTTATGGGATTCTAGTATTTTGTTAGCACTAAGCTTATTTAAATCTTTTTAAATGTATTCCACATTTTAATTGAAGCCAATAATATATATTATTAGCATATAATTTACTTGGCAGTTTCACAATAAAGAGTGCTGCCATGTCTCTATATTTAATATTTCACTCATATTCATAGTCAGTGGAGTATCTAGAACTTAGAACTCATTGGGCAGAAGGCTGGAAACACCCTAGACAGGCTGCCAGTCCATCACAGGGCAAACACACAGACATGCACAATCACACTTAGAGACAATGTAGTACATTCACTTTGTTTGTCTTTAGATTCTGGAAGGAAAGCAGAGCTTCTGAATGAAACCCATGCAGACACAGGAAGGACACACAAGTTCCACACCAAAGGACCATGGTCACTTAACCTGGTAATCATCATTATCTATTGCACTGCCATGTCAACTGTGTTTTAGTTTTGTTTAGTCTTTTGTTTCTTTTTTTTTTTTTTTTTTTTTTTCAAAAAAATGATTCCATTTGTTGAAAGTCCAAACATAAAAGGGGGGGGTAATTTCTTAGTCACTGTAACTACGCTGATGGTTAATTTAATGCTAGGCCTTCACTTTAGTTGTTCAAAGGTATCTATATACATATATACCGTTTATCTACATAGACATAGCTAGTTCTACCTAGATACCAAATAAAAAACAATTCATAATAAGCCAATTCCAAGAATTTAACCCTTTTGTTTACATCCAAAATTAATCAATAAAATAAGAGCAGCTCTCTAAGCCTTCTGAACAACTGCCCATACTGTGCAGTCTGATACTGTTGCTTCATTTGTCTTGACTGAGTACCCCCACTTGCCTGCCTTCTGGACCAGTTTGACCACCATGGAGCTCCTTGCTGTTTAATCCTGTGTAGAAAGCCACACCTGCATGTGACTGAACTGCCTGATGATACTGCTGCCTGTGCAGACTCCTACTTAGTCATGGATATTTCTTATCCTGTCTCACAGGCTAATCAGTCATTTTCTTCCCCTGCCTCAAAATACACTGAGCTGTTCTCATGTTCTTACTCTAAGCTTCTAACGGTTATTGACGGTTATGGTTTTCCACTGTAATGCACTCCTTACAGCAGTCACTGGTTTCCACTGTTAACACTGACTGATTTTCATAGATCTATTTCTCATTGTTAGTCTGACAGACCAGAGTAGTGATTGCTTATCATTGGTAAATCTTAATACATTATAGGGATGGGCACCTCACTAATATACCTTCAAAAACCAACAAACTTTGTCAAACCTTGGCTTTCGCATTTGAGTCGCTGGTTTGGTTAAAGATCAGAGCTCAGAGCTTAGTGATGCTGATTTAACATAGTAGTTTTTGTTGATGTGTGTAAAGCACATATGCAGCATCATATGTGTCTATTGCCTGACCATTAATGACCTTGTATGTGTCTTTTAATGAGAAATGCATGTAGGACCAAGCTTTGAAACATTTCTGTTAACCACAGGGTGAGATTTCGGTGGTCCCACAGAGAGAAACACACTGTGGGTCTACAAAATGACACAGAACATCAGAGGTCTACTTGCTTACAGTAGAATTCTGCGCTGTTAATCTGCAGTGCGTAGATGAATCGTCTGTACTTGGCCTCGTTTTAAAAGGCCATGCATTTCTGTAAGGGGGCCGAGGGGGGAACATAATTTATCCTCAAGATCTTTTCAGAGCAATGTGGTTATGTGATGATCCTCTGGAAAAAATAGTTCCTCCATAAACATGTCTAAAAATATAGACAATGAAACTGTGCCTGTTTTAGGGTTTGCTGAAGCAGCATGTTACCTTTTAACGTCACAGTTCCATAAAAATCTAGCATGCACAGTTTTCCAGCCACATCTCGCAGGGTCAGAAGTGATCTTGGTACTGAATGGTGCCTACAGAGGGACCACTCCCTCTTGTCTGTGCTCATATAACATCCAGATCAATAAATCGATAACACAAGCAAAACAAGCTAGCTAGTGAAATACATATCGAATACATGCAATACATATCAAATGATAGAAACCTTCTGTTTCAGCACAAGCTTCAGAATCCAGTGCTGACCCAAGGAGGATGGGCAGCCCTGTTAAGACCTGGTTCCGTTAAAGGTTTCCTCTTCACAACCATGTCATCGCCAAGCTGTTGAACCTTAATAGCAACACATTGCTTTACCCCAAGCACCATACAGAGGGCCAACTTAGGTAGACATCTTTCCTGCTTAAGACAACATACAAAGACAACCCCACTATGCCTAACTCAGATGACCAACTGCACTTTCTGAATCTACCTCCTCCATATCTAACTGTCTTATACTCATCCCAAGTTCTCTACCCTAGCTGACACAGTACTCGCTGCTTCAGAATCAGCTCCTGCAGGACAGAAACTTTTGGACCACTGTCATTCTTATACATAGAGCAGACTCCTCAAGTCATGGTTTCTATCCAAACACCATGCAGATGTTATGCATGTTTGCAAAACTTTGTCAGAAAAAAAAACAACTACAGTTGAAAAAAATCTCACATACTACCACCATAGGTTGAAGGCACAGTCTGTACTCGTAAAATGGACGTATGGAATAACTGATATCTCTCTGCCTTTATTAATGGCCAGACATTTTTTTGCAATCACAGTAAGATACAAAAGACCCATGCAACACCATATTGGCAGCATAGTAACCGTAGAGATAGCCATTTCATCACTATGTGCATATGTTTTTTCAATTAAGACCAAACAACATCCAGATTACACACATCAATAGAAGCACAGATTAACATCAACCCAACAACCACTGCAACACTTTTCTATGACGTATGCGTCTTCTTATCAAAAGTAACACTTTCACAATAATGAAGAAATTTAAATAAATAAATTGTACATATAGATTGTATGTGGCTTTGGGAATGGTCAACTGCAACTCTTTCGCCGTATCCAGTCTCAAGTGTTGATCTGAAACTGATAACAATCTGATAGCTTGGCTGAGGTAATGATGGGTAGTGAGGGGGTGGCTAAGCAGTGATTAGAAGAGAAACAGATGTTGAGGAAAAAATTGGAGAACATCGGGATTATTATTATCAGTCGCTGTTAGACAATGACAAATTAGTTTATTCCCCCGCTGTGCTGCTAGTAGGGGTCTCGCTGCAAGTTGAAACAGCTGTTTATATCTTCACATAATTGCTCGTGAGGGCCCCCTAGTGGCTCAAGTCCAAAAACCCATAGGATTAACTGGGCCTGCATCTTTTGCCTAATAGGAGTTTTTTGGAGATTTCTCAGCCAAGCTAATTTACAATATATTCATATCTTAATGACAGGTTTGCTGACAAGCGCACCAACGCACCCTACTTTAAGCTCCACCATATTTACCCCACTTACTTAGTAAATCAGCCAAAATATGCATGATGTCTGAAATTTGCTCCATTAGTTTTAGCACTGGAGCTATGAGGCTAATGTAGCTGGAGCAATGACAAGTAAGGTTGATCATTTTAAGAAATCAAATTAAACAGGACAAGACATGTATACAGTATATTTTTTATATATGTGATATTTTTATAGTTCAAATATATGTAGTGTTATTTAAGCAATTAATTGCCCATTTCATTTTTAAAAACTGTCCAGGTCTGGGTGGAAAAATTGCCCTTTTTAACCAAACATTTGTCCTTCAATTTATGTTTACTTTTTTATAAATATTATTGGATGACACATTTCATGGTTTTCCTAAGGTAGTAATGGTAATGGTACCTGTAATGGTAAACCGAACCATTCTAGCCCACATCACTCAATAATAAAAAATAATGGACTTAATAATACATAATGAAATAATAGACAGCTGACAATTAATGGAAGAATACACTTCAACAATTAACATGGTGTTAACTGCATGCCTAAACAAACGCTCAGAGGTTAAAAGCAGTGCAAAAATCTGTCACAACACAACCCAGTTATTATGGCATGAAATTTTAGCTTTTCATTAAGAGATTAGTGATCAGCAAAGTCTGATGTTATACTAGTGATAGTTAAACTGAAGTGCATAAAGATATAGTTACATGTTTAATGCACATGTTGTAATCAATTTGAACATGTAATTACTATAATACATACAGAATTTTGAAAAAGAAATGTCTTGAATTAGGAAATTAATTGGGGAAAGTCATTAATTATTCACATTATTGACTAAGAATTTATGACTTTTCCCATTACATTCAAATTGAAGGAAGAACTTTGACAAGTTGAAATTCTTATATAGCAAAACTGAATGTACATTAGTTTGTATTTGTTCATTAGAATTATAGTATTTTTTATGTTTTAAATTCAAATTTAATTTCCCCCCTTAAAATGTGATAAGAAGGAGCAGGAGGAAAATATAATACAAGAAAAAAAAAATCAAAGAGACACATGCAGACAAGCACTGCAAGATCAAATGGCTCGTCTGCATCTCTGACAGGTAAGTAAACACAGCAAGCTCATTAAAATGCGTACCTGAGTGCATCTCACACTGCCTTGCCCAGGGGACCAACACACACACGTACACGCATACAAACACACGCACAGAAACACACATGCACATACATATACAAACATTGTCTTTAGATCTTGTCAGAACATGGGATCAAACATTTATATCTATGAACCATCCTACTGTATCAGTTCAGAGTCAGAATTAAAAACACATTTGTGTGACCCTGTACCTTAAATATATGCTTATGCTATTAAACTAATGCTTTAGCATTCCAAAACAATCTTAACATTACACAGACTTTACCAAATGTTTTAGCAGTGACTGGTTTGGTACTGACAACTTTAGCTCACTGTGAGCAGAGTTTAAAAATTACAGCTAGTATATGACTAGCTAACCCAGCTTTGAACAGTTTTTAACAAATAAAAAATGTTTTGACTTTGAGTCACCTTAATTTTAAAACACTGGGATCAAACGGTTCACCATATAGGCAAGAGGGACAGGAAGGCAGCCTCGCTCCTTGCCATAAAAGGGAGGGGTGTGGCTAAAACAAGGCTCCACCTACAGACTACAACTCTTTCAGCGGTGACATAAAAAGTGGGATGTCATCATGAGTAAAATGTGTAAAAACTTAGTTTAGGGTTTAGCATAAAAGTAAAGATTAGGGTTTGGTGTAAATGTGTGGGTTAGGGTTCAGTGTAAATGTAGAAGTTAGGGTTTAGTGTAAATGTAGAGTTTAGGGTTTAGTGTAAATATGGGGTTAAAGTTTAGTGTGAATAAAGGTGGTAGGATAGTGTAAATGTAAGGGTTAGCTTTACATATATTATATAGATTATTAAATATGAGTAAGTCTCCAGGAAATGAATGGACATCTATGTAATGAATGTTAGGGATTTGGGTTTAGTGTAAATGTAGAGGTTAGGGTTTAGTGTAAATGTAGGGGTTAAGGTATAGTGTGAATTTAGTGTGAATGTAGGGGTTAGGGTTTAGTGTGAATTTAGTGTGAATGTAGTGGTTAGGGTTTAGTGTGAATTTAGTGTAAATGTAGTGGTTAGGGTTTAGTGTGTATTTAGTGTAAATGTAGGGGTTAGGGTTTAGTGTGAATGTAGGGGTTAGGGTTTAGTGTAATTGTGGGGCTTAGGGTTCAGTGTAAATGTAGGGGTTAGGGTTTAGTGTGAATGTAGGGACTAGGGATTAGTGTAAATGTAGAGACTAGGGTTTAGTGTAAATATAGAGGTTAGGATTTAGTGTAGATGTAGGGACAAGGGTTTAATGTAAATGTAGAGACTAGGGTTTAGTGTAAATATAGAGGTTAGGGTTTAGTGTAGATGTAGGGACAAGGGTTTAATGTAAATGTAGAGACTAGGGTTTAGTGTAAATATAGATGTTAGTTTTTAGTGTAAATGTAGAGTTTAGTGTTTTGTGTAAATATAGCGACTAGGGTTTAATGTAAATATAGAGGTTAGGATTTAGGGTAAATGGCGAGATTAGGTTTTAGTGTAAATATAGAGGTTAGGGTTTAGTGTAAATGTCGAGATTAGGGTTTAGTGTGAATGTAGGGTTTAGGGTTTAATGTAAATATAGAGGTTATGGTTTAGTGTAAATGTAGGGACTAGAGTTTATTGTAAATGTAGGAGTAAGGGTTTAGTGTAAATATAGAGGCTAGGGTTTGGTGGGAATGTAGGGGTTATGGTTTAGTGTAAATGTAGGGGTTAGGGTTTGGTGGGAATGTAGGGGTTAGGGTTTAGTGTAAATATAGATGTTAGGGTTTAGTGTAAATGTAAGAGTTAGTTTTACATATATTATATAGATAATTAAATATGAGTAAGTATCCAGGAAATGAATGGACATCTATGTACTGAATGTTTTTGTTTTTTTTCATTTTTAATCTGTTTTTACTAAAGTCACGAGATCTCAGAAATGTACAAACAGTCATTATCCTGTTGTCTCAGCAGTCTGAATGACCATAAGTCAACACTTAATCACTAAGCAGAATGTTAGCGCACGCACACGCACACACACACACACACACACACACACACACACCCACTTACCCCTACCCGATTTTGTTCCTCCTTCATCAGAAACACTGTCCCCATTTCACAGCTCTTTATGAAAACTGACTTAACAAGCTCTGTGCTTTATATTCCTTTTTTTATTGGGTGGCATCCATCACACTGACGACGCACATGTGTGTGTGTGTGTGCATCAGTCAAAGGAGCAAGAGTGTGTGTGTGTGATTAATCGGACTGCTGGCCACTGACTGGCTCATTTTTCAGTGCTGTTGTTTAGTACCTGTAGCTGTTGTGCCGGTGCGGGCCGGTGCGTTTCCGTTTCACTGTTTATTGATATTCCGTTTCCCTAAATACGGCCCAATCCGTCTCGCTGTCACTCGCTCGGGGCAGAGAGGCCAGCAGAACAGAGAGAGAGACAGACGAAGACGAGGGGAAGGGGCCAAAACGGCAAGTTGATTGATGCGCAGTCTCAGTGTCGGTGGCAACCATTGCTGCTGTGACGACATCAGTGAGGCAGGTTTGGCCTCACTGTTCCGGAGGCAGGTAGCATCACGAGCCAGAACACAGCCTGTCGCCAGAGACCCGGTGTTTTTTTCACACAGCTCGGAATATTGTTCCAGGCCCCAGCCACTAGGGGGATCTAGACCAGCAGAGATTTGTGACTGTTAGATTAGTGATACATTTAATAAGAATAGGTCATTTGACTGTGAATTCCATTAATGCTTTAACAGATACTACAGATTAATAGATTAACAACTTACTCTAAATGAAGGTAGTTCCACAGTTTATGTTTAATGCAATTTTTACCCAGCTTAGAAAAAGCACTTCACTCTTCACTTTGTTCCATACATTTATGACCCAAAATATTATAACCTATAAAATTGCTATGTAATTGTGCATTACTGATTCAGAATGCTAACTGGTTGGTATTATTGCTACTGAGTGCTGAGTGGTTGGTATTATTGCTACTGAGTGCTGATTGGTTGGTATTATTGCTACTGAGTGCTGATTGGTTGGCATTATTGCTACTGAGTGCTGACTGGTTGGTATTATTGCTTCTGAGTGCTGACTGATTGGTATTTTTGCTGCTGAGTGCTGACCGGTTGGTATTATTGCTACTGAGTGCTGACTGATTGGTATTTTTGCTGCTGAGTGCTGACTGATTGGTATTATTGCTACTGAGTGCTGACTGGTTGGTATTATTGCTGCTGAGTGCTGAGTGGTTGGTATTATTGCTACTGAGTGCTGATTGGTTGGCATTATTGCTACTGAGTGCTGACTGATTGGTATTTTTGCTGCTGAGTGCTGACTGATTGGTATTATTGCTACTGAGTGCTGACTGGTTGGTATTATTGCTGCTGAGTGCTGACTGGTTGGTATTATCAGTTCATTTGCTGAGTAAAGTCATTTTCATCATCAGTATAAGTACTATAGAAACCCTTTCAGTTTGGACACTCTCGTCAGCGCCCTCTACCATCTGACTGACGTTACTAAGTGGCAATTCTTCTGACTCACTCCTCACTTATTGTTGTAGCTGCTGCAATAACAGCTCTTTTGCAGACACTCTGATTTGTACTCTAATGCTTGTTATCACATAGCCTTACGTTTCCTGAATCTGATCTAAACACTGTGCAGTCGCACCCCGCAACGCTCTTCCTTCCTCTTCCCATCATTTGCTGAAAAGCAAAGCAGCTTGTTCCCACGAGTAAACTTCTGCTTATAATGCACTGATAGTGACTGCACAGAATTAGACAGATTAATGACGCCCTGCAGCATGTTTCTGTATTCAGGGCTACTGCATGCATTACTAGAATTAATGGATGTTAATTGCTACTGTTTTCTCATAAAGCCAAGCTAAGCAGTTTACAAAATATCCAGCACATGTTTAACAGGCATTATTAAAGCAGCACAGTTCATCTGAGCGAGAGAAACAGACGTGATTACCAAAGCTGACGCAAACCGTCACCCTGCTACTAGATACGTTAGCTACTCTGGAGTGCGTTATGAAGTACAGGACTGTAACTAACACCTAGATTTTAGCCCAATATGTGCAGTACATCAAATGTCACTTTATAATCTTGTTCATGTTTTCAAATGATTTCATCTATTTAAACCCAGATCATCAACAGAGACAGAATAAAGCAAAATATATACAAAATTCACTATTAATGGTTATTTATAATATACAGTTTTTGTGTTTTCAGCTCTGAATTATCCATTTACTAAAATTATTTCTAATTATTTGTATGTTAATTACCTTATTTTAATTCAAACTAATTTAAAGTAGGTTACGTTTTCCTTTCTATCTCTCTCACTGTATCTTTTCTCATGATCTATCAAATCTATCGTGTTTCAGCCTCGTGGAGATATGATTTGATTTTGCAATACACTTTTTACAAAAAAAGTCAAATAAATGAATAAAAGCTAACATCTCCCTGAAAACATTTCTGCTGTGTATTGATAAATGGTAGCCTACATTTTTGTTAGCTGCCTTTTTTCTCCTTTATTAATTTTCACTGTATTGATCACAATCCAGTTTAGCTCTGCCAGAACACTGAGCACGGAGAGCCAACATAGCAGGCAAAATGAGCTGCCTCAAATATTTTCTTCAAACACAGAAAACTATAAAAGTGAGAAAAAAGTTCGTCAGTTCCACTTATTCCACTCTCCGTCGCAGAATCATGATCCTTATTGGTCCCTATAGGTGTAGTTATTCCCTCTAAGGCCTCTAATCTAAAACTGCAGTCATGTTCTATCTATTGACAATGGTGTTCTCTACTTCAAAGTCATTTTGCTGCTATAAACTACAATGAAAACAGCTTCTACTACTCTCCCTTATATTTAGAGTGAGTTAGTAATTTAACTTAATAAGAAACTGTAGAACTTAGTTTATATCACAATACCTACATTTAGAGTGAGTTATACATTCAACCTAATAAGAAACTGTAGAACTTAGTTTATATCACAATACCTACATTTAGAGTGAGTTATACATTCAACCTAATGAGAAACTGTAGAACTCAGTTTATATCACAATACCTACATAATACCTACATTTAGAGTGAGTTAGTAATTTAACTTAATAAGAAACTGTAGAACTTAGTTTATATCACAATACCTACATTTAGAGTGAGTTATACATTCAACCTAATAAGAAACTGTAGAACTCAGTTTATATAACAATACCTACATTTAGAGTGAGTTATACATTCAACCTAATGAGAAACTGTAGAACTCAGTTTATATCAGAATATCTATATTTAGAGTGAGTTATTCGTTCAACCTAATAAGAAACTTCAGGATTTTAGGAATGTCAAATTTTTACAGGGTCTCTATGAAGTGAGTGGTGGATTAAATGAGTAACAATGGTTGACATTTGTAACATATAATTGGTAAATTCGCAGCATATGCTAATAGCATGAGAACATTAAAGACATTCTAATGATATACTTCAGTCTATAATTTGGGTTACAGCGCTGTCCTTTAAAAATGACCGTCAGGAAATTGGGATGATTCAAATTCCAGCTGAACATGGTGACTTGTGAATGTATCAGGGATGAAGATGTCCAGTGTAACAGTGTTGAATGAATATGAACTAAAATGTATGTTTTCATAATTTATAACAGATTATATGAGTTCTTTGAGCAAAAGATGCAAATGGATTCACATGTTGAAGTATTCTACTGAATATATTTCATGGTAAGGTGTAGTTATAGTGAGCCCGGACAGACAAAAACACTGTTTGCTAAGTGCCGTAAGGTCAATTAATCAACGATCAATGGAAGAGCTCAACAGCCAATCGGCCTTTTTGGCATCAGCCCAGCTACCAATCAGCAGTTCCGGCTGAACCTCAGAGAGTGACCTACGGTCACAGCTACGGAACAGAATCAAATCCGGCTGGCGTGTCTGCGCTTTTTTTATGCAGAACACGAGCTGTGCTCTATTCAGCTCAAACCTCTGGGGCAGGGCTCAAAAGGTCCCGTCTTTCAGGACGAAAAATGACAAACTGAAACAGACTGTGAAACAGAGAGTGAGTCATGACTATTAATGTCAGGAGCCACGCTGTAATCTATGTAAAAGAGGCAGAACGGTTTGGAGGCTTCTGGGTAGGTTACAGATTCCGTCTTGGAAATAATGGCAAGTTCAATTCAATTCCATTCACTTCAGTCCAGTTTTATTTGTATAGCACTTTCTCCAACCGCCATTGTTCCAAAGCTGCTTTAATCTGAGTACAGCCTTCTAATGAGTGTCACAGAGCAAGTCACTGGCAGGAACAACTCCCTAAGATTATACTGGGTAACCACTAAGAGGAGGCCCAAAAGAAGACACTCCATTAAAGCATGAGGGAGAAAACCCAAAAATACTCTGTAGGGTGCTTGATCTCCAGAACCAGGATTAGGCATCCCTGCCCGAAGTGTATGCACATCAATGTAATCTAAATTCTTCAAAAAATGAAAAGGTTGGATATCATCCCGTTGCTTCGTATTTGCAGCTTCTTATTCAACTTTTCAGGTCAATCTTACATCATTCAGCAATTACCTTAATGGTGCACCGGAATGTAACGGCTGCGCTATTTGAGATTAAATGAAAATTTGAATAATAAACTGCCAAAAAAGGAAGTAAATCTAAGCTTCATCCTTTTTGTTCTGTGGACACTGTTCGGAAACCTTGTTTGTTTTCGTGTTTTTCTTCCTTGTACTGCTTCTTAAAATTGTTTATTGCAAACTAAAGCATAATGAAAATGCAGAGCCATGCAGGACAAATAGAAAACATTTCTGTGTGCAGAGGTTGTTAGGCTCTTTGCTGCTTTACACTCGACTCACAAAATGCTAATTCTGATGAAAAATTGCTTTGAAGAGTCGATCCCTACATGTTGGAATTGACCCCCTATCACTACCTTACTTAAAGAAATTATTTGATCTGAATGAGACAGCAAACACATCTTGGAAAATGAGATCGGGATATGATGATATATATATAGGGAAAAGCATGTTCAGTTCGGTATAACTGCTAAAATAAAATTAGTAAATTAGTAGAGATTTCAACAATGTCCATTTCAAATTCTTGTAAATCAAATTAAACATGTAAATATGTTTGGTGCTCTAGATGAGTGGATTTTTGTGGATGATGCATAAAGTATTACTACACACCATTATGCAGCTTGGTTTCTTGGATAATCCTCAATATTCTCTTTAAATTAAAAATACTTTTTAAAGTGCATGTTTTCATACGTCTGCTTGATTAAAAAGGAATCACATTTGAGCTTTCACCTGAGTGTTTTTATTTACTAGACTGGACTACAGGCAAACAACAGGCTTTTTGTCTATTAGTCAATGTTGATGAGCACAACATCGCCTGCATTTTAAGCTCTGCCTTCACAATGCACTGGAATGGTTTAGAAATGTTTTTGTTTCCCTCCCACATTCAGCTCAAAATTTCTAATTGTCGTCCCAATGTTCATGTTATGAGATTTCATAATTCCATACGTTAGCTTTATGTCTTTTTAGACACTGGGCCTGAAATGCTATTGTGGCACAAGGTAGTTTTGTGTTGTAATTTATTTATTTGTTTTCACAATTAAAACACTTAGACATGATTGTCAGTTTGTGGGTGGGGTTTGGCAGCTGTAAAGTCACTTTGGTTTGTAGATTTCTCCAAACCTCTTTCTCTGAGTGAAGCTCAGCAGAATCGCTGCCAAAGTTAGAAAGACGTTTACATTTCATTCATTTTCTGTCCTCTGTCTGGCCACATATGCGGCTCATGTCTGAAACACAGCACAGATGGAGAGTCTTATCTCCCACACGTCACAAATTCATTCCAATTCAACACAGCAAATTTCCTCATGAACCGCTCAGTACGATTCAAAAGCCTCCAATAAGCGAAATGCTTAATTGCAAAGATGGCATCTCCTTAATTGAATTAGCAGCCAACAAAGCAATAACACAATTCATATAGCGATATGAAGGCTGCGGAGATAAGGACGGAGAGCGTTAGAGAAGAGGCGCTGGGAGGATGACGTCAGTTTTACTGAAAGACAGTCCAACAAGTCAAAGCTATAAAGTGCATCAGTTATGCCTCCTTCAGCCCTTTGTGTTTACAATGAGGGAAACAAAGCTGTTCAGGATCAGCCTGCAGATCTGCAGAGGGTTTACTGACCTGCAGATTGTGTTGTGGCCTGCAGTAATCGACTGACTTCATGTTGCAGTATTAATGGTTCCCCCTTAGCCTGAGCACAGCGTTATCCCTCAACACCCAGCAGGATGAAAAATTGGCCCTGGACTTCTTTGACCTCAGAATGAACTACCACAACTGACTGGACCAAAACTGTTCACTACTTAGGTGCATATTCACACACATGTATTGGTAAGCATTACAAGTAAAGCATCTTTACCACACATCAATCAAGCTGGGCCTTAAAGAAAAAAGTCTCTCAAACTACATCCAGGTACTCATTAAGACTGTGTCTAAAATAATGTGATCAACTGATAATATAACCTGGTCATTCAGTACATTTAGGCAGTCAGCTGACTTTATTTTATAACCACTTAACGTCGCTGAGCCTCACCCTGACCAACTGAATCACCCACAGATCATAACAGTGACTCCAGAGGCTTAAACAGTGGGAACTATGCTTTACAGTTGCATTGCTTCATGTTCTTTCCTTTATACTTTGGTGCCTATTTGCTCTGGAATTGGGTCATCTGGACCCATTAGACGACATGACCTTTGCCATTTCTCCAGAGTCTAATCTTTATGCATTTTTTTAATTACTTTCACTTACTGGTTTTTATCATGGCCAAACAGCTGTTTAGTCCCAATCAATGTGTTTACTAAGTTCTGCTGTCCATTTTTTGACCATGTTTTTTTCCACAACAGTTTTTCCAAGTTTTATTAATGCTTTGGACAGTTCTTCAATTCCAACTATTTTAGCTTCTCATTAGATGTTTTCTTTGATCTATTACTTTTGAGGAAAGTGAAAAATTGTTTCATTTAGGCTGACAAACTATTCTTTAAATTTCAACTCAATTCATATTTATTGCTGGTTAGCTAACATTAGCGCTACTTTATATGTGTACATTATTACATCACACTGGTATCACGAGTATATATCCTGAAGTTGCAAATACTGATTGGGTCTGTCACAAAACACTAGGAGCAACTGCCTCATGGCTGTGTGTGACCGCTGTTTTAGCTTAGTTCAGCTACTAACTACCTGCCTAAGGATTCAGCCAGCTATCCAAAATAATAGCGTAAATGCTAATCCATTAAGTATAAATCTGCAAAATAGTCTAGTTGTAAAGTTGCAAATAAAATGCTTTTGTGTGTGGTTATATGATAAGAAACAAATTAAAACACAAGAGAGAATTGGAATAACTTACATTTGCAAAGGACTTCTCCGCTTGTAGGAAAAAGTTGGAAAAGGTTTTGTCTTAGCAGCAGAGGAACCGTTCAATGCCTCCTTACAATGAAATAAAATGCCTCAGTAGACCGCATATTTAAGGCATGCAAGAATTGGGACAGCCTACATGTCGGTAGCGTGCATACTACGACTTAAAATGCTGTCTATGTACACAGCTCACTTGAGACAGACGCATTATGTTAGTCTGTAATGTTAGTCAATGTTAAGATCAAAAGTAAACCATCTGTAAAGCATCCTAGCTAAAAGAACAGCTAACTGCGCATCAAGCAATGTCATTTTTCATAGCTATACTGGAAAGAATAAGCTATCACGAGTCCATGCATAAGTTGCTTTATAGATGTTTTTTTCTAGCGAGATAGCACCGCCAATGTTAACTCTGGTCCTGCTTTTATTTATATCACTTTTTTTGTTTGCTGCTGTATGTGGATTCTTGTGGAGAGCAGGCACCATCGCTTGCCAAAATTCAATTCAAGTTTATTTGTATATCAACTTTACAGAAGTTCAAAAACAGACAGTTACAACACATGAAAAGCTAAGAGAATACCTGTTTGATGTCTGGATGGCAAAGCCTTTAGAGTCTTTATGAAAAGTGGGAGTGAATTGGAACAGTCCCATCCTATCTCAATGCTGGTACATCTGTATGGCACAGTGATGTTATTGAGGGTGTTGCTGTTAGCACAAATGAACAGGTGAGCTGGTTGGTCATAAGTGAGGAAGAGACCCTGATGGTCAATCCTCCTACAGCGTTCAGCAGGACAGGAGGACCGTCATTATCTCAGGAAAATCTTTAGGATATCAAAATGATTTATAGGTTAATTCTTATTTGAATCGATGGTACAGTGACATTGGTACATCTAGTGGAACAAAGTGACATTAGGAAACAGAACAGGCTGAGGCTAGTTGATCATTTTAGTTAATTTTGTATTGTTTCAAACTTACGTATTGTTCCTTTAACACGTGAATTTATTTATTAGAGGAACTGCCAGGATACCGTTAACCATATAGGGCACCTAAGTGGCAAAGACTGACCAAAGTAACATCAGCTGGTCAGTAATGTAAGCTCTCTGAACAGATTTTCCTAGTGGTACATTTGGTTGTATTTGTGTGGTGAGGGAGGGGATTATAATTGAATTGTGTTATTGGACAAGTGTATTGACGATACAGTGCCCTCACATGCCCTCTCTGTCTCTTTCTCTTTCTTTCCCCCACACATTTTATTTTTCTCTTTCACTCTGTGGACAGAGCATAACCCACAGATACAGCAGGCCACTGGGAATTCTCCCAGTATTCCCGGTAGTGAACTCAGCCCTGGCAGCATTGCTTACAAAAGCAGGATCCATTGTTTCTGGAAAAGATTCTTTGGCATCGTGCTTACAGATTTCTGGAGTTTTATTTTCAGCATTAATTATAGACATTTTAAGTCATTAATTTATTTATTTGCCAGAAATCTGGAAGCCTTAATATCTAAATATAATATTAAATATAAATTTAAATATAAACAGCTCAGGGAGACACAACAAAGCAACGTTTCATGCAAATGTTTTTCATGAAGTGTCTCCTCATTGCTGTTTTCAACAGGTGACGTCTGCGCGTCCTTTTAAGGCTACTTCTGAGGCAGTAAAACCTTCCCTCTTCTGTGCAAAAGACAAAGACTGCCTCTCTTTTATGCAGTTTATTTATGCTGTTGCTCACTAAGAGCTATAGCCATTGTTGCGTTACTCTTCCTTTCATTGTCTTCCTAACCTGGGAGCAGCACCTTCAACATGAAGGACAAGTAAAGGCAGTGCTGCCTCATCCTCTTATGTCAGTTCTACTCCACACTACAGTGCCTCACTATCACCTCCTGAGGTACAAAGTGGTATTACAAGACAGGGGGAGCTGGGACTAGCTAGTGTGAATATTTGTTATATACCATGGTGTCTGGTAAAAGCATATGTTTACAGATGGGTCCACTGAATGCCACAGAGATCGCGGGAAGGCCAGGGCATTGCGATACGAGGAGATAACGATCTGGCCAGATGGGCCAAGGCTGGTTGACCTAGTGTCAGCCTGGACTTAAATACATTGTGTTTGCTAGTTTAAAGTTAGACCATGTTCAAACCAGACCAGGGTTGAGCGCTCCCAGAACATCTGTATTGTATCCTAAAAAATAAAAATTGTCCTCTGAGCGGGTCCCCCTCTTCATTCTGAGGGCAAAAACGAAGTTACTGGTTAGCATGCTAATCTCAGTAGATACTGTATCTCTTGACCGTGTTTGGTAAATTTGGGAATTTATCATACACATTGCTTAAGTGCTGTTTTATGATGGGGACAGTGCTGGTGATCTGCTAGGTCTTCCCGGTGGTTGTTAGGATTCCCACTTTCTCTAGAACTTTTAATCAGCTTTTTAACTCCAGCTTTAGATGCTCAAAGTTCCTCTGACTTAGGGGTGGTCTCTGACTTTCTCAGGGTACTGTATTAGAAACAAAATGTATTTTTGCACGAGTGTATGTGCGTCTTAATGAACACAGCGCTCATTTTCATTCCATTGTGAGTGTGTTATTACTGTCCTCTGGCCTGTAACTCTGTGCGCGATGTTGCCGTGGATAATTCACCCCTCGCTTTACAGGGTCATTTGGTCTTTTGACAGTCGGGCAGTAAAAGTTTTTCCTGCTCTACAGTGAAAACGCTAATGCGTAAATGGAGCATTAAACCTCAGCTAAATTAATATTGTCTCATAATTGCCATGGAGCAGCGTCACGCTGCAGTGTAATTAAGTTCTCCAGCTGGGCTCGCGGTTCAACAGTGCTTTTAGAATAAAGTTTCAGAACATGTGTCTCAATTATTCAAAACAAGACTTGAATCCTGCACGCCTGAATGCGACAGACCGCTGCACTCGGACTGAGGGAGGACTCTGGGTGGACAGGCAGGAAATGAGATGAAAAAAAAACAAGACGAGCAGAGTGTTTCCGACTGTGATGAGGTGCATGTGTTTCTGGAACAAAACTGTGTCCGACTCATTAATTTACTCCAAAAACACGATTAATTAATCTTCCATTAAACATTAGCACAAAGGGCCCTTCACTTTGAACAAATGTCCCCCTATACATACAGACAGGTCCTGAATGAGAATCAAGCTGAAATAAAGTAGACTGAATGAGCCTGTTTTTACTAAGGCACATTGGCTGATGGTAAAAAAAAAAAAAAAAAAACATAAAACAGCCAGGCAGCATTGGAGTACTACCCAGTTCCTCAGATCTCACTTAGACCTGGTCACTTTTAGATTTGCATTCTATCTGAACAATACACTGGGTCATCAGGCTAGTTAGTCAGGCTGATTACAGTATGTGGCATAATATGCAAATCAGATCAATAAAACAACCACTAACCACCCGTCATATCTTTTGTTACCACGTCTTTCAATTCTTGGCAAATATTGTGACATTTTGGCAGAAGAAGACGCAAGAAACAGCTCTTTTGGTGACTCCTCTTAACTGAACTGCAGCAGTGGAGAAATTACCCCTTAGTGCTGGCCAAAATAGAGAGTGGAGCAGAGGTGGTCACCGGTGGACAGTGTCCCAAAACCAGGCACAACACTGCAACACATACAATGTCCATACAGCAACAACTACCTTCAAGTCTCTTACAAGCTGCCAGGGTACCACACTGCTCTGTTGGCAGGTCTTCACTGACTGCTGTCCAAACATGCTTTTTGCTGTCCTCTACCGAGCTCTGCTGCCAGTCTTTTCTGCACTGTCGCCATCTTCATCACCCGTTCTTGCCGTGCTGCCCCCTCTTTTGTAGTCCTCAGCTGGGGTTCTTCTTCTTTAGTGAACATCTTTGAGTCTGTGGTAGCGCCATTCCCCTCCCGACTATCCAGTTCTGACACCATGGCAGGCGACGTGGGCACTACAGCAGTGGAGAAACTGCTACTCAGTACTGGTTGAAACTAGAAAGATCAGGGCACGGCAGCAACAGCCACACCTCTTACATATATGGTAGACACTACTCCAACACCAGAGAGCCCACCAGCACAAACAACACAGCAAAACATACAACGACCATGAGCCTCCTTTAGGTTGTAATGTACTGAAGAATGAATATCACTTAAACACTTCAGTTAGAGTAGAGACAGAATGCCATTTGATCACTAAAATGCTTCAAGAGGAGTCTTGAGTTTCAAATCTCCATAATTCCTCTAAGAAAGAAAAATAAAGTGATATAACTTCAGCTATTCTAGAACAGGCTTCAGATGCACTGGGCGGCTTGGAGATGGATTGGTATCCGACCACACTTCAAGAAAGCAACTGTTATCTAATACATTGACACTTCAAGAGAATCTTTGATCTGCAACGGTATCTGATCCCTTCAATGCTTCAGGAGGAGGGTTAGAATGAGTTGCAGATTATTATCCAATCACTCCAAAACTTTAACAAGAGATTCACGACAGCTTGGTGTCTGATTACTCTGCCACTTCAGGAGCAAGTTTGAGATGGATTGGAGATGGCTTTCTATCCGATCACTCAAGTGCTTCAGGAGAGGGTTTGAAACACATCGGAGACAGATTAGTGACAGATCACCCTGCCGCTTCAAGGAGAGGTTTGAGGCGGATTGATGACAGATTGGTATCAGACACTCCAGGATGAGATTTAAGAGGCACTGTAGACAAAATGATATCCTATCACTCTGACACTTTAGGAGCGGGCTTGAGACACTTTGCAGATAGATTGATATCCAGTCACTCTGATACTTTTGGAAACGGTTTGAGACAGATTAGAGATGGATTGGTGGAGATGAAGCGGCAGTGGTAGCAGGTCACTCTAATACTTGGATACAGATAGAAATCCAATCACTCCAGCATGTTAAAAAGAGAATATACCTATGTAACCAAAATTATATATTATATATTAGCTAACAAACATGTGTGAGCTTACATGCTTACATGGGTGTGGTGCAGTCATCATGTTCTGTAGCACTACATGTTCCGGTGAACGAACATCTCAGTGCAGAGCACTTGCTATCACATGCTCACTGTGAGGCGTGGCACGGGTAGCTGGTGAGCTGAAGCAAACAAAGGCAGGGAACGATAGACACACATACAAGCTTTTAAAGACAATATGATTTAATAAACAAACAGACAGATTACAAAAACAGAGTTTCGACAAGTTATCACAATGACCGACTAAGACAGACTGAACACACAGGGTATAAAACGGGACAGAAAACACAAAACACCTGGACACAGATACAGGGGCGGAGACACTAGGAGCAGATGATCAAAACAGAACCACATGGAAAAGACGTAAACAGAAGCACGAGAGACTGACAGGACGCTAACAGGCGAACGAGTACAGGCAGGGCGTGACACTGACAGATTTTAAGGAGGAAAGCCATTCTTACCATTGTCTGCTGAGAAGCCATTGAAACGGGCTGTATTTGATTTAAGCTTGAGCACTTGGGTAAGTCATACAAGGTCTACTCGGCCATCACTGTTAATGTCTTTGTATTCATGGAAGCAGCGTAACCCTGCAATGAGAACTTCCAGTGGGTGAGGACTTCCAGTGGGTGAGAACTTCCAGTGCAAAAAAAAACATGTGAAAAGGGTCTATTGGTGTCCAATCACTTCAAAACTTCAGAGGGAATTTATTGAGTGTTTTGTGGTGGTTTGTCTTCATTTACTTCTTTTTTTGTTGGTTTTAAGCCACCTGCACTTTTCCCAAATGGAACTGTGCCATTATTGAAATTAATCATGGGTGACAACAAACTGCAAACTGCAGCTCCTGTGGCCTTTAACACTGTAGGCTATGTAAACACAGGAGCTGGTTTATCCTCTCGCTGCTTTTTATATAACACTAAAATTGAACCAAATTTTTGGGAGATTCTGGAAGATAATTCCTTGTACTTGAAAACCACGGGAGTAGCAGCCCAGATGCTAATCGGATTTCTGTTCATTGAACAAAGACATATTTATGCGGGTAGGTGTAAATGGAATGTGGATAAATCCTATCTGGACACAATCTAAATATGAAACGCATGAAATTGCATGAAAGTCTATCTCTCCCCTGTCCTTCACTCTCCTCTCTCTCTCCATGTCTTCTTCTCTCTAATAGAAATGTAAACCTGTCTGCCTATTAATTTCTGTTAACCCAAGAGGCAGCGATTTATTAATCGTGACCGGAGCTCCTCTATGACAGAGCCGAGGAATCAAACACTCGAGATGCTTGAATCCTTTTTCATTGTTTTTCCCACCACATATACTGTAGGTACTGATATGTATAATACACATGGGTCATATCATTACTATCCAGGGAAATGCGTGGGTGCTCGAGCACTTGATTAACTGTCTGAGATGCCAGTATTTGAATATTGAAATCACTACTCAGTTATTTGCTGACAGATAAACAGGCTAACAATTCAGGGAAACATTGTTATGTTTTAACAAGACTGAAATCAAAGTATATATTTGCTACTGTGTTAGAGATCGCACAGCCAGCTTAGCCCTGGCTTTTTAAAGGTAAGTACACAAACTACTCTAGCTAATGTTAGTTAGGTTCAGAAACAGAGAAAAATATCTATTTAATAAAATAAATGTTGGTACATCATCCACTGAGAAGAAAAGATTTGTGCAGAAAAAGACTCCTCATCAGCATCCAGCATTAGATCATTACCTCATCTGAAGAGGCAGCCTCTGTTATTCATCCAGCATTAAAAAACTTATGGTCTTCTGTGGCTATTTTTGAATACTGAAGCATGCTTTACAATTTTAATCTCCAGTGCAATCTGAAAGGTCAGCTTACGTTAAGTCTGTTGTTTTGCCCAATTTTGTTGATTTTTCCATCTTTGTGGTTAACAAGACATCTATTCATCAGCTTCATTTATTAATAACCATTCAGGTATGGATATGCAAATACCAAAATAGTGTTAGTTTTAAATGGTTTTTAATTTAAACACATCAGCTGCTAATATATATTACATTGTGCTTATGTTTTGTAATATACAGTAGCCTTAATATTGCCCGTAAACAATATTATGGAATATAGCGCTAATTTAAATCCATGACCATATCTTACCAATTATCGTCAAGTGGTTTCCATCATGCAATGTGCCTGGTGATGTTTTTTTTTTGAGCAACGTACCCATATAATAATAAAATATCAACAACTAATGAATTGCAAATGTAAATTACACTTTTTGAACACTACTTCAAAAAATATAATGTAGAGTTCTAGTCGGGTAAAGAATTCTGGGATTTATGACGATGGTAAAAGGAATCTGGTATGTGTGACGTGCTCTTTGCTAGATAGTGGAGAAAATGGAGGAGCTCGTACAGAAGAAGGAGCTAATGCGGCAGTTTTTGTAACTTGGAGTTGGCACTTACTACGCCAGCTGTGTTTCATCTAAAATGGACGAATCTGAATGTGCTCTTGTGAAGCAGGTTTGTGTTCATAGGCATTTGTTTGATCCTCTAAAAGATTACAGAGATATAGTCTCTTTTTTTTGCTTCTCCAGGGTTTGTTTTTGTTTTTATTGATTCTGAGAATCATTATGCACCAACGTAAACAGCATGAAGTAAATGCCTACAGCTTTCACGTTCCATCAGCGGAGTCCTGCACGTGTCTGCTGCTAAAGTATACTCAGCCTTAAGCTGCTCATAGTGCAGCGCTGTGCTGTACATCAATCGGTTTTGCTACATTTCATGTAAAAGCGTGTCAATGCGCCTCCGTGAGGCTGTTTGTTTCATCATGATAATATCGATAATTGCGATAATTCTGGAGACAATTATCGTTTGGCTAAATTCACATTATCGCCCAAGCCTAATGAACGATCCAACAGAAATGTTTCAGAATTATTTTGAATATTTTCTTGTTCTGGTTCACTTATATTCACTTATATTAAAACTTAAAAAAAAAAAATTTGTGCAGAGTGGCCCACAGTCATGGTAACAGAGACTTTAAATTATTAATAATTATTAATTATTAATTAGTAATTATTTGTGACTGTTGTGGACATTATATACACAACAATGTTGTTTTTGTGTCATTGTGTCAAGCTATGTGGCAGTTTGTATGGGTTTTCAACATATTTACATATAATTACTAGCAGAGGTCCTCTACAACGTGGAAGCATGAGCTTGGAGGAGTCTGCCTCTAACCTCCCTCTCAGATTCAGCTCTGGCCTTGCAAGAAGTCTGGTAAAGAAAGTACTGCAACTCTTCTTCATGCCGCACTGGCTAACAGCTTTGCTCGTTCTAAGGCAATAACCAGCGTCATTGCCTTATTTATCTGTAAAGATATCCAGCTTTAGCGTTATGGAGAGTTACTGGGTATTTTTTTGACAGAGACTTCGGGAAAAGGCCTGTATGTAAGGCCTGTATGTAAAAGTGCCTGTATGTAAAAGATATCAAAAAACAGCATGAATTGCTGACTTGCCGTACTATAAGAAATATCAAACAAGGAAAATATAATGCCACTTTTGTAGTGTATTTATGATTTGCTGTTTAAGAAGAACCAAGGAAATTACATCTGTAGCCCACTGAACTGCACAGCATCATATTGAACTGAACTGCTTTGTTGATTTAAACAAATAGTGTGGAAGTTGCATGGCAGTAAGAGAGTTAATCATGTCATATCACATTAGTAGCTGTTTCATGTGCATCTTTAATGCATCAGCAATGCATCAAAATGTGTATCACGTCAGCTTCAGCTTCAGAAATGCACATCCTAATACACACACGAGACATTTTATATACCATATAGATACATATACACGCATAAGCCTCTATGTATATAGGCACTTACACGGATGCCTGGCTGCATCCTAACAAGGTATACAAACAAATGTGTATGCATCACAAGGTCAAGAAAAGAGAAAGAGAAGGAAATAGAGCGTATTTACTTTTTTTCTTCAGATCATTTTAAGTATGTTTACTCAGATGTGTTTCCATGTAATTGTATGCTAAAACATGCTAATTAGCCTTTAAGGTTATGGTCCACAGTTGCATGAGTCTCCTGTTTCACATTGTGATGCACTGATGTACAGAGTTCTGCCTGATTACTGATAAAACATGCATTACCTTTTTCAATTATGCGGCCAAATAGGAGAAAAAAGGGATAAAGGCCATGGCTTCAGGGCAGAACGTTCATTTCGATTTAAAGAGGCAGTTAACTAGATCTCACCTACAGTATCAAACACCAAAATCAACTAAAATCACCCCCAAACGTGTAATGTGAATGTTTGAACACCTCCGTGCTCTCTGCCGCTGGTGCAGGAACAGCAGGGCGCTAATGGACGAAATGGCTTTATGATTGCACTCAGTATAAAATAGCTCGCAAAATCATATGCCTGTGATCCAAAGCTTGATTATAATTTAGTGAGATATTACAAAATAGGCTTTTGAGCTGGGGATTTTTTTTGTGGATCACTCCACTATTTTGTGGGTTATCTGCGATTCTGAACACATTAATCTGGCTTTGAGTGTGTCAAGAGTCCTCTTAAGAGGTTATGATACAAGCTAATTATGCTAGCTAAATCAGAAATCGCTTTCCTAAAAAGCAGTGCTGAAATTCAGCGTTCGCATTTAGTGGGAGAAAATGCTTTTCCGATGTGTTGCAGTGATTTTAATTGGCCTATCAGAAGGCCTGTTTAACGTGCACTAAAACTAAAGGCAACCAAAAAGACAAGCCTAGGCTTATGCTAAACTAATAGTCCACTTTGGTTCAAACAGCCTTCTTTTACACATGAACAAAGCCAGGTTAATGTATTACGCCCGTGTTAAAACTTTGCTGTGGTAAAATTCATCCCACTGACATGTATTTCTCTGCTAATCAGAACAAAGCATTTGAAAATAAACATCTTTAGATTTGGTTGGGACTATAGGTGAGCCTTCTAACTGCTTAAGAGTGTTTTGTGTTGATTAGTTTAAAATTTTGAGTGTTATCTGCAGGCTTAAGAGTGTCAAACTCCTCTTATGAGGCTAAAATACACAGCTACGTATGCTAATTATGTGGTAACAGATCAAAGAAAAAGAATTTAAGAGTGGCTTAATCTGCATTGATTTGCAATTGTTTTCACTAATCAAAATGCTAAGATAGGAAAAGGGTTTGTATTTTAAGGGGTAATAACTGAGGAGCTAGAACTGTTCTGCATTGATTAATTCGATGTTTTGAGGGTTACCTATGACTCTGACAACATTAGTCTGGGTTTGAAAGTGTCACAGCCCTTTAAGGAGGCTACAACATAACATAAGATAATTATGCTAATTATGTGGGAAGAAACCGGTTTGTTAGATTTCAGTTAGCTTTTCTACCATTTGGTTGAAACTTAGTTGCCCTATAATAACAAATATACTAAAAGTAACCGCAGCACTGAAATAATATAGTTAATGCAAGCGTCTGTTTTTATTTCTCTTATCAAACTGCTGAACCAGTGCAAATAATTTTTCTGAAGTACAATTTTACGTGCACTGCCTTATAATTAAGACTAAAAGTAGACTATAAAGTAGACTTTATCTACTAATAAACAACTATGGGTCAATTGGCATTAAGGGTGATAATGCTAATTGCCTAGCACTCTTTTTCTTTGATTAGTTCAATATTTTAAGGAATATATATGATGCTGAAGAGGCGGAAACAGAACACAATTAAATCAAAAGAATTTAGAAGTTTAACTTGTCTTTTAGCATTCGGTTAGCGTTTGTATCATAATAGAGTAGTTTTAATTGGACTTTCAAAAAAAATTATAATAAAAAACTAAAACTAAACTATCAAAATGCTAAACTAGTGCTTATATTTTGTAATAAAATTCTGCCCAGCTGCCCAGTCAAGTAAACAGCAATTTATGGACAATCCTGCTAACTTTCTAACACTGTTCTGAGTTGACATTGTCTGTTAGCATTCAATTTACTTATCTTAGAGTGATTTTGATTGGGCTTTAAGGATGCCAACACTAACAAATTATATTTATAACACTTAATTATTATACTAATAAACACATCGTCGCTGTACAATGAAAAACAAGTATCTTCATAATGGCAACTTTACAGGAGAGAACAAAAACATTCTTTACTTTTGCTATTTTTGGAGCCAAGCTATTTTGGAGCTTTTCTATTTGTCCATTCATCATAAGTTTCTTTACACAATGTAAACAGCAGCTGTCCTATTCAAATGATGTAGAAAACTAAAAATAAGCCAAAAACTCTCTCTGGCTTTAAGAGTATCAAGAGTCCTCCTGAGATTGATTGCATTAAAAATGCCCACATATAAACCAGGGGCTGTTAGCATTACCCTGCTAATTGCCTAACACTACTTTGTTAGTATTATGGCACAATTTTGTGTTTTTCATTCACTTTTAATCATGTTTGCAAATATAGCGAATGACCTAATGGCGTAGAACAGGAAAGTTGAGTTTAAATGGAGTTTAAATGACGTTTAGACCCTGTTGAAACTTGCAGAATCATCTCAGCTGCTTCTGCAATCTCAAACCAAGTGCCTGTTTGTGATTCAGAGCTGAAAGTGGCGAGGACGCTAATTCCAATCTCACGCTCACTCTGATCTACAACTCTGCGATTTCATTTAGTACTTAATGCATTTTTAAAGCTGATGACCCGAGTAAAGGAAACACAGCTCAGAAATTCTGGCAATTTAGTCAAACTCTTTACTTTTTACAAGACATTACTCTTAACCCGAGCACAGTGTCCCTCAGTTGCAGGTCTTTTGTGGCTCTCTACTGCCCTCTAGTGGAGGTTAAAACCTTGCCCGTTTATTTGAAAGCTGCTCCAAAGTGGGAGTTTTTTTCTGCCATTTAAAATGTTGGTTTTACCATTTTATCCCCTGTGAGGTCATTCTGATTGAACAGTGGCGCTTGGCGGAGGTACAGGCCGCTCATATTTAATCAGCAGATTAGCAAAGAGAGCAAGACCCGATTGAAGCCACTACGAACAGACACACACCGCTGGAAAAGCCTGCAAACACGCAGCGCTAGGACACACACCAGTGATGCACGGCTGATTTTGGCCTAATCTCCTCCGATCTGCTCTCTCTGCCATAAACGACCTTTTACGCTCCGCCGTAACACACACACCTCTGCCTCGGTAACAGACATGCGTGTGTAAAACGCCGCTGAGAGGATGAGCTCAGGTTGCTTCATTGATTTTGCTCTTCAGCCTGAATTCATCTTTATGAGAAAAAGAGAACTTTCCCAGAAGTCATTGCGCTCACACACATTGGCGTATATAACACCTAATAAAGGAAGAGATGTTTACCAAAAGAAAAGCAACAGGAATGTAGAATAATTAGATACAAGCAAATTAAATATAATAAACAACCTTCATATTTAAAGAGCTTTTACTGATAGACTCCTACTTAAATTACAACATAAAGATTTTGCAACAAATTTTTTTAGAAAAAACAAAAATACTAATAATAAATTATTAGTAGTAATAGTAGTGGTAGTAGCATTTTAAACAATACATACATACATACATAAACTAAATGTGCTATCGATGCATATTTGACATTTTCTTTCATACTCATACTTATATTTATATAGTACATATAGGGATATATTTCATGTAGTATATAATACACAGATCGAGAATAACATTAAAACCACCCCCTGTTTCACCTTGACATGCAACCTTTATAATCCGACTAATAGCTCAATCAGAATAGAACACATCAATGTATACACTTCTGTTGAAATAGACTAGTCCAACGTTTGACTGCAATTTCAATCCAATTGAATGATTTGATCCAGTAATCTGTTAAATAGAGGAATCATAGCCATGTAAACACCTGGATCTCATTACATTTCCAATTTAGAATACTTAAAAAGGTTCTGTGCGTGTGCATTTGCATCTCTTTTATTTAACTAATTAATTATTTTTTTATAAAGCAAGCCCCCTTTCACCTTGTTCCTTAACGGTCAGGATCACCACTGACATAGTGGTGGAGGGTTAGTGTATGTTGTGCTGGTGTGATTGCTGCTAGAGTTTCATAAAGAGGTCGTCGGTCAATACATAAGTGGATATTATTACATATAAGTACATATAGAGGCTTGTACACCTCAAGCCAAATTACATTTAGTTTATTAATACTTCCTATTCGTTTAGGGGGTTTTATTAAGATTTAATAGGGTTTATAGGAGTGTTTTTTGAAATTATGTGTAGACTAACATCTCTTATTCCAGTGTTTACAGATTTTGTATCTGAAATAATATTTCGTATTTTAGTGTAGTCCAGGCCTGAGAAGGTTAAAGCATTTCTCTGCTGACCCCCACAGTTGTCCCTGTGACTCACACTGCCGTCCACTTCCGTGGAGTGTTTCTCTTTAGTTTATTGTCTGTGTCCTGAAGTTTCAGTGTAAATCCGGTTAAAGGGATAAACTCTCCACACTGACCGCTCCTCCATGACCTGCTGACCCTGAGACCCGAACACACACCTAAACGGCTTTATGTAAAGGCACTTTCACTGATTACACAAACACATACACCCATCCAGAGGAGAATCACACTTTCAATTACAGAAAACTTGTTTCATTGATTTTTCCTGCACTGCCGCAGTACAGCTGTGAGTGCAAGTGTGTCTCTCTTGTCCTTGAAAGCAGAGGAAGCTTCTGTTCTGCTCTAACAAACAGCAGCTCACTAATAGAATCCTCCTGCTCACCTGTGTAATGGACTCTTTGGACATCTGTAAAGAAAGTCACTGTTCAGTTACAGTACGTCAGTGGCTGCTAGTTCCAGTACTTTTAAAATATTCAACTGAAGCTTATTCAATGTAAATAATGTTGAAATATCAACTTGTCACCTGATTACAGCCATGTATTCTGATATGTTCTACATCATAACCATAAAAGTATTGCAACTTAGTAGCCAATAATTTACCATACTAATTTATGATTTAGAAAAATTACATAAAAACAAAAAAAGCTAAAAGGAATGGAAAATAATATACGTACTCACTATGTTCTGCATTGCATATGCTCAGAATATCTTGAATACGCATTTGTTGAATGAATTTTTTGTGTTGCAGGAAATATCTTTACATACATTAAGTTCATAATAATTTTACAATTACTTCAATAAATATTAGGAAGTCATAGCAATAACACTCAAAGGACAAGTTTTCATGGACTTTCACATCTAGCTTGTTTGGTCTGGGATGATCAAACATTTTTGTTGAACGTATCCTTAGTTCAACAGAAATAGTCAACGCCGTCAAATGTTGACACATTAACCTGAAACCTGTATGTGTACATGACAAATCTTACACAAAGATTACATCATGCCACACAGATGTGGAATTCCCAAAACTAAACAGCTTCCAATGATTTAGCAGTAAATAAATCAGTATCACCAGCCAGTGGTTTAGCTCAGCGTTACTGAACTTTTTTAAAGGAATGAACAATCATAGTAGGAGTGCCGCAACTGCAAGTGATAAACAGCATCGGTGTCAACTTTATTGTTGCTTCTGTCCAAATCAGAGCTGAAAGTAATAAGGTAACACAACATGCTACTTTTAACTTTTTTTAATTTAACTTTTTTAAATTGCTCTTTATTTTGATACAATGTTTATACATATTAAGTTGTTTGCAGAAATGACTTAATACTTAATATTAACTTTTTATTTATAGCACCTAAAAGTTTAATATTCAGCTGTAAATATCAATAAACAAGGAAGTTCTGCATCCTCCTCCTTACCACTGAAAATCTGCTGCCTCTGGGGATGATGGCAGCAGCAATATCCTCTCTGCATCCATTCTGCTTTCTTTATCATGAGCATTGGTGAGGGCGCTGCTCGTACATGTTTATGCCCCAACTCCCTACTTAAGGTCTGCTTCTAAGCAGCACAACTAGCTTCACTTGTCCCATCTCCAAGCCTATAACGTTTTCTTCCTGAGGTCAACCACGGCTCTAGGTGCTGCCAGTCAAATATGCAAGAATCCCAAAAGTTCCAATCAGCTTTCTTTCGGTACTGGTTAAAACTCATGGCCTCCTTTTCCACCTTTTCTTCCTTTGACAACTTACCAGTCTTCACCACAACTTCTAAGTTTATTGTACTGTCATTACTCCTCAGGTCACTCTTTTCTGACCCGCTGCATCTCAGTCATAGTTATTTTCCAACATAGTTCTACCGAGCTAGCGACTCATATTCACAAGCTAGTGATGACAATGTGGTGTCCATTAGTCTTACCAGAAATCTGTCGTGAGTCCAGAGTACTCTCACTTTACTCAGCCGGTGAGGAAACATTCAATTTAAAATTCTGATGCTTGCCTACAAAGCCAAGAATGGAGCAGCTCCTCCATACCTTATGGCAATGGTCAAAAGTCGATCTGCAACTCGAGCACTTCACGCTTCAAGTACAGTTTGGCTTGAACCGCCATGTCTCAAGATTCATGGAAGACAAGCGACAAGATGCTTCTTTGTCCTGGCACCCAGATGGTGGAACGAATTTCCACTGGCTGTCCAAACAGTGAACTCTCTCTTCAAACGCAAACATGCATCTCTTTGTGAAGCACTTATAAGCGCTCTATTGAATTATTGGTATGAACCATAATTGCACTTCTAGGAACATTGGCTAAGTATTGCACTTATACTGTATGTAGTCTTGTATTTATTCTCTTCTCTGTAGGTATTCCTGTCTTTCTATGTATTGCACTGTCTTACCTTATATTTTGTATTATATATTAAATGTTAGAGTGCAAGAATAGTTTGGACTTAAACCTGTTTGTACTAGATACATACTCTGACTGAACACTTATCTAAGTCGCTGTAGATAAGAGGGTCTACTAAATGCCGTAAATGTAAATGGAGATGTGTTACCTTGTTGAAATGCACTACTGTGGAGCATATTTATGGGTAGCTCTGTATATAAAACTCCACACAGAATATTTTGTCAACTTAAATCTCTTTAACCAAAACATCCTACCAGCATTAAAACTGTTGAACATTTACCTCCTGTATACCTACCTTATACTTACCCTATACATTTAGGATATTTACTGAAAATGCGTATTATTATTTAGTAAAACTGTTCCTAAAACCAAACTAGAAACAATATTTAAAATATAAAAAGCATTTTGTGAGTGGCAGAGATTTAATAAAAGATGTTGCCCAAGCCCAACAGGGCCCAACCAAATGTCTAGTCTCAGGCTGATTTTTCATGTACATTAGGTCTTATGTAAATTATGTAAATTCAGGCTTGAGGTTCCTTGTTTCACAGAAATGCCATGCACTGCCTCTAATTATATAGCCTATAGCTGCATTAGGAGTCGTGAATATGCCTTTCAACAAAACCATGGGTGATGAGAGCGATGATAGCGATGAGCTGGGATAGTGATGGGGTAACATTGTAAGGTTTGGGGCCAGTTAAAAACATCCCAGCCTACAGCCCCAGAAGCCCAGGCCATACCAGCATCATTTATATTTAAAAAAAAAAAAAAGAAAAGTTTTTATTCCCAAACTTTTGACAGACAGGCAGTATTCTGATGCATTCTGAGTGTGAGTGCGTGTAGATGCTCTCGGCGTCCTGCAGAAAAACGTCCCGGCTCCATTCTCCTCTCTGCGTGTGGTCAGTGCTAATGTGACTGGAGCAGAACAGCATTAGGGGTTTGTTTTGATGTGATGCTGCAGATGAAATGGCCAAAAATGGAATGTTTCAGCTACGGGTCACTTTCTGTAATGAAAAATAAGGAGGCTGCAGCAAATCTTCAGTAATTTAAAGGCTTTTTTTCTTCCTTTTGTTGTCTATACAGTGGATTGCACGCAGAGAATGGCACACATAATCTGAAAAAAACACCAGCAGAAAGGTGGAGGCGAGCAGCACGCTGGAGTTCCAGCAGAAATAAAGAGTTTCATATGATAATGAAATACTGTCACTGTCTCACAGGAGCTGATGCAGCATTTTAAATGTTGCAGAGTATTAATGCATTAGTTTTCTGAATGGATTTAGGACAGCTGTACAGTAATGTGCCTAACAATGCTGAAAAATAGATTATTATTATTAGATTATTATTTACTTTATAGAGAAAATTAATTTACTATTGCTCTTTAGAACTATTTACCCTAGTGCAATTAAATGATACATGCATTTGATATTGATGAAGTGTTGTTTTTTTTTAAATAAACATTGCAGAGGAACAGGATCTCTGCTTCCGACCTCAGGAAGCAATTAGTATGGCTAGCTAATTAATCTAAGCTGAATAGCTACTGCATATCTTTCACTACTTTGTGCTATTTTACATTACTGCAGGTTTAATTCCTCTAAATCAGCTTGCATAAACAGTTGTCAACATTAACAAGTGCCTTGATCACCACAAGCAAGAAGAGACACAGCACTGTATTTCAAGTTTTAATTGTTGGTGCATTTAGAAGGTAGTAGACTCAGCCATGGTTTACAACACGTCTGAAATGTTACCATTTGTGTTTCCACTTAATAAAAGTCTAGTGCATTTGGGAAACAATATGAGATTAAAACTAGTTGGGCCTGCTTGCAGGACAATAATCTGGGTGGACAGTGGTGTTTTGAACCTGTTGAAAAAATCGTCTTAGACTAGCACAAAATTCATGCTGGTCCATGTTGCTTTATGCTGGCTAGTGTTGGCTTGGTGCTGCTTTATGCTGGTTAGTGCCAGACTGGTTTTAGTTTATGCTGGTTATGCTGGACTGGCTTTGGTTTATGCTAATTAGTGTTGGCCTGGTGCTGGTTTATGCTGGTTTAGTGTTGGCCTGGTGCTGGGTTATGTTGGTAAGTGTTGGCTTGGTGCTGGTTTATGTTGGTTAGTGTTGGCCTGGTGCTGGGTTATGCTGGTTAGTGTTGGCCTGGTGCTGGTTTATGTTGGTTAGTGTTGGCCTGGTGCTGGTTTATGTTGGCCTGGTGTTGGTTTATGTTAGTTAGTGTTGGCCTGGTGCTGGTTTATGCTGGTTAGTGCTTGCCTGGTGCTGAATTATGTTGGTTAGTGCTGGCCTGGTGCTGGTTTATGTTGGTTAGTGTTGGCCTGGTGTTGGTATATGCCGGTTAGTGCTGGTATGGTGCTGGTTTATGTTGGCCTGGTGCTGGTTTATGTTGGCCTGGTGCTGGTTTATGTTGGTTAGTGTTGGCCTGGTGTTGGTTTATGTTAGTTAGTGTTGGCCTGGTGCTGGGTTATGCTGGTTAGTGTTGGCCTGGTGCTGGTTTATGTTGGTTAGTGTTGGCCTGGTGCTGGGTCATGTTGGTTAGTGTTGGCCTGGTGTTGGTTTATGTTGGTTAGTGTTGACCTGGTGCTGGTTTATGTTGGTTAGTGTTGGCCTGGTGCTGGTTTATGCTGGTTAGTGTTGGCCTGGTGTTGGTTTATGTTGGTTAGTGTTGGCCTGGTGCTGGTTTATGTTGGTTAGTGTTGGCCTGGTGTTGGTTTATGTTGGTTAGTGTTGACCTGGTGTTGGTTTATGTTAGTTAGTTACATGGTGGTGGTTTATTTGTGGACAGGCATGGTCTTTGCTGGTTTAGCTCATTCATTGAAGCTTATAGTTAAAATGAATTTCATCTACAAATTACATGGCAGAAATCTACAACAACAGTATTGTACAACAACAACTTGCTGGACATGGTCTAATTCAGTGGTTTTGTTTTTGAAAGGTGAGTAAAAATAAGAATAATTGAAACAACAACAGCAGATGCTGGACATCACAAACTGTATTGTGTGGACAAATTAAAAAACACTAAAGCCCGTTTTTCTACAGCATAGTGAGTGTTTTACATTTTTATCATATTTTACTGTTGTGATATGATTTACTGCTTGTTTTGTAAGCATCAAAAGTCAATAGACACAAACTAATTAACTAGTTAGGTGCTAGATAGCTGCGCAAGCTAGATGACTAGCCCGCCAGCCTGTCATAGACCATTGTTATATCAGTTTTTTGACCCACACAACCATTTTGCTGTTATGATACAATAAACGCTGCTCAGTTTGCGGCTGTGTCGAAGGCCTATATACACAAACTAATTAAATTGATAGCTATTTAGATCATCGTATTGAAAAATATGATTTTGTTATATGATGGCCATCTTGACAGTTATTAACTTTATGTTATTTAAAACCATTTCTTGCTGTGGCTGAAAAGTTCATTCACCGCACTTAAAAATGGCAGAATTGGAAGACTAATGCAATGTTGCCCTAATTTTTTTCAATGCTTTATTTAGAGTGTATGTAAACAAGCCCAAATGGTGACACAGATGCTTTGTGTGCTATTAAAGATTAATTTATTTTATGTGTTTAAAGCCCCATTTGAAAAGGCACAAGATTCAAGATTCAAGATTCAAGAGTTTATTGTCATATGTACAGCAGAACAGACAGTTACACTGTACAATGAAATTCTTACTTTGCTGCTCCTCCATTCACCAATAGATAAGATAACAAATAAAAGAAATAAAAAATATATATACAAAATATACAAAGTATAACAATATAAGTTGAAGTAGATAAAAATATTTTTATAGTTAAAGAATAAAAAATAAAAGATGTGTATAATGGTGTGTAAAGGTGTGTATAATGAAAGTCTATCAGTAAAATCATTCATATATAAACGATATAAGCAGTATTTTTGTGAGATTAGTCACTGATGTTAGTCTGAGCACTATGCAGTGGTTAATTTACCACTGAGAATAAGTTTTAGCACACTGTTGTGTAACACTACGCAGTATGATAAAAAGTTATGTGTACTGTTTGCAACATTACAGCAGTTTTGGTTCCTGCTTACATTATTTTCCAGGTACTGATTAAGGTCGCGTTGCATCAGAAAGTTATAACAGTTATTATTATAGTTGTATTAATAAAGTGCATATGGACAAGTTTCTTATTGCATTACCTTCTTTCAGCTCTTATGGTGGTTTATTTTAGTCATTGCACAGCTGACTTTATGATAGCTTCAAAAGTTTTAAGCAATAAATACTTGAATTATGAGTCAAGTCTCAAGCCATCGTTTAAAAGGGGAAAGTTGCACCGTGCACAAATAAGTATATATTGGCTCTCGAGCTTCGAAGACTAAGGTTAGCGTTAACTGTAACTTGTCTCTGGAAGCTCTGTGTTTGTTACTTAAATGTTTTCGGTTTACATAAATTATCATGTATTATTCTGTTTTGTGTTTTGTTGTTAATGAAAAATTGCGAACATTAGCAAAACAAAACAGGAAGGTCACTGAAGTGTTGAGTGGATGATTGTGGTTACAGTCTCTGAGTTCTGATGAGTGCTCTGATGCTGAGTCCTGATGTGCTCTCTATCTGTTCATATCAGTCAGCTATTGTTTTGTTATGGCTCTTATTTAATGAATAATTATGTTATTCTGTAGGCCTGAAACAGTCTTTATTTTAATTGTTACAGTTGTTACAGGAGCCTCCGCTCCCAAACCAACAGAAGAACTTCTTTCCTAAGGTGGTGACCCTACAGAACTCCACACCTCCACTTAAACTGCATCATTGCATTTACTGCTCTGTTACTGTACTTTATGTCCCAGTATTATTGCACTATTTATATTTGCACAGTCTATTACTGCACTATTGATATTGCCACAGGCAGTTACTGTACATACTATATATAAACCCACTGTACATGTTATTTTAACTCTGTATGCTTACAATTCACACATGCTGCATTCTGTTTATACTTGTAACATCTATACTCTCACCACTCCACTGTCCTTAATTGTACATTGCTTGCCACTGTTGCTTTCCTGCACTTTATATGTCAAGTCAAGGTTTATTTATAGAATGCTTTTTACAACAGATGTCACAAAGCAGCTTTACAGAAAATCCAGGTACAAGCCCCCAATAAGCAAGCCAGTGACTGTGGCAATGAAAAACTCCATCAGAGCAAGAAAAAGAAACCTTGAGAGGAGCCAGACTCAAAAGGGAAAACCATCCGCCTTTGGTCAACACCGGATAGCAAAACAAGCACAAACGCAATACAGAAAAGATCAAATTTACAATCATATGCAATATTGAATGTAGAAAAATAAAACCATTATGAGTCCATCAGTGAGTAGCATTGGGAAACAGCCTAGTGTATTGTGAGGCAGGAGAAAAAATGACTGATTAGTTGTGAAAGCAGGAAAAGAAAATGTCTATAATTAAGTAAGCAAGCAGGATCTTCGGTAGGGCCAGGTGAAGAGAACTAACAGTTCAGAGCTTTTCTGTTCAGAGTTAGTTCTGTTCCACACAGGTAAAGCCTTCCACATGGCATTGCACACTGGGAAACTCTGAACTGATTCTGATTCTGGTCGCCTGGCTGTACCCAGAACCTTCTTCTATTTGTTCCTCCCTTAAATTGTAAAGCATCCTTGAGTATGTGAAAGGCGCTATTTAAGTGTAACATATTATTATGGTGGATGGGCAGTTGTTCTGCCTCAGACCGCACAGGATGGGCAGTTGTTCTGCCTCAGACCACACAGGAAGGGCAGTTGTTCTGCCTCAAACCACACAGGACGGGCAGTTGTTCAGGTTGACAAAAAACATACACTTAGTTAGCTCTGTTCAGAGTCACTGAGAACAGTATACGATGTTGATAAGATGCTGCAGTGACAGGTCTAGCTATTACAGCATAGCTGAAAAGGGACAGCCAGAAGACATGAGGGCTCCCTGAAATGTCAGTGCCCCTCCTCACCAACATTCTCAGTTAACTAAAATACTCTCTGTGAGTGAACCTAGATTTGTACTATATCTAAATATATACTATAGTATATACAAACAAACTAATTACCAAAAGCTGGACCAAACAAGTAGATTTTTAACCTAGACTTGGGTTAACCAAAACTGATGCAGTGTCTGAATCCCAAACACTGGCTGGAGGGATATTCCAAAGACAGGGCCTCTGTATAAAAAGGCTGTACCACCTGATGTAACTTTATTATTTATTCTAGATACAAATGTATATATATATATATATATATATATATATATATATATATATATATATGGAATTTAACTGGCAGCCAGTGTAAGGTAGATAAAACTAAACTAATATGGTCAAATTTCTTATTATTCAAGAGGACTTTGGCTGCAGTGTTTTAAACGAAATGAAGCTTGTTAAGGCTTTTGTTGGAACATCCAGAAAGCAGGGCATTACAGTAATCTAACCTTGATGTAATAAAAGCATGAACTGGCTTATCTGCGTCCTTTAGGGACAGTGCTTTTCTCAGTTTTGCAATATTGCGGAGATGAAAGAAAGCTCTTCTAGTGACTTTAGTAATATGTTCATCAATGGCCAGATCAGGATCGATCAGGACACTTGAGCTTTTTACGGATGTATCTGGTGCAACTGAGAAGCTATTAAGATTAAGTGCTAATGTAGAGCAGCTTTTGGTCCAAGAAGTTGAATTTCTGTTTTATCGTTTTAAATAGGAGAATCTTTTATAACTTTTACCCTATCTTCTATTGTATTAAATTACCAGGTATGGTGGCATATATAAGGCAACTAATATAGATCCTAAGACAGAGCTCTGTGGAACACCATACTTTACCTTTGTAAGAACAGGTGATTTCTTGTTTACACTTACAAACTGAGAGCGACCACTCTGATCTGAACCAGAAAAAGGCTTTCTAGCCTGTCTAGTAGGGTTGATTGGTTTATTGTGTTAAATGCTACCACAAAACTATAATGAAAAGTATCCTTTAAGCATTCTGTCAGTATATCTAATTCAGTAAGTTTAGGCAAATGGTTGATAGATCTAGGAGGTTTTCAATAAGTCTGCTAGGTGTAGAGGATGTTAACTTATATTAAGATTAAAGATAATTATACATAATTAAGTAAATACAGATTAAGTAATGACCGATCATGACTGCTTTAAGTCAAAAGAGTGTGCTTGCAGTAATGAGTGAGCCCCAATATATACTGAGCAAAACCAAAGAAATCTAAAACTAATATACATGCTTTACTTAATGGATCCTGTGGTCTGTCTATGTGAATATTAACATCTCCTACAATTATAACTCTATTCAGCAGTGTTGGTGATAAAAGTCAGCAAATTCCTGTAACAACTCAGAATGAGGCCTTGGTGGCCTGTAGGTTGTAATTGGTGAAAAAGTAAATTTTCCACTTAGAAGACAACAAATTTCAAAAGAAGAGAATTTGTAACCTGCTTTCTTTCAGATTTATTCCTGAAGCTTTGTATAGATGGTTGTTACGCCTCCACCCTCAGGACTATGTACATAAATGTACCCTGTTGGGGTGGTTTATTTAGAGCTAAATATTCTTTAGGTCTAATCCATGTTTTTGTGAGACACGGAGCATCAAAAATAATACTGTATTTTACACTTCAGGTCACGTGCTAACTGCATTTTTTATTGACTATGTACCTGAACTCTGCACAATGGCAATGTTGAATAGTTTAATCAAATCTTATATAATCCAGTCTAATCTAATCTTCTTTAACAGCATATACATCAAGGATTATGATGTAAATTGGGTTTAGTAATAGTAAAGTATTGGGGATAGTAAAGACTATCATGTGCTGGTTACCAGCACCAAGCTGCAATAACCAGAATGTTTTGGTCACCAGCATAAACTAGCAAAAACCAGCACATGCCATGTTCAACATGTTCAAAACTCAACAAATGCTCATCACTAGCACACACCAGCAAAAACCAGCATGTGCTGGTAACCAGCAACAACATAAAACATAACTAAACATAACTAATGCTGGTCACCGACAAGCCTAGTATCATGCTGGTCCATGCTGGGGGTTTATTTTCAGCAGGGAAGTAAGTGGACTGAAAAATTTCTTACACCACCACAGCGTAAGTACAGTAAATGAGTACTTAAGTATTTTCCACTCCCATTTGTATTTGAATTGTTAGCAACTTTAAGTCCCTGTTTTTTATTTCAGCTGGCAAATTTAGATAATGAGTTATCTTAGCTTATACACACATGAAGCCTTCAGTATTAGATTATTTTTATCACTGAACTTTTTACTCCTTATTTCATTGCTAATGGTTTTACTTTGCATTAAGGTAAGTTAGCACAGCAGTAGTTATATTTCTAGAGTTATTCTCTTTGTGTTTGAGCATGTGTGGAAGGTTTTTAACCTCATTTTCTGCCCCTCTTTTTTACCTCCAGATGTTTTTAAGTCACAGACTGTGAAGCAATGCTCAGAAGGAAATCTAATTCAAGGAGAATCCTTCAGCACCTGGATCCTCAGCGCTCAAGGGGACAAAAATACAAATAAATGCAAAACAATACATAAAAAACACGTATGCACACTCGGCCTGCAGCATCATTAATAGGCAAGCATGAACAGCAGAGCTGCGGCCGCAGGACTTCAGCTGCTCATGTGTTTGTTAATAATGCCACAGGTGCTGCGCGTGTTCAGATAGAACGAAAAAGTTCCACTGAAAGGTTTAAAGAGCCACAGGAGGAGGACAGGGCTGGGCTAGAAAATAAACAGCACAGTTCATTAGAGAATAGCAGCAATAATGAAGTTGAGAAAAAATAACCCGAACAAGGACGCTTCACTGTTGTAGGCTATCAGGGAACGCTATTTAGCTACACTGTGCTTCTGCTGGATTTGTGTGCGTGTGTAAAACACTCCATGTTCCGCAGCTGTGTTCTGTCCTTCATAACCGCTAATTGGCCTACGGTGTTTGAATGCTCCACTTCCAAACCGCCATTGACAACTGAAGGCCAGAGGATGAGATGTGCGCGGTGTTTCAGATGTGAGGGTATAGCTGACAAAAACACAACTGCATTTGTGTTTCATCAAAACATAGTAGTATGTTTGAATGACATTTCCACCAGAAACATATGTGCTGCTATTAGATTGTGTTAGTGAGTGGAGAACCGTGACTACTGGAGCTACGCCTTCAATTTTGGCCTATTAAATAGTGCCACAGGTACATTATGGCACATTTAGGCACCAGAATATAATTACTGTAGCTTTTTAAGGTGGAACAGAAAATTCATTGGCACCAAAATGTAACTGCTGCAGTCTTTAAGGTGGAACACTTAAAGGGAACCCTGACCATTAAAACATGTAGAATCAAATATGGTGTACATGCACACTATTCATTTAAATTTGCTTTAAAAAGTAAACAAAATCCTAACATTTTTGTTGCAGCATCAGGCGGTTTCTTTTGCGCTTCTCCACTGATCAAGAAACAAAGATAATTTAACTCTATCATTCAGCCTTTTACGCTTCCCTTTTTTTACATATTTTATAATAAATAAATTGTTTAACATTCCATATTTAAATACTATTAGGTATGTAAACTGTTTTAAGACATTCTAGTCTTTACACTCAGGGTCCCCTTTAAAAACATCTGAAGCTTCTAAAAGCCAATCCACATTTTGCTTGAGGCTTTTGGTAAACATATTACATATAATATCTTTTTGCTTTGTAGCATTTTAAGTGACACCTTCAGTATTGATTTCTGGTGTAGAGCTGCCACCTCTTGTTTTCTATTTCTAACAACCCATTGATTAGTCTGAATGTCATTCATATTCCGTTAGTGCCGTATCTAGAACTTTGAGTGGCCTAGAGTGATGTTTTCAGTGACATGAAATATGTGACTAATTAATTTCTCTATCACTTTGTAATGATGTATGTTAATATAGTGTGCTAGAATGTATTTTCAGCTGCTAAAATCCTAACCAATAGCAGAGCATGCTTAGCTATTTCATTTCAGTACTAAGTAAACAGGCAGCTAATTTACTGTAGCAGTGGCCAGAAAAGAAGCTGAGTCTGTTTCAGTGGAGAGTAAAGAAGCTGAGTCTGTTCCTGTGGAGAGTAAAGAAGCTGAGTCTGTTTCAGTGGAGAGTAAAGAAGCTGAGTCTGTTCCAGTGGAGAGTAAAGAAGCTGAGTCTGTTCCAGTGGAGAGTAAAGAAGCTGAGGCTGTTCCAATTGAGAGTAAAGAAGCTGAGGCGGTTTCTGTGGAGAGCAAGGAAGCTTAGTCTATTCCAGTGGAGAGTAAAGATGCTGCGGCTCTTTTAGTGGATAGTAAAGATGCTGAGGCTGTTTCAGGGGACTGTAAATAAGATGAAGCTGATCCAGTGGGGAGTAAAGAAGCTGAGGCTGTTTCAGTGGAGAGCAAAGAAACTAACTGAGGCTGTTCCAGTGGAGAGTAAAGAGGCTGTTCCAGTGGAGAGTAAAGAAGCTGAGGCTGTTTCAGTGGAGAGCAAAGATGCTGAGGCTGTTCCAGTGGAGGGTAAACAAGCTGAGGCTGTTTCAGTGGAGAGAAAAGATGCTGAGTCTGTTTCAGTAGAGAATAAACAAGCTGAGGCTGCTTCAGTGGAGAGCAAAGATGCTGAGGCTGTTCCAGTGGAGAATAAACAAGCTGAGGCTGTTCCAGTGGGCAGAAAAAGAAGCTGAGGGTGTTCCAGTGGAGAGTAAAGAAGTTGAGGCTGTTCCAGTGGAGAGCAAAGAAGCTGAGGCGGTTTCTGTGGAGAGCAAGGAAGATGAGTCTATTCCAGTGGAGAGTAAAGAAGCTGAGGCTGTTCCAATTGAGAGTAAAGAAGCTGAGGCGGTTTCTGTGGAGAGCAAGGAAGCTGAGTCTATTCCAATTGAGAGTAAAGAAGCTGAGGCTGTTTCAGTGGAGAGTAAACAAGCTGAGGCTGTTTCAGTGGACAGCAAATAAGCCGAGGCTGTTCCAGTGAAGAGTAAAGAAGCTGAGGCTGTTCCAGTGGATAGTAAAGTATCTGAGGCTGTTGCAATTGAGAATAAAGAAAGTGAGGCTGTTTCAGTGGTGAGCAAAGACGCTGAAGCTGTTCCAGTGGAAAGTAAAAAAGCTGAGGTTGTTTAGTAAAGAGTAAAGAGGATGAGGTTGTTCTAGTGGTGAATAAAGAGCATAAAGGTGACAGAGGACAGTAAAGAGAATTAGGATTTCCAGCGGAGAGTAAAAAGCTTAGGGGTGTTCTAGTGTGTTCTGTACTTTTGCCTGGATACTTTTTGACTTGACTATATTAGGGTTTAATTTTCGCCAAACCACTGCTTTAATGACTCTAATAAAACTACATCATACCAGCAATAAAACCACTAGTTACTGAACGAGTGCCAGAGCAAGATATTTTCTGTCACTGCCTAAACCAACACTGTCAATCATCTGGTGCACTGGCTCCGCCCACTCACATCTCCTAATGAATAATTCATGCTGTGGAAATAGATCTAAAACAACCAGCAATTATTATCGTGTGTGTAAAGCTGAGATGAATGATACGGTCCCATCAGTACGGTCCTCAATGCCCTCCCCCTATAAACCCTCCAGCCCACCCTGCTATTTCCGTCTCCATCGTTTCCTCATAATTATAACTCACCCCGCCGGCCAATCCGCCAATGAGATTCTTCATCAGAAAGAAATCTTTTTTACGACGCGAGCAGCTCTCAACGTGTTTGGACTGTCAAACCGAGGCCAGTCACAATCATACCTGCCAATTAGCCTATTTCACATGGACATACAGAGAAAGCTAAAATAAATTCAGTACTATAGCTCTTTCACTGCAGCATGTTAAACAGCAGAGTCTTAACTATAAGAGCACTGGTGCAGAAACACTCCATACATGTATAGCTGTGAGCAAGTTTCTGAAGCTTTTGAAAGTGTGTGGCTTTCTGAAGTAGGCGCTTGTTATGAAAGTTGTAATGATAAACAAGTCTCATTTAGTAAAGAGCACTCGCAGCTTTTAAAGCATGCTGTGATAAGTCTGTGCTTATCAATTATTATGATTTAAATGAGGGCTAGGGCCTGTATTGATAAAGCTTCTCAGATATCTGTTTCTGCAGTAAGGTCATTGTTTATTAGAAGGGAATCTGGTCCTATATCAGCAGTTCTTTTAAATACAGGGCCAGATCAGATATATTAGCTATTCATAGAATTACTGCATACAAAGCATTTTTGTACAGGTTAGTAATATACTGGCTGTGCTCTCCTCTTTATTATAAATCCAAACTGTCACTGTAGGCCTATCTGTTATTTAGACATAGATATTTACAGTGGGATAGCAATTTGCTGTTAAAACAAAACCTTATATTTATAAAATGTTTTTTTCCGGAAAAGTAAAAACATTTATTTTTAATGTACATTAACATAAGCAGATTTTTTCCAAGTAATTTGGTGTCATTTCTTTTAGTTTATTTATCATTTATCATTTTCCCATTATATAAAAGGCAACAGGTATATTATATTAAAATTATTTTAAAAACTGAACAACAATACAAAGTACTGTTCTGACAACAGCAAACTGTAAATTTGTGGGAAAAAAAGTTGTACAGCAAACAGCCAAAGAGCAGAAATGTGTAGCTTTACTAAGTCAGATAAGCTAATCGAAGATTTGGAATATTGACCTTCTGCAACTTTTATTAACAGCATTTCCTTGAATGGAATCTGTTATTTGCTATTGGACAAATAGCAGTGTATTATTATTTTAACAGTTTCTTGTATTTCCATTTAACAATAACAGCTTTAAAACAGCGGTGTTCTTCAAAGGCGCTTAATAAGCTAGTTTAGCTCATTGAATGTAATGTTTCAACCAAGCCAAAGTGTTAGCATGGTAGCTGATGAACTCTTGTTGTTTTAAAACAAGCAAGCATGACAGCATGTATGATTTTTAATTGATATTGACTTAGCTAGATAGTTAAGCTAATTTTAACAAATGTTTAAAGCAGGCTAAAGATTTACCACGGGTAGCTGATAAACTGTGTTTATTTTGTTGTTTTAAAATAACAAACAGGACAGATCTTTATAAAACATCTTCAGAACTAAACAGCTTAAATGCTTAATTTGTACTGGCTCTTAGCTAGTTTAGCTAATTTAAGCTAAGGTTTTAGGCTAGATAATGTTATCACAGACAGCCAGATGATAAACTATTGCATTTATTTTGTTGTTTTAGAGCAGCAGTTATTTAGCTATAAAACCTAAAACAGTGTAAATGTGTGCCATTGGCTAGTTTAGCTCATTGAAGTAGATATAATAGATATTTGTTTATTCTGCTAGCCTATTTTAGCTTAACCAGCACAGCAGTTTTTAATTAAGCCCTTAAAACCACTACTGTGAGCCCCTCTATAGTTAGTTTAGCTAATAAAAGCTACACTAAAAGCTACACTAAAGGTAGGATAGGACAAAGCTAGTTAAAGCCTCAGAATGTGGCCTGTACCTGTAAGGCAAATATAAAGTTACTGAAACTCTGACACTAAAACTCTGAAACTGTTTCCTGAGATCTTGTGGGTAAAATGTTCGCTGATCGTTTCTTGAACACCCCAGACTGCAGACTGATCTCGATCCCAAGTGCTGTATGGTGTAATTGAAATAAAAGTGCAGGTCCTGGATCAGTGATTAAAGCTGCTGTAAGTGTAGAACAGCCCCGTTGGGGTTTGGGTAATGAGGCAGGAGGAGCAGAGGGTCGAATAGCACAGAATTCCCTCTGCTAACATTAGCACACTAACGCACACATTACTCACCACGTCCACTCGGCGAGTTACACTATCCTCATCAGTCGGAGAGAAAGACAGAGAGAGGGGGGAGGGAGAAAATGGCAAGGGAGGAAAAACTGTGCGAGCACTAATATGAGATCTAATCATGAAGTACTTGTGGGATGTGGCATAAATGACGTTCAAATTTTCCCATATGCTGTAACTTCATGACTAGAGGCTGCATTTCAAAAACATTCCACCTGATGATCTGTTTAGTCACCATGACATCCTAACCAAGTTAGGATACATACCTGCTGTGTTTAGGTAGACGTTACAGGTTGAAGAAACTTTCATGCAACTTTTGTTGCTTGAAACTGACAGGAAACTAAATAGTCCAAACAGAATGTATTTCTAATCTGCTGCTGTTATCACGATTCTCTTCTCTTGATATCAAATAGATTAAAAGGATGAACGAAGCTTCCCCATCCTAAGAAACGCACACGCCCTCCTCGTCAATGTTAGGTGTTTTGGAAGAAACACTGGGGGTTCAGCATCAAACTTCATCCCTTTACTTTCCAAGAACATTTCCAGTGATGGAAAGCATCACTGATATTAATATTCTGGTTTTATTATATCACTTCTTTAGTTTGCTGCTGAGCATGGATTATTGACAATAGTAGGTGGCAACAGTCACTCACCAAGACTTTCCTTTCATTAACTATGTGTCTTTAAAGGATCAAACCAGGAGCAGAAGCTTCATGATGATTGACAAGGTTAGAATAAGTTGACAGGGCAACAGCACTACTTCTTTATTCTCATATGTTAGACTAAATCCACTCCTCGCTATGGGGACGTAGCATCATATCTAGCTGGTTAGCATATATTATCATATATATATATATATATATATATATATATATATATATATATATATATATATATATATGTCAGACAATAAATGTCGATCACTGCTATCTATTCTTTATGAAATCCTATCATGCTTTCTGAGTACTGTGTTCTTGAAGTCCTGTAATTTTAGATAGTACCTTTCTTTAACTGCTGCTCTGTAATGGTCTGAATGTGGTCAGGCAACGATGTTGACAGCCCAAATGGCTGACCTGTTGCCTTGCCTGGCTGAACGTAATGCATCCTCTATCTTGGCCACAATGTCAACATTGTATAGTGTTGCTAATATCTGTGGAACAGCACCCTAAATTAAGACAGTCTTTGAGCCCAAAGGCAAACTCCAGCACTCTAAACCTTTTCATCCTTCTTATATTGCTTTTCTGCTTTGTTTTGCTATCCAGTGTCGACCAGAGGAGGATGTGAGTCTAGTTCCTCTCAAGGTTTCTTTCTCTTGCTCTGAGGGAATTGTTTCTTGCCACTGTCGCCCTAGGCTTGCTCGGTGGGGGGTTATTCCCATATTTTGCTTTATGACAATGTCTGTTGTAAAAGACCCTAAATTAATAAACTATGACTTGAAAAGAAAGAGACAGTTAGCAGAATTAGCATGTGAGTGGCAAATAACAGTAGGCAGAAATTCAAGTGGAGAAACTATAAACACATAAATAGATAACAAAAAGCAAACCTTAAAAGAAATAGCAGATGCTAGACTGACCAAAGTGCCAGCAGAACATTCAGTAGAGAGACTAGAAAGCTAGCAACTATTGATTAGCTGCTAGCATAGCTTACTCTACATGCAGCACAGATATAGTGAATTCTCTCTGAGCATGCTGAGAAAATAAAAAACAGGCAGTGCTTGAACCACTAGTGGTGCCCAGGCAAATTTGTGGGTGGGCCGAATCTTAAATTTCACTCCTGTTGATGGGGAATATAAGCTGTAACACCACAGTGTTTGATTTGTGTTGGTGGCAGAAGAGAAACTGATGCTTTACAAATGTCTCATAGTCACATTAACTGGATTAACATATAAAGGACCATCATTTATGATCAGAAACCCACAGAAGTTCTATAAGTAGATAATTTCAACACAATTCAAGCAATGACAAAAGATTATATATATACATAATTATATATATACATAATTCATGTATGTGAGAGGAAAAAGTATGTGGTATGTGAACTTCTAGGAATAGCAGTTAATTTGAGTCAAGGGTTTTAATCATTAGAATCACAGTCAGATGTGAGTACCCACCCCTACAGAATTTAAAGAACAGGTATGTTATAAAGTCAAATTTTCATAACACATGTTTGTGGAGGTTTGTCATGCCCTGAACAAAGGAGATTCCTAGGGACCCCAACAAACGACTTATTGATGCTTATCAGGCTAGAAAGGGTTACAAAAAATCTCTAAAGAGTTGCACAATCCAACAGATTCAAGACCATCCCCAGGGAGGGTCCACCAACAAAGATCTCTATAAGAACAAGGCATGCAATAGTCAGGGAGGTCTTAAAATAACCCAGAGTAACTTTTAAGCAAATAAAGTGACTAGTGTTAATATTTATCAGTCCACTATCAGAAGAAACCTTATCTGTGATATATGATGGTGGTAGTATCATTGTTTTGATGGGCGTAGGCCAGGACCACTAACCATCACTGATGGAATAATTAATTCTGAATTATACCATATCAGGAAATCTGTTCATGAACTAAATCTCAGGTCATGCAGCAAGACATCAACACTCAGGACACAAATCATTCTGCCAAAGCACATTTAGGTAGAATAAAGGTAATTAAAACGGCCAAGTCAAAGTCCTGATCTCAGTTTTATAGAATTGTTGTGCAGGGATCTAATGCTATGTGAGGAAATTTACCAACTTCCCAAAGTTAAGGCTGTACGGAGGAATATGCTACAATTCCTTCAAGATGTGCAAGACTTATCAATAGTTACTGGAAATGTTTAGTTGTAGTTATTGCTGCATTTGGTGGTCACACAAAAAATCTGATTATATTTATGCAGAAATATAGACAGTTTAAAGCGGTCACAAACCACTGTTGGTTTAACAATTCAGGCAGTTTGTCCTTCATAGACCAGGTTACCTCTGAAAAACTTTGCTATATAGTGTAACGTATTTGTAAATCTAAAAAACTTGCCCAATTTCCAAAGACCTTGTGTAAAGAGTGAATTTTTATGTGTGGAATTTTAATGTGTGGAAGACCTACCAAACTAGAAAAGAGCATTTCCAGAAGAAGAATTCTTAAACCACTGCCACTGAAGTTTGAATATGTCAGTAAGCAGCTGGACGATGCTGGATTAGCAAAGCAACATGTGAGCTCCTGAATTACAGGGGGTGGTTCACACACTGGCATCAAGCAATTTAAAACAGCTCCATCCATCAGAATATCAGAAAATCATTTTATGATTATGAATTCTTCTTGTCTGAATTCCATACTTCCTATGAAGTGGGCTGGATTGGCCATATAGCTATGGTTTATACACCAATATAGTGCTAGATAGCCATGCAGCTAATAGATGAATATAAATAACGTTTATCCAAAATATAATGCACTGACCTGCGTTGTGCATCACATAGGGAGCCTATTAAGATACAGGTCTTGTGTGCGCCTCCAAATTCTGCTAAAGACTCTCCACTGTTACACTCACAAGCCAGAAAATATTTCCAGTTTGAACACAATAGATTCCCTTTACTGTCTGATCAGTAAATGGCCTGTGTGTGTGTGTGTGTGTGTGTGTGTGTGTGTTAGAGTCTGTTTGTTTGTTGGTTGATTGTTTGTTTGCTGGTTGGTTTTCTGTTCATCAGTAAAACTCCAGTTTTTTAGTCCAGACTGTAATTCAGAGTGATTGCATTAGAATGCAGCCTTACACACACACACACACCCCTCTGATTAGCGCTCGTCTCTCCAAGTCTTCCCACAATGCACTGCATGTTTAGGGAAGCCTGTGGTTTCAGAAAAGGAATCAAAGCTGTTACCGTAGCGACTGTGGCATTATTATGCATTAATGTGAACTGATAGTTTTAAAGCCAGCGTGGCCTCGAAACAGGAAGCTGCATATTTTGGGAAAAATCTGAATTATTCCACAGGACTAGTGCCAAAGGAACCCGTTTGTGAACACACTTAAGTCAGGTGGTTGCTAAGGTGTTATTAGGCCTTTGCCGTTTTACCCCAAACAGTTGCTAAGTTGTTGCTAGGCCCTTCCCACAGTATCCCAGGTGGGTACTAAGATGTTACCAGGTTGTTGCTATGTTATCCTAGGTGTTTGCTAATGTGTTGCTAGGCCCTTCCTGCGGTATCCCAGGTTGGTGTTAGGGTGCTGTTATGCTGCGTTATTCTAGGTGGTTGCCAATGTGTTACTAGGTTTTTGCCATGCTATCCCAGGTGGTTGTTAAGGTACTGCAATTGCTTTTGCTGTGCTATCCCAGGTTGTTGCTAAGGTGTTACTAGGCCCTTTTCTATGGAATCCCAGGTGGTTGCATGGCCTTTGCTATGGAATCCCAGGTGGTTGCTAAAGTGTTACTAGGTCTTTGGTATGGTATACCATGTGGTTGCCAAGGTGTTGTAGGCGCTTGAGTTGTTGCTATGCTATTGTAGGTGATTGCTAAGGTGTTTCTAGGTTGTTGCTATGGTACCTATAGTGGTTGCTATTATGTATATGCATGTGTGTGAATCTGTATGTAATTGTAAAGTGGTTAAAAAACTAAAATTGTTTCTAAATTAAATCTATGTAAAATCTTAACGCTTCAGGTGACTAAGACATTTTGGAGAATAGTATGCTTTCAACTTAGTGGGAACAGTTTGGGCAAGAACCTTCTCTGTTCCAGCAAGATCTGTAAAGGCTGCTTGGGTGGGATTAGTATGAGAGAACTTGACCGGCCTGCACAAAACCTTGACTTTAACCCCATCAAACAATAAACTAGAATGAAGATTGCGAACCAGGTTCTCTCATCCAACATCAGTATCTGACCTTACAAATGCTCTTCTAGATAAACAGGTAAACATTCCCACTGAAACACTCCAAAACCTTGTCGAAAGCTTTCCAAATAAGAGGAAAACTTTCAACAACTCCAAATGCAATTTTTGTCCATGTTTAAACCTGCCTAAAGCCATAGTGGAACAGAAAATGCAACCCCAATTCCAAAAAAGTTGGGACGCATTGTCTCATAGATCAATACACAGTTCAAAAGCTTGCATTTTACATGATGGTATGTGGTTGCGTTAGTTCCTATGGCATGAGCAGCTTACAAATCTGCAAAGTCACTATCGATGCTGAACAGTATAGTCAGGTTGTAGAACAACATATAATCCCATCTAGACAACATCTCTGTCTGGGAAGGCCTTGAATATTTCAGCAAGACAATGTTCAACCACTTACTGCATCCATCACAACAACATGGCTTCACAGAAGACGAGTCCAATTGCTGAACTGGCCTGCCTGCAGTCCAGACCTTCACCAATAGGAAGGATTTAGCATTCTGAAACAAAAAATCCAGCAAAGAAGAGTCCGGACTGTTGAGTAGCTAAAATTCCTCCCCCAAAACACCAGCAATTGGTCTCCTCACAAACAATAGTGGATGTGTTCCTGTTCCAACTTTTTTGAGAAGCGCTAGTTAATATTAATGAGTTAATAATTTTCATGAAATGTTAAAATGTCCCACTTTCAACATCTGATATGTGTTCTATGTTCTATTGTGAATAAAATATGGGTTTATGAGATTTGCAAATCATTGCATTCTGTTTTTATTTACATTTGTTTACATTTTACACAGCGTCCCAAATTTTTGGCTGGGGTTGTAAATGAATAAATAATTTCAGTTGTACATTTCTTACTCTATTTCACGCTGAGTCCACAAACATTTCAGATTCTGCAGCGCATCGCCTGATGGATTTAATTCCGTCCACGTGGGGGTGTGAACGATTCCTCAATATTCTGGAATGCAAATAGCAACAGAGGAGGGAGAGAGCCGGAGAGAGAGAAATCCAGCCAGAGACACGAGGGGACTGCATGTCTGATTAAGAGAGAGGAAAGCTTCCAAAATAGCAGATTAACTGGTTTAAGTAATGAAAATGCAGCAATGAGAGAGGAAGCCTGGAGCGGCTCTGCTTTTAGAAAGCAATGAAAAAAACATGCAGTTTATTTAGACTGATTTATAGGAGATATTTAAAAGTTATTTTCTCTGCATATCAACCATACCTTTACTCGCATCACACAAGGCACATTGGGAATGACCAGAAATCTTAAGTCAGTTTTGATATAATGTTGGTTTAAATAATGGGAAGAAGCTGGGTATAGAAAAAGACCCAGTCTTGTTACTCACCCATCAGCCAATAAATGTATTAATAGTGATATGTTCCACAAGGTGTTTTTTTATACAACCTTACAAGAACTGTCCCAACTTTTAATGTTGTCTTTGCACTATTTTTAAATTAAATATCTCTTTTGGACTAACTCTTTTGGAATTGTCAGTCCCAGAAGGCCTTGAAATGATATTTGTTGTGATTTGCTATACCTTTGTAAACAAAGCCCTAAAGGACTGTTGAAACTGTAGCAGTGAGTAGTGATGGTGTAAATGCAGGAAAATGATAAGTTTCAGGTTCAGAGAAGTAATCTGTATCCTGACGCTGATGGAAAGAAATCATATGGGTTGACACCTATGTGTTTTTTTCAAAGAAGTCGTCTGAAGTTTTTTTTCAGTCTTTTCAGCCTACAGCACTTGTGCCAATTGGCAGGACTTTCCTAGCTAATTTAAAATAGCAGCCTCCTCCTAACGCAGCCTGTATGACGCTCGTCTACACCTGCCCAAAAGTCTGGTTTTAGAAGAGCAGCTGAAGTGCTGCTGGCTGCGAGTGATGGGTGTGCGCGTGTATCTCTAGAGAATGGAGTATTAATACTGAGCGGTGTGAAAGGTGTTTGGCTAAGCGTCTGTTTGGCAGGCTGTCGCCGTTCAGACATGGCCGTCGCCCCTGAGGATTCACAGCAGGAGCTTTGCTCAAACACACTTTTATTTTGAGAACACTGACATGTCACCAGCGCCAGACGGCCAAACAGGCGGCTGTCAATCAAAGGATTGTTGGATCGAGTCAACTTACCATTGTGCTGCTCGTGGTGAGCGCTACAAAGCAAAGCTGGACAGGTCTACACACAGCAGAACTCAAACAGAGCTTGAGGCAGGGCTCTGATTAACATACTTATGTTTGTTCTGTGTGCGGTATGTACTGTGTACAGTAGTGCATGTGTTCTGTACACTACTACACACGCTGGTGGTATCCTTCTGTATACAGTTCTTGTCCATTCGTTGTAGCTAGTCAGTAGATTGTCTGTACTGATACACTGATAAGTCATAACTGTAAGCAAACTAGTCCATTCATTCAGTTTTTTTCTAATCCAGTCCTCAGAACCTGCTAGCCAAGCAGTGGCCCCTTGTCCTGTAGGACAATGTGCTGTGTACAGGTTCCACCTCCATAATAATCTCATGGCCAGTAAAGCTACTTAGTACGCTTGTTAGCTAGTTACATTGTTGATAATTGACTCCTACAAATTTTCTGGTTGCGGAAATATTCCAGTTACTCCTTCACTCATGTGACCTTTTTCCCCTCCTAGTGTTGCTCTCATGAATATATCTCAAAATATTATATAATAATTGCCTACTTATTCATGGAGAGACCCGAAACTTAATTTTGACAAGTAAGAATTTGAATTGTAGATCTCTCAAACCATATTTTTAATCTTAATCTTATCATTAAAGCCCTGGTTTTATTTATACTTTGCACAATGTCCTAACATTTTTTGGAAATTTTGGAAAAGTGTAATACAAGCTGATGTAGTAGATTAGGCAGTTTTCGTTTTCCTCCAGGCACTCTGAGGTCCAATGTAGTTGCATGAGCAGCAGCTTGAAAAAATGAGGCCTAGCTGGTGGGTACGATTTGAACATGACTAAATTATTTTAATTAAATAAAAAAACAAATAATTAAACATGAATGGCTTGTGTTAGCATTATTTGAAAACCTAGAGACTAGTCAGAAAACAACAGTCCAAAAAAGAACTGAAAAAAACATTCTGAATTAAATGTAAATCTAGCAGTGCTGTTTCTGGATGCAGATCGAGTCTTGTCTCTCTCTTCTTTATCCGTCAGTGTCATATTAGCATGATTAGATGATTGGACAGATTGTTGGCTGAGTTAACGGAGCTTCCCGCGCTCATGCTGCGCTGCTCACATTCACAATCAGAGTTAATAAAACCCACACGCAAAATACATACAACCACGGACATGCATTACCTATATAGAACAAACTTTTTAAGTTTTTAACTATCAGAAATTTAACAAAATATACAAAACTATGCTTTACTAGTGTATAATTACCTGTAACTACACATTGTAGTGTCTCTCAGTGCCTGTAAGAGTGTGCATGTGTGATCCAGAAACAGTAGAGTGGTCAGAGGAGAAAGCAGTGTGAGTGTTATATATCACCCTTAAGCCTTCTCCCTTAGAGGATTTACACAGAGTATTAAAAGAGATCCTGAGACAGGGACACAACCTTGAGCGAGCGAGAGAGAGAGAGAGAGAGAGAGAGAGAGAGAGAAAGAGAGAAAGCAGAGAAGCAGAAACAGAGGGACAACTAGACAGAAAGAAGACAGGGATAGAGAGCTGAGAGAAAAAAAGAGCAGAGAGAAAAAACAGAGAAACAGAGAGAAACGGCAGAGAAATTTAAACAGGCAAAAGATAGAGAAAGATATAGAAGAGAGGGAAAGACAGACACCTGGGAAACTGAAACAAGGAGAACTAGAGGAGAGAGAACACAGAGAAGAAAAGAGAGACAGCAAAGACACAGAGAATAGTGAAAAGGGGAGAAATACAGAGAGAAAAAGAAAAGAGAGACAAAGAGAGAGAGAGAGGGAGACAGTGAAAGAAAAAGAGAGAAAAAGAGAAAGCAAAATAGAGAGAACGAGAGAGAGGAGACAGTGAAATGGGAGATAATGAGACAGGGAGAGTGAAAGAGAGAGCAAGTGAAAGAGAGGGAGTGAAAGAGAGAGAGAGAGAGAGAGAGAGAGAGAGAGATAGAGAGATAGAGAGAGAGAGAAAGAGAGAGACGTTTAATGTTTAGTGAAACATTTGCCCAGTTTTCTGTTCTTGCATTCAGTCAGCAAGGACATGATCAGTGTCTGAAGCTTCTCTGGAGCTACACGGCTAATGTAGCTAACAAGTAATTGAAGCTAATACTTCACTTATTAGCATGGTGCTAACTGCATGCATAGCTAAACACAGTAGCAGCACCTTCATGAAGGCTGATCGTTGTTGTTTGATTTAACCTTGTTGTGTGCGTGGAGGCCATCGCATTCATCACGGCCGCCAGAGGAATCCAGAGAGAGCGGGCTGACAGCACCGCTCCCCTGAGATTACCGCAACTTTCCAGAGCGTCCAGAGCGTTTCCGCACTGACAGCCTGCCCGCTCTTTGACCTCTAACTGTCCAAAATGTCACCTGCACATTAATAATTCACGGGGTGCGACACAAACGCCCTGTTTGGCTGGTGAGAACTCTGGGGACTGCTGGGTAAGGCTACTTCTGCTAGCTAGGCTAACAACTTCTTTCTAGTGAAGTATAAGCAAAGATTACATATAAAGTAAACCTAGACGCCACATGCGTCTTCAACGGGGTGATGAGGCCACAGTTCCTTTCTGCTTACATCTCACATCAATTGGACCAGGTGGGTGTGGTCTAGCACAGATCAGTACTGGTGGGTGTGGTCTTATACAGAACAGCACAGGTGGATGTGGTGTAGCACAGGACAGTGATTTGGGTGTGGTCTAGCACAGGACAGTGATTTGGGTGTGGTCTAGCATAGGACAGTGCATTTGGGTGAGGTCTAGCATAGGACCGTGCAAGGGCGTATCCTTACTGACAGGCCACCCACTCCCACCAACTGCTCCTCCCTGGGCAGCTGTCTGAACACTGCAGAAACTGTGGTCTAGCATAGGACAGTGCTGGTGGATGTGGTCTAGTGCAGGACAGTCCATGTGGATGTGGTCTAGTGTAGGACAGAGCAGATGGTTGTGGGCTAGTGTAGTGGGTGTGGTTTAGTGTAGGACAGAGCAGATGGTTGTGGGCTAGTGTAGTGGGTGTGGTTTAGTGTAGGACAGTGCAGGTGGATGTCATGTATTATAAAACAGTTGTGGTCCCAGTCTCTCTCATGTAAAAGTTCTAATGCTTCAACAGCTCAACTTTCCTCTCTGAACACTCTCTCTGTGCTCAGGGCTGTTCACGTGCAGACATTTCCTCACCTGCGTGCTGCCGTATTAGAGAGTCCAGCAGCACCGCCGCAGCAGTCACAGCTGTGAGAAGACATTTATCTAACCAACACTGTTCCACTGACAGTTCACCCAGACTGATCAACAGAGCAGAAATACCTCATCACATCAAACCCATAGACTCTCAACACCAGAGGGACAACACCTGAACACAGAGAGAGAGAGAGAGAGAGAGAGAGAGAGAGAAAGAGAGAGAGAGAGAGAGAGAGAGAGAGAGAGAGAGAGAGAGAGAGAGAGAAGACTAAATGAAACAGAAAAAAAAGATGAGAAGTAAAGAAAGAAGTACTGAGCATGAGAGGAAAGAGTGAAAGTGTAGAGAAAAAGAGTCTGAAGAAAGTGTATGTAGAAATGAAGAATTGAAAATGGTCTTGTATGAAATGAATCGAGTGAGCGAGCGAGTCCTGTGGTGAATGAGCTCATTAACTGAAGCTCAGATACTCCTGCTGAGGCCTGCAGGCATGTCCTAAACCAAGCCCCAAAGCCTGCACTTCTCCTCCAGGGTGCAACTTAAAGTGCGCTCAGGACAGACGTTATTCAGTATGTACAGTCTATGTACTTATACTGTACCAGGGTAACTGATCATAGTCTTTATTATTTACTCTAAATACACTCTAATAATCTACAGCAGCTACATACAGACTACAATCATATCCACTAAGTCCATGTTTTTAATAACTGATCCACTTATATATATATATATATATATATATATATATATATAAATTTTCTAAAAATGTAAATCTAGAAAATGAAGGGCACAGAAAATTTGTAACACTATGTAAATATTGTTAAAGTTTGTATTGTAAATCCTTTCACTGACACAAATCGCTCTATTCAGCCTACAACAGTTCAGCTCCGCCCATTCAAGTTGAAGTTATCAGGAGTGTTTCAACTTGGACTGCTTTTGCTTTTTGAATAAGACAGCCAATCACAACAGAGATCATTTACATAGGTCAGTCTTAAAGGCACATTAAAGCCGCAGTGAACACAATAAAATATTACAACGCTTGTGTGATGCAAAACTGAACCAAAGAAGTCACAGACCAACAGACGTGCAGATGTACAAACAGACATACAGATGGACAGACGTGCAGACGGACAAACAGACGTACAGACGGACAAACAGACGTACAGACGTGCAGACGGACAAACAGATGTACAGACGGACAAACAGACGTACAAACAGATGTACAGACGGACAAACAGACGTGCAGACGGACAAACAGACGTACAGACGGACAAACAGACGTACAGACGGACAAACAGACGTACAGATGTACAGACGGACAAACAGATGTACAAACAGACATACAGACGGACAAACAGACAGAGACATACAGACAAAGGAATGTGTGAATAAATGGAGGAACTAGGCAGATGGACAAAAGGACGGATGGACAGACAGACAAATGAAGAAAAATAAATAAATAAATGGATGAACTGTCAGATGAACAAACTGACAAACAATAGGATGGATAAATAAGCAGATGATGAACAAAGATATAAACAAACAGGCAGATGGATGGATGGATGAACAAAGAAACTTAAGACGGACAAACAAACAAACGAATGGATAAACAAGTAAACTAACATATTGACAGACAAACTAGCAATAAGATGGATTAGTGAGCTAACAGATGGATAAACACACACATGAACAAATGAACAAAGAAATGGATAGATGAATGACCAAACAGATGGAAGAATGAAAAAAGAATGGATGCTCAAACAAACAAGCCTGATTAATGGTAAAGGATAAAAAGAAAGATAAAAAACGAAATCAGGACCTTTGTAGTACATAAACCTACTGAACAAAAAATTAAGTGGTGCTAAAATCTTAGAAAAGTTCAACATGACCTGTTTACATATCAGGCAGCACCATTTTCCTATATGAACACAAAAAACAAGCAAAGAGAAAATAATCAGGCCAGCTTGTATAAGTAATATCTGAGGCTGATTGAAAAGGAAGAAAGACGCTTTTGGCCAGATGGTGAGGTTTGTCAGAGAGGTCGAAGAAAAAAAAATGTTTTTATTGCTATTGACAATCTTTAAACAGACAGGGGTTTATCTAATCTCACATTTGTTTTTGGCATCATTATTAATGATGATTAATTCAACTCCTGACACAGCGTTCAGTACAAACACAGACATACCAGTAAGTCAAATCTGAGTAACTCAGTTATATAAAAAAGAACCTCAAACAGCAAAAAGGGCAACAGACAAGAAAAAGACACTCAGTTAATAAAACAAAGTGCTACCCTGCCATCTAGTGGCTACATGATAGAACAACTGGAACTAAACCATTCGTTTAAAAGGGCCTCGTCCTGTTTTACTTTGTGCTACCAGGAAGTCCCCTCGTGACATTTTGCACCAAAGACATTAAAAATACGCTTTCTCCAGCCTCTCTTTGTCCCCTAGAATTAATCAGGCTGTTTTTTATAGCATCTGTAAGGCTGATATGTAAATACAATTTCTAATACATTGTATTATGTAATAGAGTTTTGTAGTGTCTGGTGTGTGTGTGTCCCTCTTTAAAGACAGTGTGCAATTAAGCTGGACTCTGGTCGATTGAACCGACTCGTGAATATCTCTTCCGTCCTCTACTGGTCATAACTTTTAATTTTAATGTTCTAAAGATAAAGAAGGGTTGCTTGTTTACATTTAAATAAAACAGTCCCAGATTATTAGTGTGATCTCAAACTTAATGACATGTAAATGTGGAAAAACATTATTATTAATAATAATAATAATAATAATAATAATAATAATAATAAATAGAAAATTGCCCTTCCTGAGTGTAGCTTATTGTAACTAAAATGTTCCTAGACAGTTGTTACGGCATAACAGGTGGTCGCTAGTTTGTTGCTAAATGACTGGAATTGTATTCCAGACATTTGCAATGGTGTTGCTAGATGGTTGCTAAGGTGTCGGCAGATGGTTGCTAAGGTTTTGATATATGATTGCTATGGTACTTCCAGCAATTAACAATGATTGTTTTTTAACAGTCAAACAATGTCTGCTCACAATGTTGGCAAAGCAATGCGGAAGCACAAAAATGATATTTATACTGCAGAGCAGAAGAGCCTTTGAGTCAGTCAGTTCTTTATATTTTATTCTATTTTATTTTTTAAGTCCACATTTCATACTTCGCTCTTCATTTTATAGAAAAAAAAACAACAAAATGTGTTTACAAACATTTACAAAGACAGGTAACTCACATATCTGTCCAAACAGCAGGGAGGAGAGGGCATGAATGTTCAATCCCACCAAGACTCCGCCTGCCCACACCTCACCTCCTCGCATTTCTCAAATCATCCCTCACTTCACAGGGACAACGCTACGGATACAAAATGTCTACCCCCAGCTGCAAAATGGCCGCTGTGCCAGGCTTGGGTCTGATCCAAAAAATGATGGCTTCATAGATCCGGGAGAGAAAAAGAGAGAGTGAAAGAAAGAAGGAGAGACTAATGCAAAACCAGGCATTTCATCATACTGAATCAGTATCACTGTCCACTGATTCAATATTGGCTCCACTGACAAAGCACGATTCAGTTCCGATTCACTGGGTCCACTTATTCATTCTCAGCTACACAAAATCCTACTGACCCAGTATCCACTGAATCATACTAACATTCTGTATTTTCTACACTAATTCAGTTTTGCTTCAACTGCCTGACTGTTTATCATACTTATTCAACAAAATTTGGTGTCAGTGCTGTTAATCCAATGACAGCTTCAGTGATTTATACTGATTCAGCATCAGTTATGAATCCCACTCAATCAGCATCAGCTCCACAGATATATCAACTCCACCTAATCCTAATCTGTATCCTCTCCACTGAATAGACTTTCAGTGTTCAGCTGATTCAGAACTGTTTAGTATTTCTTCCACTGAGTGACTATGATTAAAACTCAGTATGATTCAGTATAATTAAGTGTTGCCTCCACCGACTTGGCACAGAATTAGTATGAGCTCCACTAAATCAACCTGTTTCTATTGGCTCTTTTGGTTCTATTGATGCCACCAATGCAGCAGTACTGAATTTAATATAATGCATACTGACTCAGTATTAGCACCACTGATTTCACATCCTGAATCCTAATTAATAAACATAGACTTAATCATACTGATCCACTGTGCACTTATCCACTGACTCACTGGCATCACTGATTCAATATGACTCAGTATTGCTTCACAGAGTATGATTCATATTGATTCAGTATAATTCTGTCTTGGCTTTATTAATTCAGTATCAGCTCCACTAATTAAGTGTGATTCAAAATGATTCCGAATCAGCTTCACTGATTCAGTATCGGCTCCACTGATTGAGCATGACTGATATCTTCAGTATGATTCAACGAACGCCACTCTTAATACATTATCGACTCCACAGATGTAAATATCCACTGTGCTGATTCTGGAGGTGGGTCTTGGACAAGCAGAAAGTAAAATGAAGAAAAATGGATGGAGAGGTAAAGAAAAGCAGAGCACCACTCGAACAAACACTGTATCCTCTCTTCCGAATCGTTAGCAGGAGGCTCCAGCGTTTCCAGCGCCACATTTACACGCATTACTCATTATCGTTATTTACCAAATTCATTATTTAAAAACATGAGCACACGTGTCCGTTCTCGTTAGAGTTCTTTCGTCTGTTACACAGACAAGAGTCAGGGTCCTCAGAGAGGATCATGGGAGTTTACTGTCTCTGCATATTGAGGCCTAAGGCAGACTGTTAGTGATGACCAGGACTAGGGGTCAAAAGGGCACAATGGGGTCAAAAGTGCTATTTGAGTCGGAGCAGCTCCAGTTGGTCCTGGTACTCGGTGAAGAGCCTCTGAAAGCGTAGATTCTGACCAATCACAGGTAAAACCTCCGCCAACACATCCCTCTTTCTCAGACCCTGCAAACATCCATACATTTAGGAGAGGGAAAAGAAAAATCTTGCACAAAACAGCTTTCATTATTAGTCGCGGCATCATCACTAGTGACTAAAACTTAAACAATCTTAAAACTTAAACAAAATCTTAAACAATAACAAAAGTAACACTGCACAGTTTTCCCCTTACACTAAATGAACTTGCTTGATGAGTGAAGTTTGCATTCATAGTTTTGGCACTGGAGCTACAGGGCTAATGCAGCTAATGGATGGCCATTCCCCACTAATAAGCATGGCGCTAACTGTATGCTTAAATGATCAAACCCGTTCAGTAACCTCAGTAACCTTGACGTCATTTGGTTTGTGGCACTACCATCGTAAGTTATAAAGGTCAAAGTGTTTTTGTTGAAGCATATTAAATAATACTAAACAGTTCAGTTTCCACTGCCTATCTTTAAGCGCTAAAACATTTGACAAATCAATTTTATTGATGAAGCCAATTTTACATATCGTGATTGTTGTGAGTCGCAGGCAAAGCAATGAAATGAAACAATTCAATAAAATAAACTAAGCTGCATGCAACGCACGATTATCAGTTTTCCAAATCACAGGGACATATTTTTGGACGCACTGTATCGTTGTTACCATATACTATCATCTTGTTATGCGTAAGGCTGGCTTTATAAGCTCTTCCACAAAATGTAAAATGTAAGCATCTCAACATTGTGTTTTTATGAAACCACCATTTTTAAATATAGCCAGAACCTGTTAAATCAGTTGTTTGAAATGAAACAAGAGAGGTAGACATGTGGCATTATCAGCTGAATTGAGAAGTCACAAACAAGTTTTTAGCCTTAAACATATGTTGAAATAAAACAAATATGTTGTGTAGCTGAAAAAACACAATTGTATTTACTTTTGATCATTTTTGTAGATTATAGTATGTCACACAAGAAACTAAAGAAGCAAACTTCACACATCAAACATGCCCAGGCTTATCAACCACAAAACTCACCAGCCCTCACATTAACTATCATTAACAGAAAATGAATGATTCTCACCAGCACTGTGGGTTCCCAGGAGCTGCTGCTGGATCTGTGTACTGGTCCCAGCAAATCCTTACACAACTCCCGCAATCGCTGTTCATACCCTACAAACATACACAAACAAACAACCACTAGCCCCCAGTTAAAATTCTTCCTTCTCTTCAACCCACAGTGAAAAACCTATAACTAGAGTTTATCTATTCAGGTTTTGCCCACAAATATGTTCATGAACAAAAACATCCCATCACATGTATGTATATTCCCAGATAAGTGTAACTGCATAAAAACAGAAGCAGCACGCAAAATGTTTGATTTTAATATTTGTAAAGTCTTATTTATTTATTCAGATTCCCCACAAAAAGCACTCCAACTGCTTTTGTACAATATTTTTTTTGTACAATATTCATTCTGTAAGCAAGTCCAACTTGTAGCTGAAAAAGAGCCCACGTGTGTACAGGGCAGATGTTTGACTCTACATTCGATCTGTATGCGTGGTTAAAGGGGAACTTTTTTCAACATTTCAACTACATGGTTAAGATGTCAACAAAGTCTTTTGGAGTGCTTTGGTGTGAAATGCTTTCTTCAAGAAAAACCTACTCGTTGTTTACAGTGGTGGTGATGTTAGCAACCAGATGTCCACCTCTATAAGCTTTTTCACAGAAAGTTAGTACATAAAATGGTTATTGATGCGCTGCCTGATGTCTAAAACATTGTATTTTTTATTGTTTTGAAAAAGGTCTAATCTGGTCTATAACTTATTTAGGAAGGGGGTTCTAAGCAGTTCCCAAAGAAAAATTTAATTTACTCCAATTTTCCAGTATTTTACCATCATAAACATTCTATATAAAACTCAGAGGACACATGTAGGTTCACTAGTGGTCTGTATACTAATGTTTATAGTTGTGATCGTAAACATGGTGACTCCTGGTTCAAATAACCACCACTGTAAATAAATCTGAACCTTTACATGCCAAACCATTCTGAATCACTCTGATGATATAGGAAGCCCAGAATTATGCAGCAATTTAGAAGAAATCAGTGGAATTTTACTTTAAAGCAAAGCTGTGTCTCTCACCCTCGTTGACAACGAAGCGAGTGTAGATGAGCAGCCAGTGGCGGTACTCCGTGGTGGAGCGCAGGATGAGTGCGGAGGAGAGCTGCTGCTCCAGGAAGGCCAGGGTCATACCCTGCTGCAGGTGGTGGGGGGTGGAGGACAGACGGGACGCCAGCCGGCCCGCACTGTGGGGGAGGGAATATTTATTAAAGCGCTAGGCCAAGAGCAACACACAGCGTCGAGTGGTTTACTGGCTAAAAGATGCAGCCATGAAACACACGATAAAACCAGTAGTGACCCATGACTGTTTGTGCTAGACCCTCAATAAAATCACGCCATAAACATCAAACATCACAATCAAAAACTCACCCCTACAGTAATGCTAATTTCTGCGAGTACCTTTATGGGACTCTAGTAGTATTTTTGTGGCAAGCAGACAGCAATGCACATTTGAATTTTTAAATGTGTTATTAAAAGCTTGTGATAGACAGTAGTATATATTTCATCTTGCATCCCTCGGTTTTACAGTAGCTCTGTCAGTAAAGTTTTCTTTTTCAAACAACTACCAAGTCATATGATTCACAGTAAGTGATGGATAGAGAATGTGTAGAGGGTTCAGATTGATGCTTTTTCTAGTAAAGCTTGTCCCACGGTCAATCAAAATGTGTCTGATTGATTCATATCACCTAATGATAAGTCCTTCACACCAGGTTTAACTATTTAACGTGGTTAATTTCCACATGACTAATTTCCATATTCAGCCTTTACAAATGCTTACATAAGTGCATACAACAGCACTGTGTTCACTAAACCAGAATGTAAAGAATAGGATCAAGAAGGCTAGAAATGCCAGCCACTGCAGCTTAGAAGAGCAAGAACGTATAAATTAGGATGTTTAGCTCTGTTTTAGGTACAGCACCACAGTTTCTTGCAATGCAAGACAGTATAAACTATCTGTGAAGACCCCAGCAGGCTGCTAGGCAATCAGAAAAATCCTACCTCAGACCTCGTCCCTGTGTAGCGGCTAGGGGTCCCGTGGAGCCCAGCGCATCCTGGGCAGAGATGCAGTTCCTAAAGTCTGCACACTGCACCAGAGCATCCTGCTTATCCACTATTAGATTCCTGAAACAGATAAATACATAATCATATTTAAAACATCCTGCAAATACAACACTTGTTGTGAATTTTACTTGCTTATGCCCTACAATGTTTATATGATCCACACAGTCATTCTGGCAGATTTTAGCATTCTACAAGAAGCGTAAAGGGCAACATGGTTTCTATTGTTTACTTTAAGAAGAGCTCTTTAATGTTCACATGATCCACACAGTCATTCTGATAGGTACACTACAGAATATGTAGGTGCGATATGACTTCTACTATGGTTCCAGCATTACTGGTGATACTTCATTATTTATCATTTATCATTTAATAATTTATTATTCATGAGAGGCCACTAAACATTTGTACACCAAACAAGACTCGTTACCAGTTATCAATCAGCAAACTGCAGACCATAAAAATACAGCTAGAGATGTGCATTACACTTTAAAAAAGGCTGTAAAAGGTACAGCAGTATAATTAATAAAACAAACACTGAGACCTTCATGTAAATGCAGAGCGTCAGTGGTATATGCAAGTGTGCGTATCTCACCACGTCTCCATAGCAGAGTTGAAACAGAAAGACTTCCCATTTGACAGACCAACTACAGGAACACCCTGATCAGTCAACATAGAGTGACTAACTGTAGCATCAGAACCTAGGGAGAGGGAGAGGGAGAGAGGGAGAGAGAGAGAGAGAGAGAGAGAGAGAGGGAGAGGGAGAGGGAGAGAGAGAGAGACAGAGAGGGGGAGCAAAGGGACAAAGGAAGGGGGGGGGCAGCAAGAGAGAGAGAGAGAAAGATAGAGACAACCGAGGGACAGAGAGTGAGAGAGAAGCAGGAATAGTGTAAGAGAGAAAAGTATGTTTTAATATTGCTGCGAGCAGTATTTATTATTTTTGGATAGCGAGTGAACAGACACTTGCTGACTGTGCAAGAAACTTTAAAAATCTTTTAGTGTAAGGAAAGAGCTTACCTGATAAAATGGAGTTTAGAGATTCATTTTTGACCAGAGCCACCTGTTTCTGAAGGTCCCTACAAGGATAAGTACTTATTAAACGTACAGATTTATAAAATGTTAATGATGTTAACTATATTTAACATAGAATCATAAAATCTAAGAAAAAAACAATAATAACACAACCAAGGACAAAAGAGCACAGAACACGTTTACAACAACATCCTTCTTTTAGTCAAGGACAAAAAAAATTATACGAACAGACAGCATTGGGTCCCCTAATAAAGAAATGAGGCAAATCTCAGTTTTCCCACAAACTTAAAACAGACCAAACCAAAGAACCACAACCAAAGTAAAGGGGTCACTACCAGACGGACAGAGAGGCTGATGCGGTCAGTGCCATGACGAAAAAGGCGGAGCAGTGCAATGCTGATATGGGCGCTGGCAGCATGATTGACGGGAGAAGTCTCCTCCCACAGGCTGAGAAGACTGACAGTGTCCGGTCCTCACACACTACAGCAACTACATCACTGTGGAGACAGAGAGAGAAGGTGTCTGAGAAAGAAACTACGAGTATAAAAGACAGAAATGTCCAAACATCCAACATCCAACTGACACAACACAGTTCAAATCAAAGGAATGCCATGACAACCAACACTGTATGTATTATTTGGTATAAGAATCAACCATTATGTTAATTTCATCATGGACACTTAATTTACATTAGTCTCAAAAGAAAATAGATGCCCCCAGGGAGGTAAAAGTATGACTAATGCTAAAAACACAGAATGCTAAATATATATATGAAAACAAAACAGAATAAAACCCACAATATAAATTAAATATGCAGCCACCTCACACCTCAACTTTATCTCCACCTTCCAACCCAAACGCATACAAGACGCTCATCACTGTTTATGATTTTTATTTTAATGAAAACATGACGGATTTGAAAAAGCCTTCAAAAAAAACATATTAGCATCTAGTAAAATCTGTTTTAATTGCTTTCTATTAAAGGCAGATTTCTTTTGGGGAAAAAGCAATATGTATATAATTCTAAAAAGTAGTACCGATACAGGAAGGTCTCATGTACTGATAACTTATTATTTAATTATGGATCGTTTTAATGTATATTAAGCCTACAGAAGTCAGAAGATTACCAAAACACAATTCTGTCTTAAAATCAGAAGATGGCGCCGTTTCTTTGTGAGTTACTATGAGAAGTTTGTACAGTGGAGAACAGGAGAACAGTGTTCAGGTCCCCTTTAAACAGGGATCAATAATATCACTATTACATGCCAGGAAGAGTCCTGCCCAATGCAAGATTTCTAACATTACATTCACCTGCCACTGTTAACCCATCTGGGTAGAAGCATTTTATATATATATATATATATATATATATATATATATATATATATATATATATATATATATATATATTTATAATAAGATGGGACATTTCTTAAAACGCTGACTTGTCAATATTGACGCAAACAGAACTGTGAAATAGACAGCGAATGTGCTTACCTACTCCCTGTGGTCAAGGCAATGCGACTAGGTAGAACTGCGTCCCACTCTCGTCCTTCTCTGCTGCACCTGAGCTGGCTAATACGAGCTCCAGCGACCACAGAAACCTCGTTCTCCACCTCCAGGTACATAACTGGGTCTGTACCTACCTACACATACACACAAAGAACTAATTCAGTCTGTGAAAAAGAAATCTCATATAAACATAAAGATGCACACACACAATAGGCAATAAAACATAACCTCTCCTCTTCCATATGTAAATAGAGATGTGATGAAGGAACTGCAGGGTAAAAAAACAACTAAGGCTCCAGTCTTGACAGTAAAATTTTGACAGTAAATTCGTGCCCAGACATGGAAGACAGGCCTAAATTCAAATCTCACTTAACCAGCTGAGTTTTCAGTTAGCCTAGAATCAAGTGAGTCCAAAATTAAAAGTGGACAAATCCTGAGGATTAGGAGAGGTATAGAAAAAAGAGCCATCAATCAAATTGAGAGAGACAAATCGCAAATCATAAACCTGGTCAGTCCTGACAGTCCTGAATCAGACCTGACTCCAGGCCAAGCCAGACACAAATTCAGGCCAAGTCTTATTCAAGACAAAGCCTGTGCTGAATCAAGATCAGTTTAGTCCCAATTCCCAAATCAGGATTAAACTGTTCTTAATAAAAACAAGCAATTCTCCAATCCAGATCACATGGTCAGGATAGGCCTGGATTAAAATGGATTTAAAAAAAAATTAAAAATAAAAATATGAGGAAAGGCAAGTCCTAAACCAAGAGAGGCAAATCCTAAATCACAACAAGGTCAGACCAAAACCAATCAAGACCAGGTCCCAGATCAAAGGCAAAGGCCAAGTCAGTCCAGAATCAGTACCTGACAGGTCACAATCAATTGGGCATAACCATAATTCAAGATTAGGCAAGTCCCAACTTCTGATCAGAATAGATCTGAATCAAGTCCTGAGTCAAGTCAAGGTCTGAATCAAAACAAAGTCAGTTCTGAATGAAGGCACAGGCACATCCTGAATCAAAATCAGACAAGTCCTAAATTAAGGCCACGCAAGTGCAGAATCAAGATCAGACCCCAAAGCAACATCAGGCAAGAAGCAAGTCAAGAGAGGCGCTATAGATTTAAGATCATGTCAGTTCTAACCTAAAATAAGTAGCTTCCCAGATAATATCAGAACAGTCACTAGTAAATGCAAACAGGTTGCAAGTACAAAGCTATGGTCAGGAGAACACCCAGTCAGGATCAAGTCAGTTCCAAAACATAATAAGACCATTTAAACTTAAAATAAGACCAGTCTCACGTATGCAAGTTCTGAATAAAGGCAGGTACCAAAGTAAACACTCACAAAGCACAGAAAACATATGTACTTTTACTATGTGACACAAATTTGTATAAATACACAAAACATGCAATATATGATTAATTGCTATGTTTGCACCTGTGTGATGAAAAAGGTCAGTATGGTAACATACTGTATGTATGTATGTATATACCTGTGTGCTGAATGACTTCTGTACTGCAGGGGTGTGAAGTTTTAATGATACTGTAGGAGCTGGGATCCGTGCTGTTTCCTTCTCCACTGAGACTGGAGTCTGAAACACACACACACCATTCATTTAAAATTTATTATTTCAGATGCTTAGTAAATGCTCCTGAAACACCCCGAACTCTAACCTACAACACATACTGATAGTGAACTGCTTTAGACAATCATCTCTGTTAATAACACGTACACGTGTAAAATTTAAAGAAGCACCAGGTAATAGAAACTGGGAAGACCCCTTAAACTCGTAAAGACACTTTGCACTGGGTAAAGTAAAAGGTTCTTCACACTCAGACATCTAATTTTTAAACTGTGTTTTCAAAGGTTTTTTTCTATGGCACCTTTCAAATATATTAAATGCTAATGGTATCCCAACATGACAGAAATATGGAAATAACTAAAAATGTAAACAATCTTTATTGTTGGGATACTTGAATGCTTTGGTGCCATTATTTGATTTGTCGATAGAAACTTGAAACAGTGTGAACTTTTGTCAGAGCAGAGATTTCTGACCCTGGACCCCTGCCCTGCCAAATAACATAAACTTTACTCAGGACTTATTAAGTATCGGTTCAGTGGGATCAGGGCAAACACTAAAAAGTGCAGGGCAGGGTGGCCCTCTAGGACCAGGGACTTAGCCATTCATAGTCTACACCAATTTCTGTTAGTTTATGTTAATAAAGTAATTTCTACTTTCTATTTCCCACTGACAGATATTGGTATAAAACCATTAAGCAGTGTTAAAGCAGTGATCATAAGGTCACATTCATGCCTTTTTAAAGCTGTGCTTTCTTGAGAGGTTTAGGTTCATAACATTGCCGTTCTTGTTGTGCTGTCAGCTTTATTTGACTGTATTGACCACTGCAGAGATTGTGCAAAAATGCAAAACATTTATTTACTAAAACAGTAATAATCATCACTTCCATTGCCTAACCAGACATTCCAATCATAATCTCAAAACACAGTGGTCATTTTAAAAATGAATTGTCATGAAATATTTAATCTAAAGGGAAATGCGTCATTTTCAAAAATGGTGCAAAAAATAAAGATAAATAAAAAACATTTTTTAAAAAATAAACAAACAAACATAATGTAATAAATATCACATGGTATACACAATGTTACTGTTACAGTGATCTAAAAATCTGGCCACAGATCAAGGCACTGTCCAGCACACTGTATACTCTTACAGTTTTGTCTAGTCTTCTGATTAGCATGCTGATGCTGTGTACCTGTGGGTAGGCCTGTGGCATCATCATCAGCTTGGTATCTTTCCTGGGTCTTCCCTTCTTCCTCTTCTCCACCACCTCTCCTCCCTCCATGTCTGTCTTGCGTTTAGCCAGAGGGGGCGCTTTCTGCACTTTATCTTCGCTGTCGCTACTTGTCTCTTCCTTCATTTTCCAGTCCTTCACGCCACTGCTGTCTTTCATCCTGACAGAGAAAAAAATTTAAATTAGAATTTACTCACAAAAAACATTTATTCCCACAGTTTACAAACAAAAAGGGGCTGAATAATGTCAGATAAAAAAAAGCAATCGGATTAGGCATATTCGGTATTAAATGTCCGGTGATGGCAATTTTTTTGTTTTTTTGGACAGTGTATATCTGCCCTTTTTTTGATATTTACAAACTTTGACAAGTGACACCCACTCTGCCAATCTCTTTTGTCTATCTGCTTGAAATTAAATATATAACTAATTACAAAGCAAATCAGAGTGTGTAAACATAATCATTATCTAGAATAGTTTTTAAACAGTATTCTCCACCACAATTTTTAAAAAACTCTGCACTGGCAACATACTGACAATTTTTTTTTTACATCCAGTGGCCTGCTCAGAGAGGTGTTATGGTCACCTGTCAAGTGAAGAAATGCCCAGGTTGGCAGGTGCACTTGTGACCCCAGGTGTGGCCTTTGATCTTTCTGTGAACCGTGAATCCAAGGCTTTCATTGGTTCGATCTTTGAAGCTGCTGTCAGCAGCAGGTTGGTTTTAAGACCAGACGAGTTTACGGCTGGAACTCCACTGATGGACAAAAAGAAAGAAACACATATACAGTCATAAGAGGAACTCTTCAAATAGAAGTGCTCTATAATGTGCATACGACCCACACAGCCATTCTGACAGACTGCAAAACACTAATGGAAATGAAGAAGCAATATGGTTTCTATTGCTTCATTTAAGAAGTTACCTATAATGTTCATATGATCCACACAGCCATTCTGGCAGACTGTAATATACTACAAGAGGAGTAGGGAGTGATATGACTTCTACTGTTTCATTTAAAAACTGCTTTAAATGTTTATATGATCCAAACATTCATACTGAAAGACGGTGATACAGTACAAAAAGTATAGGGCCTGATATGGATTCCACAGTTTTATTTGAAAGTGCTCTATATTGGAAACTCTTGAACATTTTTAAAGTCAAATATGAAAGAAAATATATATTTTGACTGATTTTGAGGGCAACTTGGGGAAACAACAAAACACTGTCCTAACCTGTCTTTGTCATCGCTGGTATTTTTGGTGGGAGATGCTGCAGGCTCCTGATTGGCTCTTAGACACAGAGAGTTTGCTGTATTGGACTCAGAGGAGAGCTGAGGAGTCAGCTGGGGGGCGGCCGAGGAACCAGGCAGGATGGGCACACTGTTAAATAGAGCAGGGGAGAAATCCCTACACACACACACACACACACACATACACACACACACACACACACACACACACATTAACACACACACACACACATTAACACAGTTAATAAATACTGAAATAACAGGCTAAAAAAAACTTCATATGCCACATAATATTGCATTACAAAGAAAGCTGAAAGAAAGTGAAAAGTGGTCAGGGTTTTGAAAGAAAAGATTAAACAGCCCTTTAACAAAATGTCACCGTCGTAGACTTCACAAATCCTTTAATGATAGAGGGAAATATTAGTTAATATTAGTGTGTTTCTTTCCTCTCATGTGCCTCATTTAAACTGTTTAAGCTAAAAACTGATCAACAGCGAAAACTATTTTACTGTTTCTATGAGAGATATATATCACAAAATATATTTTTCTTTGTTAATGTGGAACTTCAGGAAGATATAAAACACCTGAAAAGTTCTCCACTACAGGTTTGAAAGCACAACATCCCACACAATATGAGGAATAGAAAGAAGTAGGGAAAGGAAGGGAAAGTGGCAACAAGCACAAATATAACTTACGAAAAACGAATCACAAATGACAGATAAAATGCAAACAATAACTAAAAATATAGGAATTTATTGCCTTGGAAAACCAACTGTTCTTGGATGTCAATAATTGAGTTAGTTTTCTGTTGCACATATGCTTTTTTTAAACTTCACTGTATAAATCTACTGTATATAATTGCTCTGACCAAGAACCTTCCCACTTTCCTTCAGTAGTCAGTGGACATATGTATTTTTATTTGTTGCAATAAATATAGTTCACAAACATGTTTACATTTACATTTATACCTACTGCTGATTAATGTTCCTAACTGTATATATACCTCAGTACAACAGTACTTGGTCGTACCTTACATTGTACATACTTTCACACAAGGCACATACTGTATCTGCCCGAGCGTGATACTGACTAGTTTTAAGTGGGCCGCGTGTTTGATGTCCGCATGCTGTAAAATTGGCAGCACACCTCTTTTTCTGATGTCATCAGGCAACAGTGGAGTGCAAGACTTCGCAAACTGCATGCAAATCTAAAGTGAACACCATGAGAGGTGGATGTCCGTGCGCCGCATTAAAATAAGATATATGCCATGGTTCAGTTTGATCCGAACTGAGACCATCATTTTTTGGTTTAACTGTGGTTCGAGGCACCTGCCTTATTTTGGACCTTCATATTTTTCAGTTTGGCCCAAAAATAGCACATATGAAAGCACACTTAAAGATCTTTTAAGACATAATAAAAATGTCTTTCTTCTGTAAAACTGACATGCTATTATTAGAGTATATTAGTGTGTGTTACCCTGTGTCCAGCTGTGCGATACAGAGAGGAGTGATCCTCCTCCGGCCGTCTGCTGTTCGGGTCTCCACCTGTTTCTTCAGCAGATTCTGTATGAAACAAAACATGTTCATTAAGAAACAGGAGGAGACTGTGGTGAAGCTAATTAGAATTCTCATAGACAGTGTTGGAATACTCAGACATCAGGCAGTGTATTTATAACCATTTCATGTAATAACTTGGTGTGAGGGAGCTTTTAGAAGTGGATGTTTTGATTTCTATCCTCACCACTGCAAACAATTCTGACTCTAGTTTCTCTATAATAAATCATTTCACCCCAAACCACTCTTAATGTCTTTGTCGACAAATTTAACTATGCATATTTCTTAGATTTGTAGAATTACCCTTTAACATGGGATCAAATGGGTGCTGGGTATTGGCCACCACTCTGAGTCCAAATATCGGAATGGGTATCAGGACAGAAAAAATCCCTACCTCCCTAGCTTGGTCAATGAGTCGTCTTTGGATTTTTCCTTGTCTCTGGGATACACTCATTCCAATCAGCACGCTACCATACACGTTTTCCATATTCAAATTCCAACAAAAACAAAACCTGTTTTCATGCGGCCCATCCCACAGCCTCATCACATTCACTGTGTTTTTTCTGGATCATTTCCTTACGCTATCTGTTGCATTGCTATCTACACCTCTTTTGTTTGTATCTGTCAGTGTGCTCCATTGATATCACATTTATAGTTTAAGACAAGAACCTGACAACCAACCGATAAATTCAATTATGTTTCCTTATTGTGTAATTGTGAAGCTGTGGTAAAATTATTGTGAAGACGTGAAGTGACTGTAAAGTCACTGTGAAGTTGTGAATTGACCATGATGTTTTTGCGGAGCTGTGGTAACTGTGACGCTGTAGTATGGTAATAACAACGATATTAACAACGATATTGTGAAGCTTCGGTATAGTTATTGTGTATTTGTGGGATAGTTATTGTGAAGCTGTGGTATAGTTACTGTGGAGTTGTGGTGTAGTTATTGTGAAGCTGTGATATAATTATTGTGGAGCTGTGCTACAGTTACTGTGGAACTGCAGTAAAGTTACTGTGGAGCTGTGGTAAAGTTACTGTGGAGCTGTGGTAAAATAACTGTGGAAATGTGGTACAGTTACTGGGAAGCTGTGGTATAGTTATTGTGGGGCTGTGGTAAAATAACTAAGAAGCTGTGGTAAAGTAACTGTGGAAATATGGCAAGGTTACTGTGGAGCTGTGGTAAAATAACTAGGAAGCTGTGGTAAAGTTATGGTGGAAATATGACAAAGTTACTGTGGAGCTGTGGTAAAATTACTGTGGAGCTGTGGTAAAGTTACTGTGGAGCTGTGGTATAGTTACTGGGAAGCTGCGGTAAAATAACTAAGAAGCTGTGGTAAAGTATCTGTGGAAATATGGCAAAGTTACTGTGGAGCTGTGGTAAAATTACTGTGGAGCTATGGTAAAAATGACTGGGAAGCTGTGGTAAAGTTACTGTGGAGCTGTGGTACAGTTACTGGGAAGCTGTGGTAAAGTTACTGGGAAGCTGTTGTATAGTTACTGTGGTAAAATAACTAAGAAGCTGTGGTATAGTTATTGTGGAGCTGTGGTAAAATAACTGGAAATATGGCAAAGTTACTGTGGGGCTGTGGTAAAGTTACTGTGGAGCTGTTGTATAGTTACTGTGGAACTGTGGTATAGTTACTGTGGGGCTGTGGTAAAGTCACTGTGGAGCTGTGGTAAAGTTACTGTGGAACTGTGGTATAGTTACTGTGGAGCTGTGGTATAGTTACTGTGGAGCTGTGGTATAGTTACTGTGGAGCTGTGGTATAGTTACTGTGGAGCTGTGGTATAGTTACTGTGGAGCTGTGGTAAAGTCACTGTGGGGCTGTGGTAAAGTTACTGTGGAGCTGTGGTAAAGTTACTGTGGAACTGTGGTAAAGTTACTGTGGAGCTGTGGTATAGTTACTGTAGAGCTGTGGTATAGTTACTGTGGAGCTGTGGCATAGTTACTGTGGAGCTGTGGTATAGTTACTGTGGGGCTGTGGTATAGTTACTGTGGAGCTGTGGTATAGTTACTGTGGAGCTGTGGTATAGTTACTGTGGGGTTGTGGTAAAGTTACTGTGGAGCTGTGGTAAAGTCACTGTGGAGCTGTGGTAAAGTCACTGTGGGGCTGTGGTAAAGTTACTGTGGAGCTGTGGCATAGTTACTGTGGAGCTGTGGTATAGTTACTGTGGGGCTGTGGTAAAGTCACTGTGGAGCTGTGGTAAAGTTACTGTGGAGCTGTGGTAAAGTTACTGTGGAGCTGTGGTATAGTTACTTTGGAGCTGTGGTATAGTTACTGTGGGCTGTGGTAAAGTCACTGTGGAGCTGTGGTATAGTTACTGTGGGGCTGTGGTATAGTTACTGTGGGGCTGTGGTAAAGTTACTGTGGGGCTGTGGTATAGTTACTGTGGAGCTGTGGTATAGTTACTGTGGAGCTGTGGTATAGTTACTGTGGAGCTGTGGTATGATTACTGGAAACATGTGAAGTGATTGAAGTTACTGTTGATATATGAAGTGACCATGAACTTGTGCTGAGGATATAAAGATTCTGTTAAGAGGTTATTGTGAAGATGTAGTGAAGTTGACCCTGTGTGCTGTTCCTGACCTTGCGGATGTCCTCCAGAGACTCGCCATTGACCACATTGGTCAATTTGGGTGTTTGGTTTTCTATGATGGCTCCCTGGGCACCACTGGCGGTTTGGGCCCTCGGCCGCTCCTGCTGATACTTCAGCATTTCTGGGTTCTCGATAATGGTAGAGGAAAGCTGCGTCTCCATGGTAATGGCCAGACTCTTTCCGTATATGTTCTGGTGTATGGTGTTCTAAAGGAGAGACAGAGCAACACAAGTTTGAGAACAGCAGCCTCAGATCTGCTTTTAGAGAATAACATATATGTGAATAATCTCACGAGAAAGCTGGTATAAATTATTTTATGGTAGCTACTTGTCAATTATGATTAACATGTATGTCGATTAGAGGAAAGACGTAATTATTTTTAATCTTTGGTCAATAAGAACTTATTACTATCTTGCAGTAGTGTTGCTTGAATGGAGCGAAAAAAGTGGTTGAGTATCTCTCTACCTTCTCCTCCTCATTTAGAGGGTCCCCCAACTCATCCTGTGAAAAGTCCAGAAAAGCCACCGTTCCATCCATGGAGCACACCAGCATTCCCAGACCATTCAGAGTCCTGCAGAAATATATATTTTATATATATATATTTTTTTTTTTAACTCAACACACACACCCTTAAAAGTCAAGCACATCCAGTATTCCTGCATAAAATATTAATATTAAGGCCAATCTATAACATAGATTCCAAAAAGGGTCACAGGAATTTTTTGTGAAAGGAAAATATTTATTTTAGCCTAAACTGTCAGCATTGCTGTTGTGCAGCTCATATAGAAGAAAATGTGATCTGATTTTAATGTGATTAAAATCTGCAAACGCAATTCTAATTAAACATTCTGTGCTGCAGAAAGATTTCCTGGTTTGTTTATCAGGCTTGAAGTGAAGCTGCTCAATCAGATGTCAGAATGAGGTCAAGGATTAAACAAATGTACCTCATTTATACAATATACAAGTTGTCACAGAAACTACAGATGATGTTCTATCCCAGCGTTTTGTAGTGCTGGTGCAGGACCATGAAGGCCTATTTTTTTGTCCTCTGCTCTAGAAATTCACATTAATGGTAGTAAGTTTAAAAATAATAAAAATAGTATGTTTAGGAAATGATATGCCACAATCTTTTTTCCAAGCTAGATCAGACAAGAAGTTTACATACGATTATAAACTTTAATTATAATGATTTGTATTACATATTTCTAGTAATAAGCTGCACTAAATCCAATTTAACTGTTGAAACAAAACCAGCAGTTGATCATTGTTCTTTAGGTACTGATGATACATTCAGAAAAGCATATTGTGATGGACTGTTGTGTAATTTATCACAACAACAGTAAAAATACTCATAATACACAGCCCTGGTTAACATTCCTAACAAATATAGTTGGACATTCCCAATATTGAACCAAATATAAACAATTCTAAAATGTTGAAATGTGTACTCATTAGAACATTAGAACAAATGTAGCATGCTCCAAACACACATAGTCAGAAATAAAGTTCCTTACCATGTAATATCCATGATGGACTTATCAAACAAGTCATGAATGACAACTAGAGGGCGCTTCAGAGAAGTGAGCTAAAAATTAAACAATGTGCAAACATCAAAAATTATTCATTACAGAGCTTACAGGCATACGTTTCAGAATGTATAACAATTTATAAAACTATGCAGTAAGTTGCTGATGTGTTTAAAAGCACATCATCCTGTCAAAACATTAAAATAATTCTATGGCATCTAAGTCAAGAGGAGTCAAAGGCCATGTAGCTTACCCAGACGGACAGGGAGCGGTCCTTGCTGCCCACAGCACAGCAGCAGTACGGACAGCTGGGTTTGGGGGCACTGCCATTACGCTGTTTCTTCTTAAAAATCTTTGGGTTAAACTTCTACAAGGAATGAGATCAACAAGGTTATTTAATAGTTAGAAACCCAAGCCACATTTTGCTATTAGATTTGTTTTCTTTTGTGTAAACTACTTCAGCAAACCTGTGTTTAGTTTTAAATCTGAAATTTGAAAATGGTAAAAGACCTTTGTTATGGGTTTACATTCAAATCTACATACTATTACATACCACACCATCCAAAATAACTGCCATACTGCAACTAAAAGCACAAATCTAACAGTGACATAAAAGATACAACATTTCAGCATTTTAACTGTGCTATCATACAATGAAATAAAAAAATGTTATTTTGGTTTTCACTGACCACCACAGTGACAGCCTTGCGGTGGCCGACGAAGTCCATGTTGGTCTTCCAGCCGTCTCGTTCGATTATCTGAGCTGTCGGTCCGGAGTTATTCATGGCGTGCGCAGATACCAAATACTGACCATCAGGAGACCAGCTCAAACGAAGAACATGAGTTGTTCCACCACACTATGGAAGGAAACCCAAAAACATTGGCTTATGACAGAGGGAGGGGTTTGGTGAAAACAATGGATAAACAAATATATGTCGGACCAAAGAGGTCCAAACACCCACTCTGCTTTTCATGAAAACAATTATAAAAGCAGTGTGTTTTGTAACTGCCTGATAAAGGAAAAGTGTCCAAAAAAACTCCCTCAAACTGGAGGAAGAAACCTTGGGGGGAACCAAGACTCACAAGGGGAGACCCCCCCTCCTCTGGTCAGAAAGTATTTACAGTTTATTAAGCTAAATTCAAAGGCCCATCAAAGACATTGGGGCCTTTCAGGACCTACCTCCTCAGATACGAGATACGCTGACCTCCCGAGACATCATTGCCTTCATGCTGAGACATCAGGGCCCATCAGAGCCTGCTTCCTCAGATGTCGAGGTCTATCAGGGCCTACCTCCTAAAACATTAAGGCCTGCCTCTCCAGACGTCAGGGCCTACCTCCTAAGACATCGGGGCCTTTCAGGACCTACCTCCTCAGAAACGAGGGCCTATAAGGGCCTACCACTGAGATGCCGGGGCCTACCTTGCTAAGACTTTAGGACCCATTAGAGCCTGCCTACTCAGACATCTGGGCACACCTCATCAGATGTGAGGGTCTATCAGGGCCTACCTCCACAGATATATGAGGACCTATCAGGGCCTACCTCCTGGGGCTATATCAGATTCAAGAGAGATAATGGTGCTGACCTCGCTGAAGGGTTTGGTGATGTTGGTGTCCAGTTGCCAGTCCATGGTTCTCCACACCTTTAGACTATGGTCATCAGCCTGGGATGCAATGTACTTCCCCACAGGATCCCACGTTAAACCCTTCACAAGACCGGTGTGGCCTTTCAGAGTTGTCACAATCTCTACACATACAAAAACAAGTTTCCGGAATGTCTTTAGAGTGGCAGTTCATTACCAAAGCCCAGTGATCTTCAATGTTCTAAAGCAAGCAAAAATAAGAGCTTTTCTAAGACAGTATTTTTGTCTTTCTCATCCCAATACCTACACTGTTACCCATGGTAAACAGCAGGAGGTTTAAATTTGCATTATAGAATTGTGTTTTAACCATTTACTCATGAAATACAATTCTATACTAACTGCACTGTATTAGGGGTACCTGTACACCTACACAGTCTTGCATTTATCTAATCAGCCAAATGTGTGGAAGCAGCGTAATGCATAAAACCATGCGGATATGGTTCAGCAGTTTAAGCTAATGAGCACATTAATCAACACAAGGGAGAAAAAAATAATGTGATCTCTGTGGCATGATTGTTTTTGCCAGAGAGGTGGGCTTAACTATTTTTATAACTGCTGATTTGGTATTTTCATGCACAACAGTCTCAATTTAAAAAAATCCAGTGAGCAGCAAGTCTGCGGACAGAAAAGATGATGACAGGTCAGCAAAAAACGCCAGCCTAGTGCCGGCTGACATAAAGGCTACGGTGAGTTAGATAATCACGCATCCTAAGCAGAACAGTACATCAGAACACACAACACATCCAATTCTGAGGCTACATAAGCAGAAGAACACACTGGGTTCCACTTCTGTCAGTCAACAGAAAGCTGAGGGTATAGTGGACACAGGTTCACCAAACTGGACAGCTGAGGACGCAGCCTGGTCTGATGAATTTCAATTTGTCCAAGGGGCACACAGATGGTCAGAATTTGGCACTAAATTTATGAATACATGAACCAAACCGCCCTGTGTGAGCAGTCCAGGCTGCTGGAGGTGGTCTAATGGTTTAAGAAATATTAGTACTAATCAGTTACTGCTAGAATGACCACAGCCTATTTAAGTATTGCTGCTGACCATGTGTGTCCCTTCGCGGCCACAATTTACCATCTTCTAACGGCTACTTCATGCATCATGTCACAAGGACGGTTTCATGAACATGACAATGAGTTCAGTGTTCTTCGGTGGTCTTCCCAGTGACCAGATCTAAATCCATTAATCTAATCTAACACCTTTGGGATGAGGTAGAGCTGGATATTCACAGCATGAAAGTGCTCTTGAAAAACCTGCAATCATGTCAGTGTGGACCTGAATCTCAAAGGAATGTTCCCAGAATTTTTCCAGCACCAACTTAGGCAGTTTTGAGAGTTAAGAGAGACTCTTTCTGGACTGGATTGCTCCACAGTAACTGATCGTAAGGCTACACACTGCCTTCTGGTGTGCAAACCTGGGAATTTCCGAGCATTCCAGATGACGATAGTGTTATCCACGCTGCAGGAAGCCAACCAAACGTCATGAGGAGACCAGGCCACGTCCATTACATCTGAAAACACAAATACACATGCATGAATCCAAAATCGAACATTTTGTGACAAGCACATGCACAATTTACTACATGATAATTATAACAAAACACACTCCAAAACAGAACAGCAAAAAAACTCTAGTTAACTTTTTTATTTACATTAAGCAAATCAACAAAAAACAGAACTCTGCATACAACAGTGAAAAAAGTCAGAGTGGCAAACACTCCTTCTCACCTCCTGTGTGGTTTCTGAGGATGGTAACACATCTCCACTGCTCGACGTTGGCCAGTTTACTGCTCGAGCCGAACACCGTACTGGGACCAATAAACCTGAAACACAAGAAACAAGCTGATTATTGTGTACAAGAGTGAGGCCAGTGCAATATATCTTTTGTTTGTTGTTATCTCGATAATCTCCAGTACGGATATTCAACCACTATTATTAACCAAAAAGATATAAATTACATGAAAATAAAACACTTCACTGTTTAGAACTAGCGCATTTTTTAAATATATTGTAAGACATGATCCTACTCTGAAAATATAATAACACCTCTGATAGTTTATCTATGCTGTGTAGTCCTACAGTGTGAGTCACTCACGCTGCTTTCTTCCAAACCATGACCAGTTTGTCGTCCCCTCCCGAGGCCAAGTATAGACCATTATTAGACCAGCGCACGCAGTTCACACATGCTGAAAAACACAAACAGTCACATGCATGAAACTTGTGTTAACTTAAAGGAGAATTTAACATTTCTGCATAATTAAGAGTCACTCAGAGCAGTTCAGTGTAAAACACACCGTTCTAGAGAATTGTTCACAGTGGAGGTGATAGGAACCAGTCCACCTCTAAAAGCTCCCTCACCAAAAGATATTACTTAAAACAGTCCTGAATACACTGGCTAATGTCTTCATGTTCACGATAGTTTGGAGAAGATTTTGGCATAAAATGTACTTTAAATACAAGTTTGCATAGTACTAGCAAATATATGCACCATTATCCTAATAAATTATGGCAAACAAATTTACCTTACCGAACATGCAGTCTATATCACCTGTACTGACCAACTGCATGTTTAGTTATAACGGGAGTGAAATCATTCCAACACAATATTTACAAATGCTGGAGAGAAAAAACACTGTGTTGACAGTTTCTCATTCAAATACAGTTTTTAAATAAAAAACAGATTCCCCTTAGGAGAACTATGGATGGATTACAAACAAAAGCAGCAACTTGTTGGAGCGCCAGTCTCCTAGATGTATGATCAGGGAGGCTGGAGAAGTTAAACCAGTTACTGTACAGCTGTGTGCAAAACTTAAAACACTGATAAAAAATAAAACATGCAATATGAAATGTGCTAGAACTTTTCCACAAGCCACATGTGGAAAATTCAGCATATAAATAAACAGTAATAATGTAGATACACAATAAACATGTAGAGATGTGTCTCTGGTGAGAAGGTGTTAACTTATTTACAACACACAGAGGTCTGCCTCTTACAGGCTCTGCATTAATTAATTCCCCCCAAAACCTACATTTCTGATAATGTAGTCTAATTAAATAAATAAAGTATTTGCAGTGATTAAAAGCTTTTATTGCATTCTCAAGTTAAATAATTAATTAATCTTTCAGCTCTATATAGCAAATGCAAGTAATCATGATTAACTAAAAATAATACAATTAATACGAAAAATACAAAAATAATATAATTAATACAATTCATTTTTGCAGTTTCTTGCCAGCACTAAATAAAGTTAATAATAATAACTTGTATTTGTAACAACGTACAAAAACAAGAACAATCAATGAAAAAACACATTAATTAAAAACATAAACAAGAAACACACCACAAAAAGTGAAAACGATAAATGTGTAAAACTTATAAACTGTACCTAAGTGATTGTCCATCTGGCAAAGCATCTTGGGAATGTTTTCGTTTTTCTCATCCTCCTCTCGGAGAACTGGAGCCATATTCCAAATGACGACCTTGCCTGAGTCCTCCCCTGCAAACATTTCAGTCATTCATTCTATTCTTTTTATGTAATTGATAACAACTATAATGTTTATAATTATAGTAACTTTAGAAATGAACTCTGTTGCCTACCTTGACCACCTGTGGCAAACTTTGTTCCATCTGGATGAATATCGACTGAAAATATTGGTTTCCCTGAAAAAGAGATTATCACACCATTATCATAAAATCATAATCAGCCAGTCATTCATACAAATCTAAGAACTCAATTAAAAGCCACTCATTTGGAGTAAACTATTAAAATAATAAAAATGAAGCAAATATCAGTTTCACATTCATTTGTGGGGTGAAGTGAGAAACAGTTTGGCGACATACAGGGATAAGAAGTAAGATGAACAAAGATATCAGAATCATATCAGTACTGACAGATAATTATTTTTCTTAAAATTGGTACTGATATATGATATATAATTTATCAAACAGTTGCTTAGATTTAACAAATATTTTTGATTTATATTTGAAACTTATTACTGTTCTCTACAACAGCAGAAACGTAGGTGTTTAGGTTAAAATATCTGCATCTTATTTATTTTATGGCATTTCCAACCCTATAAAATAAAACAAGACATTTCTCCATAATGCTAATCCTAGTTGTGCAATCCTATCTGCAAAGAGCAGCTGTTTTCATTTCAACAAAGCAGGAGATCACATGATCATTTCAGTTACTAATCACGTGAATCAGGTGAGCTCCTGCACATTTTAAATATTGCAGCCACACCAGACCTCTGCAGGTAAGATTGAACCCCCTTGATTTAAAGGTATGAACCGGAAAATCATATTGCATCTCTAGTATGAAGTCTGTTGTTAAGTCTATGGATATCAAGACCTTACACTTTATTTATTTATACCATTAAGGTCTGGAAATAACAACACCGCGTTTACCAAATAGCAGCAAAAACCAGAAATACAATGATTTTTACTCAATATTTTGCTGATTGTGTGGTATAAAATCATGCACATAGACATTTTATTTACTACACAAAACCACCAGTGAACCAACACATGCCTTCTGAGTTTTTACAAGAAATATTGATTATGGTTTTCTTTAGGGACTCTCTGCACAACCTCAGGCAGTGTATTTATATCCATTTCACTTAACTTTTAGAAGTGGACGTCTGGTTCCTATCACCACCACAGTCTGACAGTTTCTCTACAACACACCCTTCACATCAGACCACCACACCAATTGCTTATAAATGTAACTCTTGAAATAAGCAGAAAATGAAAACTTTCTGCAATTCCATGTAAAACTTAAAATAATGTATTATTATTTTATTAGTAGTAGTAGTAGTAGTAGTTGTAATAGCGGTAGCAGCAGTAGTACTAGCAACAACAACAAATATGCTAATAATAATAATAATAATAATAATAACATTATAAGTTTCCAAATATTGAGGTTGAGGTAGTGAATAAAATCAACTTTTCAGCTGGTTAGTGTTTACAGTCTTACTAATACTGTACTAGTGTTATTATTGTTTTTCACGCTGTGCAAGTAGCAGCAGTTAATGTCTGTTATCTGGATTATTTTAGTAATACTTTAATATTTACTGTTCTGTGAGACACGGCTTGAGTTATTAGTTAAATATTAAGAGTTTATTATTTTTTTGTATTAAGAACATTAAAATATTTAGCGTGCTGTGAGACTCGGTTAGCTGTTATCGTTTAGAGTTTATTATTATGAGTATTATTATTGAATATTTACCGTGCTGTAAGACATAGACCAGGCTAGCTGTTACTGTTTATGTTTTATTATCTTTATTATCATTATTATTGTTAATATTAAATACTGACCGTTCTGTGAGACCCAGCTCGGTTTCAGCAGCTTCATCTCCGGCTCCGTCAAAATCTTCAGTTTCTGCTCCTCGATTCTCTTTTCCAGGTATTATCCGTGTCCCGGCTTTTATATGTTTCCTGGTTTTTTTACTGCAGTTACGTTTTTTAAATTATTATTTTCTGAAGTTTTTATTTATTTTTATTTTGATATTTTCTCCGCTTTGTCTCACTCAAACAGACAAACAACGGCGGAAGTGTCCATCTCCCTCTTTTCCCTCCGGAAACACGGCCGCAACGCTCCGTTCCGCGGGTTTTTTTTTTGTTTTTGTTTTTTTGTTCCTCCTGATGAAGTGCTGCCCCCTGTCAAAGAAAAGAAGCAAGTAAGAGGCGGCAGCTCCTTCAAATGCCGGTCAGATTTTCTCCAATAATGTTCAAACATTAAAACAATGAATTGATTGAAAGTCTGAGTTGAACAATTATGCATTATTCAACACCGGAAGAGAAGCAGCTGAAAAAGAGGGCTGAAGGAGAAGATCTAATGGAACCTTAGTGACTGAGGAGAAAGTGAGGGAGATCTGTTTAGGCTTTAACATATTTATGTTACAATTGCAAATATGGTTAAACTGGACCTCTTACAACTGTATTAAGTGTGTGCCAGTCTGCAGCTCTATGGCCAACAGTGGTCAAGTGACTAGCTAGAGAATCATAGATACATTTTCAAATGGGCTTAGAGGAGTGTTTTTCACAGTGTTTCTCACAGTTTAATCTTTAGGTTCACACAGCTCACACACAAAGAGAGAGCAAACAGAAGCCTTCATAAAAGTTCACAGAGAGGGCAACAGAGAATTTCTTGCAATATGACTAAACATAAAACCATTAATAAAAAAAAAATATTTTTGTTCATCCATATTAATTATTCATTATGACTATTAAAACAATCTTCCACAGATATATACAAATTTTCATGACTGAATATGAGAAGTATTTTAATTCAACACATTACATAAAATGTATTATTTATTATGTAATATTTTTAAATCATATTTGTGCATATGACCATAATATTTTGTCACCTATTTTATTAAACATATCTACATAGTCACAAAATATATTTAGGACTTTAAAAGAAGACAGGGAGAAGAAGTGCTTAAAGGAGCAGTGTGTAAGATTTAAGAGGATCTATTATCAGAAATGGAATGTGGTATATAAAACTAGGTTGCAGTTCCAGCAACTTTACAGTAATAAAGGGTCTCAAAAAAAATGTGCATTGGCACATGTTTAGTGTAAATTGTCACATGACCAGAGCTGTTTACTCCCTGTTTTGCACCATGAGAAAAGGATGACTACATCGAAGCTTCCAAACAAAAGATTAGTAAAATATTATTACATAAAGACAGGACAAGGATTTTTGTTATGTTTTATCTGTAACATTTCTAGTATTGATATAGGCATTTGCAATGATTTAACTTTGTTAACTGTGGATATAGAATGAGTAATGACAGCAACTAAATTTATAATGACTGTCATGATAACATAGTGCATCTAGTTACATACATACTTATATACATACAAAGTTCTTGCTCTACATGACTTTTTTATACTGTTCATTTTTTTTGTTTTATTTCAGGTCATGATCTGGATATGTTGGACCTAAGTGACCACCTGGACAGTGCATGCAACATTGCAGTGGGAAAGATGTTGTCCTCAGTGATTGTGATAATAATGGGTCAGATATAGAGTATGAGGGGGAGCCAGGCCATCGACCAGCCAGGCTGTTAATTGCCTATGCTGAACTTGCAGATCATGACAGGAACAAATTATCAGTCGTGTTATCATGATGGCCTCGCCCTCACCACGACCCTTTCCCAATCCCGATTCACTGTTAATAAAGAAGGCCTTCTATCCATCTGAAGATCCAGTCAGGACCGGCAAGGTCCTCTACAAGCAACGGGGCCATAGAGTGTTCAATCGATCAAATAAGCCTGCCACAAATGTAAATCTAAAACACATAGTATTCCACCCAAATGCTGTACAAAGTGTAATGAATGCTTTCCTACTAATGTATTCACCTACCCTAAGAAATACCTTAGTATTTCTCCAAGCTCAAGAACTCATACAAGTCATGCCATTTCAGCACTCATGCGTGAGAACATTATTTCACACAATGGCTGACATGGACGTAATCAGTTTAAATGAGGCATATCAATATGTTTTGGTTAGAATCAATGGAGCCTTGCCTCATCCAGTGATTACATATACCACATGGAGCCATATAGTGGATCCCACATTCTCCTCCCTAAGAGTAGTGTCCTTTTCTGTCTTGCAAGCTCAAGGTCTTCTTCTTCACTTCACTTGCACTCCTCAATGAAATGACAAAACAAGAATATGGGAGCTCTGGAACAATGAGGCTGTTTGAAGTTCCATTAAAGCCACAGAAGGATTTTATGAACCTCTGAGGTTCTGACCCATAGAGACAAGTTACTGGTCCATTAAAAAGGCAATAACAATGTCAACAAACTTGAAAGAGGCAGCTTTAGAGGTGGTCAAAAGAGAATTGTGCAAGCGACCAGAGTGACAGCAGCCAAATCATAACGCAATTAATCACAATCAGGCAATTCTCATTAATATTCAAAACAACCAGGATAATGTTATCAAAATTCATCCAATCAAATCCTATCCAAGTTGGTCAAAAGGTGGAAAATGCTGTTGGAGTTCAACACAACTAGGCAAATCTTGTCAAATTCAACACAACCAGGCAAATTCCATTCAGAATTCAATACAGCTAGGTATCTGCTGCACCATTCAGAATGGGATAAAAAAAAATAGCAAGAAGCTGATAAATAAGAAGTGCACCTTAGCCATGTGTGTCCAACCTATGGAAGAGTGGAAAGGGGTCAGCAGTGACTCATTATCATTCAAAGGAACAGACACTCAAACAGGCTGTTCTGAGCAGAGTTGTTTAGACCAGGTGAGAGTTTATTCTTGTGGTATTTTAATCAAAAGTTAACAAAACAGATACATTTACAAACTCACTTTTCACTAACTGTGTTTTGCAGCTTTTTAACTTTCACTTGGATGGTGTGACTGCAATTGCTAAACTTATAACTAGAATGTGCTCACCTCCTTACTGTCCTGACCCCATTTTGACTGCCCTGGTTTTATTATAGTCTGTCTACTGTAGGTCTGTCTGTTTGCTCATCACATTGTTAATTGTTCTCTATCCTCATGTTCCATAAATGGTCTTCATCTTAAAAAAGTTGACCCTAATGCTATCTTTTGGTTACTAATTTTCTTTCTTCTGAGCAAAGTCCTACAGCATGATGTCCTTAGACTTGCATACTAAGCCTTAAGACGCTTTTTTGTTTGAGGAGGAATTATAACATCAACTGCACTTGCCAGATTCATCAATGACTTTCCTCTCAGCCTATGGTTGCTTTGGGATTTTATAAAATGTTAGTGACACATTCAATAAAGCGCCTCTGTTGGCTTTGCATTATGGTTCCACTCGTGATTAATCAGCAGAATATTGTTAAAGTTAATACTGTGTGATGCTTATGGTGATCCACAGGGCTTAGTTGTAGGAATACTTTTATTTCACGTCTTAATTGAAGGTTTTGCAGTTGTGTTAAGATGGGTATGACTTATGACACAATATAACACTGGAATACCTGAATTATCTGACAACATTCCCTCACTGTAATCTGCAGGCAGCAGGTCGAAGAAGCTTTAAGGGCGTTTTGCTGGTCACTTGATTTCTACAACAATGAATTCTTTGTGATTAAAACCAGTCAGTGCATCAGGACTCCAGTTAAAGAATATTTATTTTTACAATAATTTCAATACTAAACATATGTAAATATTCAGCAATGTCTTTTATTGCAATGATCATGTAGTCTACATAGATCCCCCTCGCACACCCCCACCCCTTACACCGAGGGGGGTTTAAGGTCAGAGTTAATCAGCTGCAGGTTAAGCACACATGCCGCACCTCCCTCCATCGTGAAGTTTTGGCTTTCTCAGCCAGGATTACATGGAGCAGTAGAGTTTGCACCTTTCCTTATGCCAAAGCCTCCACAGGCTGCTGTTCTCCAGCCAAATTCACTGAAAGTCCAAAATGAGTGAATCTGAGGATTCTCCGCATGTGAGGCTGAAGGTAAGCCTGCTTGAGTGTAATAATGTGTGCGTGCCTGCGGAACAGGGTTAGTTACAGTCCAAGCAGATCCAATGCTTTATTCACAGCTGTGATCGAGCTGGTCATGCAGGAGCAGCAGCAGCAGCAGCCGCATCACCCTGAATAAACTCAGCCGTCATGCTGCAGTTCTGAAGCGTTTGATGAACTGGGGTCAGGGCGAACAACTCCTCAATTGTGCTTCTGCTGTTTCTGCTCTTATATTTGCGGCGTCCTCCATACAGCTTGCATACGGGCTTACTGCAGAGCCTGTAGAAGATCTGACACTTGGTCGCTGGGACAAACAAATATACTAAAAAATGGGTAAAGAAAACGGAAGTCTGTCGGAATATCAGCCTTTACTAAAAGACATCAAAGAAGCACAGCGAGTTCATCAGATAAAGGTATGGTTTGAAATAATGGACTCCATAATAAGCACTAATGATAATTATCATCTTTAAATGCTTCTTATCCGGTAAAGCACTGAAAGTCCTTTTATCAATGCAATAATACATAAGATAGCATTAAGTAGTGACCTGTGTGGTTATCAATAACGCAGACACACCCCTGGTTCACAGATTTCTGCAAAGTCTTTTTAGGCTTTTCCTGATGGATGAAGGATCTTTTAAATGTCTTAAAAAGGAACTCTACTTATTTTTAAAAATCCTTCCTTAATTAAATATTTAACATGTAAACAAAGTAATTCAGAGATGTTTGGTGTGAAATGCTATATTCTAGAAAAACTTACCAAGTCAAAATAGTTTACAGTGTTGTTGATAGGAACCAAACATCCTCTTATAAATGTACCCTTACAGAAAGTTATGACATGATATGGTTATGGACTTGTTAGTATTCTAGTAAAGTTGGTGGTTAGTTAATTTATACTAATAATTCAGTTAGTAGATTACTCACCCAGAATAGCATGGCTGGTCACCAGCAAAACCAGCAGATGTTGTGTTTGAGAGGCTAAACACTTGTAAAATGACCAGGTAAGATGAGCACAAACCACAAATTTTCTTGTATGTAGGTATGTAGTTCATTAATATCTTAACTGGCTAGGTTGTTTCTTATTTAGCTTGCCATTTAGTGACTAAATTATCTAGCTAGTTAGTTGGTTAGCTAGCTTATTTTCTCAAGTTGCTGCTGCTGCTCAAGTCAGAATGCATATTTGGTAAAGAGTTTTAGAGATCTGCCGAGTAGCTCACTGTACATGTTTTTGGAACATAACCATATATGATTTTCTTGCTCTGTACATGTGTACTGTAAATTTGTGTTGCGGGTCACGCCACGCAAAAATTTCACGTTTGGATGGTTGATGAAATACTTTAGATACAGACTTTGTTTAAATGTTAAAGTGTTCTTTCATGTTGGTGTGTGTTATTTGCAGGTTCCCAGTAAAACCTTGCTGATGGCCGTATGGGCTGCGTGTATTGGAGGGACGTTTCAGTACGGCTACAATGTATCTGTTATAAACGCTCCAACCCAGGCAAGAAATACTCACATACTCTTAATCCCTTAATACTAATATTTAATATTTACTGTATAGCACACTATTTGGCGAGACCACTACTTTGTAATGGAGGAAGATCCAGTGCACTTCTGCCGTCCCACACTGTAGGCAGCCCAGCAGACATGGAATGTCCAAAATGCACGTGTCAAATGCAATCGACTGTGACGGCTGTTGCTAAGTGATGAGAAAAGTGGAACATCAGCGTATAAAATCATTTACTTAAGTAATTAATTCTGTTCTCCATTACAGTCTATACAGTGCTACACTGCAGGGAATAGTAAATAACAGTGTTCTATACAGTGCTACACTGCAGGGAATAGTAAATAACAGTGTTCTATACAGTGATACACTGTAGATAATAGTAAATAACAGTGTTCTGTACAGTGATACACTGTAGATAATAGTAAGTAACAGTGTTCTATACAGTGATACATTTTAGGTAATAGTAAATAACAGTGCTCTGTACAGTGATACACTGTAGGGAATAGTAAATAACAGTGTTCTATACAGTGCTAAAGTGTAGGGAATAGTAAATAACAGTGTTCTATACAGTGATACACTGTAGGGAATAGTAAATAACAGTGTTCTATGCAGTGAAACACTGTAGGGAATAGTAAATAACAGTGTTCTATACAGTAATACACTGTAGGGAATAGTAAATAACAGTGTTCTATACAGTGATACACTGTAGATAATATTAAATAACAGTGTTCTATACAGTGCTAAAGTGTAGGGAATAGTAAATAACAGTGTTCTATACAGTGATACACTGTAGGGAATAGTAAATAACAGTGTTCTATACAGTGATACGCTGTAGGGAATTGTAAATAACAGTGTTCTATACAGTGATACACTGTAGGGAATTGTAAATAACAGTGTTCTATACAGTGATACACTGAAGGGAATAGTAAATAACAGTGTTCTATACAGTGATACGCTGTAGATAATAGTGAATAACAGTGTTCTGTACAGTGATACACTGTAGGGAATTGTAAATAACAGTGTTCTGTACAGTGATACACTGTAGGGAATAGTAAATAACAATGTTCTATACAGTGATACACTGTAGAGAATAGTAAATAACAGTGCTCTATACAGTGATACACTGTAGGGAATAGTAAATAACAGTGTTCTATACAGTGATACGCTGTAGATAATAGTGAATAACAGTGTTCTATACAGTGATACGCTGTAGGGAATTGTAAATAACAGTGTTCTATACAGTGATACACTGTAGAGAATAGTAAATAACAGTGTTCTGTACAGTGATACACTGTAGGGAATAGTAAATAACAGTGTTCTATACAGTGATACACTGTAGGTAATAGTAAATAACAGTGTTCTATACAGTGATACACTGTCAGGAATAGTAAATAACAGTGTTCTATACAGTTATACACTGTACAGAATTGTAAATAACATTGTTCTATGCAGTGATACACTGTAGGGAATAGTAAATAACATTGTTCTAAACAGTTATACACTGTAGGGAATAATAAATGACAGTGCTCTATACAGTGATACACTGTACAGAATAGTAAATAACATTGTTCTATGCAGTTATACACTGTAGACAATAGTAAATAACAGTGTTCTATACATTAATACACTGTAGAGATTAGTAAATAAAATTGTTCTATGCAGTGATACACTGTAGGGAATAGTTAATAACAGTGTTCTATACAGTGATACACTGTAGATAATAGTAAATAACAGTGTTCTATACAGTGCTAAAGTGTAGGGAATAGTAAATAACAGTGTTCTATGCAGTGAAACACTGTAGGGAATAAAAAATAACAGTGTTCTATACAGTAATACACTGTAGGGAATATTAAATAACAGTGTTCTATACAGTGATACACTGTAAATAATAGTAAATAACAGTGTTCTATACAGTGCTAAAGTGTAGGGAATAGTAAATAACAGTGTTCTATACAGTGATACACTGTAGGGAATAGTAAATAACAGTGTTCTATGCAGTGAAACACTGTAGGGAATAGTAAATAACAGCGTTCTATACAGTAATACACTGTAGGGAATTGTAAATAACAGTGTTCTATACAGTGATACGCTGTAGGGAATTGTAAATAACAGTGTTCTGTACAGTGATACACTGTAGGGAATAGTAAATAACAGTGTTCTATACAGTGATACACTGTAGGTAATAGTAAATAACAGTGTTCTATACAGTGATACACTGTCAGGAATAGTAAATAACAGTGTTCTATACAGTTATACACTGTACAGAATTGTAAATAACATTGTTCTATGCAGTGATACACTGTAGGGAATAGTAAATAACATTGTTCTAAACAGTGATACACTGTAGACAATAGTAAATAACAGTGTTCTATACATTAATACACTGTAGAGATTAGTAAATAACATTGTTCTATGCAGTGATACACTGTAGGGAATTGTAAATAACAGTGTTCTAAGCAGTTATACACTGTAGGGAATAGTAAATAACAGTGTTCTATACATTAATACACTGTAGAGATTAGTAAATAACATTGTTCTATGCAGTGATACACTGTAGGGAATTGTAAATAACATTGTTCTATGCACTTATACACTGTAGGGAATAGTAAATAACAGTGTTCTGTACAGTGATACGCTGTAGGTAATAGTAAATAACAGTGTTCTGTACAGTGATACACTGTAGGGAATAGTAAATAACTGTTCTATACAGTGCTAAAGTGTAGGGAATAGTAAATAACAGTGTTCTATACAGTGATACACTGTAGGGAATAGTAAATAACAGTGTTCTATACAGTAATACACTGTAGGGAATAGTAAATAACAGTGTTCTATACAGTGATACACTGTAGATAGTAGTAAATAACAGTGTTCTATACAGTACTAAAGTGTAGGGAATAGTAAATAACAGTGTTCTATACAGTGCTAAAGTGTAGGGAATAGTAAATAACAGTGTTCTATGCAGTGATACACTGTAGGGAATAGTAAATAACTGTTCTATACAGTAATACACTGTAGGGAATAGTAAATAACAGTGTTCTATACAGTGATACACTGTAGGTAATAGTAAATAACAGTGTTCTATACAATGATACACTGTACGTAATAGTAAATAACAGTGTTCTATACAGTGATACACTGTAGATAGTAGTAAATAACAGTGTTCTATACAGTGCTAAAGTGTAGATAATAGTAAATAACAGTGTTCTATACAGTGCTAAAGTGTAGGGAATAGTAAATAACAGTGTTCTATGCAGTGAAACACTATAGGGAATAGTTAATAACAGTGTTCTATACAGTGCTAAAGTGTAGGGAATAGTAAATAACAATGTTCTATGCAGTGAAACACTGTAGGGAATAGTAAATAACAGTGTTCTATACAGTAATACACTGTAGGGAATAGTAAATAACAGTGTTCTATACAGTGATACACTGTAGATAGTAGTAAATAACAGTGTTCTATACAGTACTAAAGTGTAGGGAATAGTAAATAACAGTGTTCTATACAGTGCTAAAGTGTAGGGAATAGTAAATAACAGTGTTCTATGCAGTGATACACTGTAGGGAATAGTAAATAACAGTGTTCTATACAGTAATACACTGTAGGGAATAGTAAATAACAGTGTTCTATACAGTGATACACTGTAGATAGTAGTAAATAACAGTGTTCTATACAGTGCTAAAGTGTAGGGAATAGTAAATAACAGTATTCTATACAGTGATACACTGTAGGGAATAGTAAATATCAGTGTTCTATACAGTGATACACTGTAGGTAATAGTAAATAACAGTGTTCTATACATTAATACACTGTAAGGAATAGTAAATAACATTGTTCTATGCAGTGATACACTGTAGAGATTAGTAAATAACATTGTTCTATGCAGTGATACACTGTAGGGAATTGTAAATAACAGTGTTCTAAACAGTTATACAGTGTAGGGAATAGTAAGTGACAGTGTTCTATACAGTGATACACTGTACGGCATAGTAAATAACATTGTTCTATACAGTGATACACTGTAGACAATAGTAAATAACAGTGTTCTATACATTAATACACTGTAGAGATTAGTGAATAACATTGTTCTATGCAGTGATACACTGTAGACGGTAGTAAATAACAGTGTTCTATACAGTGATAGACGGTCAGGAATAGTAAATAACTGTGTTCTGTACAGTGCTCCATTGTAGGGAATAGTAAATAACGGTGTTCTATACAGTGATACACTGTCAGGAATAGTAAATAACATTGTTCTGTACAGTGATACACTGTACGGAATAGTAAATAACAGTGTCTTATACAGTGATAATGTTCTTTGCAGTGATGCACTGTGGGGTATAGTAAATTATAATGTACTCTGGGGCATTGAATAGAAAATAACTGTAGGTATTGTGTAAAATAGTGCTCTCCAATGTGGGGAATTTGAAACAATAATGGAAATGGGGAGTAATTGGAAAAAGGTAATTATATTCCTAATAATATTTGTCATGAACTGCACACGCTCACAGAAGTGTGCTCACAGATAGCAGATTATAAATCATGATTATGATTAACATTTGTAATGCTATTATCCTAAACTACAAGTTCAGCTGCTTCAGTTTGATACACAAGTGTCTGCTCAGAAAAAAAAAATTACACAGACTAACAACAGTCACACAGTAATCAAATATAATACATTAACATTATTACAAGTTAGAACAAATAAGTACACTAAAAGATAATAAATGAGTTAATGTAATATATTTTATTAATATGGAAATATACACATATGAAGTACATTAATAAATGTTTTTAGTTTTATGCAAAATATGTTTATATACGAATGTATATGAAAATATAATGTTCTGTAGTTTAACAAATAAATATTCACAATGCTTTTAGTATTTAGTGTAGTATTGAATAATGGTGTCCTTCAATGTATTGAATAAGGAATAATAATGAGAACTTGGGAGGAATAGAGTTCCTGACAGTAAATAATAAATAATAACAGTGTTGGGAATAGATATAAAAATCAGTAAGTTCTGTTCAATATAATAGATTTCTATGTAATAATTGGGGAACATTTCTGAATCTGGGCCACATGGTTGTAATTAAAAACTTTACCCAGACTTCAGTGTGGATTAAGAGCACAAAGGGCTGGTGTGGTGAAAGCTGTGGTTTCAAAGCAGCCATGCCAAACAGTCACATGCACTTTAAGCTCAGACTGAATCTGCAGCTCTGTCACACTTGTAAGGTGTGACTGGAAGAAATTTGGCATGCGTTGCTCCCGCTCACTCACTCACATGCCCAGGAGTGTGCACACAGATAGCATTATAAATCATGAGTATTAACCTTTCTAATGCTCTTATCCAAAATTACAAACGCAGCTGCTCCAGTGTGACACACACGTGCTGTGTCTGCTCTAAAAAATTTAATCATATTTAAAGACCTTTGCATCAATTCTTCATTAATCAAATATATTAAAAGTGTATAGTGTATATTGAGTATACTCAAAGATTATAACTGATTTGATGTAATATGTTTTATTCACACATTAATATGAACCAAGTACATAGAAATTAAGAATAGAATTTACTCAAATGGCACATACCTTAATAAAACAGTATATTAAGAAATAACTTAGTGTGCAAAAACAGGCATAGGCTGTATAGTGCAACAGTATTTTCCCATATTTTGGCAAATACAATAGATTATTATGAGCTATGCACTGTTCATGCAGTGCAATAACAGCCCCCCTCCACCACCCTTTATAGGTTTAGGTAATTTGAACACAGAACAAATACATGTTTTTAGTGGGGCTTCCCAGAAGGTTCAGTTTTAGGGGCTTTGTATTTCTTTATACATGTGACCTGAATCTGTCATAAAGAAACATGACATCAGTTTTCAAGGTTGACAGAGTTACGAATGTCCCTTCCTATTCATAATGAAGACTCTGTCCACAGACTTACCAGCTAATTTTAAGTTCTGCTCCAATTTTTTTAAAGCTCTATGAAGCTCCTTTAAGCGGTTACCTGTGTGAATGGTGACAATGTGTACTATTGTTATGCATATAATATAATAACAAGATAAAAGACAAAAGTGAGCTACAAAATGAAATGCCTCATTGTGCTCTTTGTTTTTATCAGGCAGTGCAGACATTCATTAATGAGACATGGATGGAGCGTTATGGCGATGTAATCCCAACCCAGCTCCTCACGTTCCTCTGGTCTTCCATTGTCTCCATCTTTACCATCGGTGGACTCATTGGGGCATCTGTTGGAGCAACGCTCGCCATCAGGTTCGGGAGGTGAGGACATGCTTCTGTTAAGACATGCTTCTGACATCAGTAAAGAAAAGAGAGTTACCTGCTCCTACCCCACAACACAGTTGATCAGATGTATGTTTCTTTACCTTTAGCACTGGAGATGTGATGCTAATCTAAATAACAAAAAATGGATCAAAATCATCAACACATTTGTCTCTAAGCGAAGTGGAGTTGTTCAGTAATCTCAAACAGACATGTAAACATTGACTAAAGTACAGTGCAGGCCTGCTTTATATACCAAAGGTTATTGAGTGTGGTTTGTTTTATGCAGCCAATAATGGAACAATGAGACAGACATGAAGACATATTTTTATACACTTTGTTTTTCATGAATTCATTCATTGATTTTTTTTTGTTGGATTCTAGTTCTGCCAACTTATCCTGCAATTTTTGAGATATTATCAAAGTTCCAACTCTGCACTGTTCACTATAATTAGTTATGGTTTCACTGTTTGCAACTTTCTGATTCAAACTTTCTGTTTTTTTTACCATTATAATTAAATGACAAATATTTTACCTTATAGGAACAAATGGGCTGGCTAAAGGTGAATACCAGTGCATTAGAAACATCCTTTTAACCAAGTGGGAACCAAAGAAAATACCTAGGATACCATAGCAGCTGCTTTTATTTTTATTTCAAAGAAACCCTCTTCTTCTTCTTCTTCTTCTTCTTCTTCTTCTTCTTCTTCTTCTTCTTCTTCTTCTTCTTGTCGTTGTTGTTGTTGTTGTTGTTGTTGTTGTTGTTTTTCTTCTTCTTCTTCTTCTTCTTCTTCTTATTATTATTATTATTATTATTATTATTAGCTGTGTGATGTTTCTCCATTTGCATAGATAACAGTATGTCACATTGACACTGGCTGATCAGCTATTTTCAGAGGATAATGCAACATCAGGCAGTTAGTTACAGAATGCATGCAAACTTGCTATATAATGCTATATAACTCAATCTTTAAGGAATTCACAACTTAATGCCATTTACAGCTATGGCTTTATATTGAAAGAGCCAGTTTCTTCCCTTTTTAATTGTGCACACACACACACTCCCATACACACACACACACACACACACACACACACACACACACATGCACCTTCAGTGCTAATAGTTCCCCCTTGTGGAGAGTTTAGGCAAAGCTGTTTTAGGCTCGTGTGATTTAACTATGCTACTTACAGACCTGCAGAAACTGTGTAGATTTGCCTTCTTAATGTTTAAAGTATCTACATATATCGAACCTTTTAAGTCTGGAAATTCACAATATATATATCATATAATTTTAAGACCCTGATATAACTTTTAATGCACTAACACAGCGCAGTGTGTCACAGTGTGCAATATGTCATATATATAATTTTGTTAGAGATTTCCTGTTTGGTTGTCTGGTTGAAATAGTATTTTCTTCTTATCATTGTCTCTGTCTTTATTGCAGGAAAGGGACTTTGTTAATTAATAACAGTTTTGCTTTGCTGGCTGCTCTGCTGATGGGCGTGAGTTATTATGCGAGTGCGTTTGAGCTGCTCATTCTCGGGCGCTTACTGTCTGGAGTAAATGCAGGTACATTCAAACCCAATTACAGAAGAACTACATTTAACATAATATACTGTATTGCTTTATGAAGAACCATTACGTGCTTAAATAAAAGCTTTTATGGTAAAATGTTTCTTCAGACTGATGGAGAATGTGGTGTGTATGGTTCTATATAGAACCATTTCAGAGATTAATTCTTTTATACCTGCCTGCATCAGAAAATGCATTCCAGAGTTTTCTGACTGGTTGACTGTGATTTATTGACAGGTGTAGCGATCTGTGTGCAGCCACTTTATCTGGGTGAGATTGCCCCCCGGGCTCTGCGGGGTGCCATGGCGATGGGCACGTCCATTTTCATCACAGGGGGAATTCTAACAGGACAAGTGATGGGACTCACGTCAGTAAAGTTTATTATAATCCATTATAGATAGATATTAACCCCTTAAACTGTGGATGTAATTTGTGATATTGCAAGAACCTGGTGATTCGATATGTATATCACAATACAGTGCTTATGATTCAATATATTTTAATACTATAAGGAAGACAAATATAGTGAGTTTTTAATTCTAATTTTAAGAAAACTGGCATGTTATAAAAAACATAACACAATAATGACTGAAAATGACAACAATGCCATCTAGCAATCAGGTTTTTAAACACTAAATGAACCACTCTGCCTCCAGTTTTCACATCAAATCATTAATTAAATCGATAATGTGTTTTTGAAAATCACAAAACAGAATATTTCAATATTGAAGTGTATCAATATTTTCTTACATACTCAGAATGCACTGCTGAATGTCAGTTTGAATCTTGATTTTGAATCTGTTTCTGGTTCTGATTCCGAATCGTTGTTGTCCTCATGTGGTTTCATGCTGCTGATTTAATTCTTTTCTCTCCATGTTTTGAAATGTTCCACATCAGTTCACTGAAGGCTTTGGACAATTACATAGAAAATCTGTTTGTGTGACAGTGAGCTGTTGGGTAAGGAAGAGCAATGGCCTCTCCTCCTCTCCACCACGTGTATTCCGGCAATACTGCAGCTGATGATCTTACCCTGGTTCCCCGAGAGTCCACGCTACCTCCTTATTGACCGCAGTGATGACCATGGCTGCAACCTGGGTATCTTACAATACAGCTCACTGTTTATCTTACAGTACAGTTTACAGTACAGCTCTTTTTTTTTACACTAAAGTTTACAGTACAGCTCACTATTTACTTACAGTACAGCTCACTGTTTACTTACACTACAGTTTACAGTACAGCTCACTGTTTATCTTACAGTACAGTGTACAGTACAGCTCACAGTTTATTTACACTAAAGTTTACAGTACAGCTCACTATTTACTTACAGTACAGTATACAGTACAGCTTACTGTTTATTTACACTACAGTTTACAGTACAGCTCTTTTTTTTACACTAAAGTTTACAGTACAGCTCACTATTTACTTACAGTACAGTATACAGTACAGCTCACTATTTACTTACAGTACAGTGTACAGTACAGCTCACAGTTTATTTACACTAAAGTTTACAGTACAGCTCACTATTTACTTACAGTACAGTATACAGTACAGCTTACTGTTTATTTACACTACAGTTTACAGTACAGCTCTTTTTTTTTACACTAAAGTTTGCAGTACAGCTCACTATTTACTTACAGTACAGTATACAGTACAGCTTACTGTTTATTTACACTACAGTTTACAGTACAGTTCATTTTTTTTACATTAAAGTTTACAGTACAGCTCACTATTTACTTACAGTACAGTATACAGTACAGCTCACTATTTAATTACAGTACAGTGTACAGTACAGCTCACAGTTTATTTACACTAAAGTTTGCGGTACAGCTCACTATTTACTTACAGTACAGTATACAGTACAGCTTACTGTTTATTTACACTACAGTTTACAGTACAGCTCACTGTTTATTTACAGTACAGTTTACAGTACAGCTCACTATTTACTTACAGTACAGTATACAGTACAGCTCACTGTTTATTTACACTACAGTTTACAGTACAGCTCGCTGTTTATTTACACTACAGTTTACAATATAGCTCACTGTTTATCTTACAGTACAGTTTACAATACAGCTCACTGTTTACTTACACAACAGTTTACAGTACAGCTCACTGTTTGTCTTACAGTACAGCTCACTGTTTACTTACCTTACAGTTTACAATACAGCTCACTGTTTATCTTACAGTACAGTTTGCAGTACAGCTCACTGTTTACATTACACTACAGTTTACAGTACAGCTCACTGTTTATCTGACAGTACAATTTACAGTACAGCTCACTGTTTGTATTGCACTACAGTTTAGAGGACAGCTTACTGTTTACTTACAGTACAGTTTACAGTACAGCTCACTGTTTGTATTTCACTACAGTTTACAGTACAGCTCACTGTTTACTTACAGTACAGTTTACAGTACAGCTGACTGTTTATTAACTGGTTAAGTAACTGAATTAATGAGTGAGTAGATAAATGGATTAGCGAGAAAAAAAACAGATGAGAAAGTGGATAAAATGAGTTACTGAATGTACAATATTAAATGTATATTCATGTATACATAGAAATAAACAGAATAGTGAATGTTACTGAATAAACACTTGTTGACTATATTAGTTAAAATTGTGTAAGAACTGTGCTCTTTTTTGTTTCCCCTCAACATTACATGCATGACAAACGATCAGTAAGGGTCAGCGAAGATCAGTTTGGGATTACATGGGGTGCATTGCATTATGTGTTTAATGGCTTGAGCTTGAGCAGAAGCCCCAGTATGATCTGTCTGAATTCTGCAGACTCACTGAAGCACAATGAACAAAAATATGATCTTGTGAGCTGAGGAATGTTCTGATCTTTGCCTCGTGCGCATGTGTGTTTTTGCCTTCAGCTCTGAAGCAGCTTCACGGTGGAGAAAACTATCATGAAGAAAGAGAGGATATGGAGAGAGAACGAGCAAGTGCTACTGGAGCCAAACCACTAAAACCATGGGAGCTCTTCACTGACAAAAACTGCCGATGGCCACTTTTCACCATCATCGTCATCAGCACTGCACAGCAGCTAAACGGGATTAACGCTGTATGCTAACACAAACATACACACAGTGCTTGTCAGCAGAAATAAACACAAAGCTAAAATATATTGTCATGTGCTAATGCTAACACTAAGTTTCTTTCTTTAGATTTATTTCTATGCAGATTATGTATTTGCAGAAGCTGGAATTCCATTTGAAAAAATTCCGTATGCAACTGTGGGGACTGGAGCGTGTGAGTGTATCACAGCGCTTACTTGTGTAAGTCTCTAAACATCCATTGTCTCATGCTTTAAACCAAATAAATAGCAATACTTATACTGTAAAGTGCTTTGGCTTAAATAGTAACAGCCTAACAGCCATTCTTTAGACCATTTTCTCTTGATAGAACCAGTCTTTATGTCGCATACTCATGGTAGTTTCAATGTTTAGGACATTGATAGTGGCAGTCTTTAGGGCTCTTTTCTTGGTAGTCTCCATCTTTGGGGTTTTTACTCTTGGTAATCTTAGTGTTTAGGTGTTTTACTCTTGGTAGTGGAAGGCTTTAGGGCTCCTAATCTTGGTAGTCTTAGTCTTCAGGGCTGTCGCTTTAGGTAATGGCAGTCTTTATGACACCCTTAATAGTTTCAGTTTTTATGGTTCTTACTCTTGGTTGTGTCAGGTTTTATAATGTTCCTGCTATTACTCTTCATAGTGACAGTCTTTATGGCGATATTATTCTTGGTAGTTTCAGTCTATAGGTCTCTTATTTGTGGTAGTGTCAGTTAGTGGAAGTCTTCAAGACTGTTACTCTCTATAGTTTCAGTCTTTAAGGCTTTTTTTAGGTATTGGCAGTCTTTATGATTCTCTTAGTAGTTTCTGTCTTTTAGGCTCTCAATCTTTGTAATCTCAGTATTAAGGGCTTTTCTCTTGGTAGAATCAGTCTTTAGGGCTCTTTGGTAGTTCAGTCTTTATGGCTCTTACTTTTGGTAGCCTCAGGCTTTCCGGCTACTACTCTTCAAAGTGACATTCTTTATGATTCTTAATCCTTATTTAGTCTTTAGGGCTCTCATTGTGGGTAGTGACGATCTTTAAGGCCCTTACACTTGATAGTCTTGATAGTCTTAGTCTGTATGCCTCTTACTTTTGCCTCTTGCCTTTTACTTATTTATTTATTTTTACATTAGTTATTCCTCTCTAGGCTGGAAGAGAACTTTGAAACAGCTGCGTTTTTGAAGTTGTTGGAACTTATTATTGACTGATGTATTTGTGTGTTGCAGGGTTTGCTGATTGACTCTCTGGGTCGGCGGGTGTTGATCATTGGAGGATACTCGCTCATGGCACTTTGGTGCATCTGCTTCACCATCACTCTCACCTTTCAGGTATAAAAAACTCACAGAGCAAGTTCAAAATGAAATAAGAGGGCATTGTAAACAAACTTTCTTATTATCAGTTCTCTATTGAGTTATTTTAGGGCACAGTTAAGGCACTGTTTGTGTTCTGTTAGTTTTGTTAGGGGACTGTTTGGGATACATTTGGGTTTTGTTTAAGTACTATGTAAGTTTGGTTTGTGTTCGGCTTCTGTTTAAATTCTGTTAGGATTCTGCTTGGGTTATTTTTGCGTTATGAAGGTATGTTGTCATGCGGGAGCTTAAGGTCGATTTAGTTTGTGTACTTGTTTCTTTGTTAATAATGTAACAGCAGTATAAGACTAGTGTAATGTGATAAAATGGCTTGTACCATTTTTAAATGATGAAGAACATTACATGTGTTCACAGATGTAACAGCACATATTAAACCACATATTAAACATCTAAGCGTAATCATGTTCCTCTGGATGACATTTCTTTCCCGCAGAAGTACAGCCCCTGGATGCCATATCTCAGCATGGCTTGTGTATTTGCCTTCATCCTCAGCTTTGGTCTTGGACCAGGTGACCATATGAACAAATTAATAAATGAATTAGTAAATGGAATACATTTTGTCTAGGATTAGTTTATTGTTTAGCTGCAATTTAAATATGCTTACTTGATTTTTTTTAAACATAGTTTCTTTCTCCAAACATAGATAAAAACCTACACTAAACATTTATATAATTATATAAACTTATATAAATATGAAGCATACATTAGTAACATTCTTTTGTGTACTCTGTATTATCTGCCTGTAGGTGGTGTAACTAATATCCTGATCACAGAGCTGTTCACTCAGACCACACGACCAGCGGCCTATATGATTGGTGGATCAGTCAACTGGCTTAGCTTTTTTTTCATTGGCATGGTGTTTCCCTTCATAGTGGTAAATATACAAACATACACACATATATCCTAGTGCTATGATTATCTGCGGTCAACGATTGATCAGAGGCAATTTTACAGTGTTACAGTGTAAAGCTTTGGTAACACTGTTTTATTGTGTTACGTTGCAGTTAATTACACAAAGTGTAATGGTGTTACAGCATCACAGTATGAAAGTGTTTTAGTGCAGTGCTATAGTGTTATTGTATTACTGTGTTACAGTGTAAATGTGTTACTGTGCATGTCCTTGCAGCATGTTATTGTGTTACAGTGTTATGAGATAACAGGCTTAAGTACTGTGGCAACAGGATATGTATGTGTAAAATGGTAACAGTATTACTATGTTACAACGCAACAGTGTTATATTTATACAGTGTAATAATATTAGTGCTACTGTGCAATAGTATTACACTCGTACAATGTAGTAATATTATTGATACGTTTTATAACGTATTTGTAACAGTATTACTGTTTTACAGTGCAAATGTGTTACAGCCTTACATTGTAAAAGGATTACTGTTTTACAGTTCACCAGTGCCATACTTATACATTATAACAGCATTACTCTGTTACACTGCAACAGTGTTACAATCTTACTGTGTAACAGTATTACTCAGATAGAGTGCAAACTGTTATAGTCATACATTGTAACAGTATTACTCTGTTAAAGTACAGAGTACAGTGTTACAGTCCTACATATTAACAGTATTACTGTACAGTACATAGAATATTACAGTGTAACAGTATTAACAGTCTCACAGTGTAACTGTAATAATTAATGAATTACTGTGTTGCTGTTTTTTGTGCGTCTAACTAATTTTTCTTTCTTTTCCAGAATGGTCTGCAGCAGTACTGTTTTCTTGTCTTTCTCGTTGTTTGCTGCCTTGTGGCCACGTTCATCTTCTTTGTTGTACCAGAAACCAAAAATAAGACGTTTCTGGAAATTCAGAATGAGTTCCTTAATAAAGACAGGACTAAGCTGACTGCGACTAAAGGTTCAGACCCGCTGCTGACCACATCACTGTAACTAAACACCCTGCAGAAAAAAGAATGAGGCATGCTGTTCCATGGTCTAGTGAGTTAACACTGTACAGAATAAGAGTTTTTATCCCTTAGAAATCCCTTAGTTATTACGGTCACTTTGCTGTACTTTAACATACTTATTTTACTTAACAAATTCTATTACTTTTAATTAATTCTATTACTTTCAAATTAATTACTTCTTACTGCTCTGTTTGTTATGTTGTGAAAAATAACATGGAGATCAGATCAATCACAACAAAACCTGTCTTTTTCTACATATAAGCACACATGTGATGGATTGAAAGTTTGGAATCTGCACTTTCCACACAATTTATAAGAAACTCTGTTGCACAAACAGCAAAAACCACAACATGATTTTGGTGTTGTCAGTGATAACTGTGACTTCTAAGGGTTTATCATTCATTTATAAAAGATACTAATGTACAGTCATTTTTGAGTGCCTCAATAAATGCCTGACTTTAAAAGTTTATCATTTTAAGAGGGACTGTTGTTGTGTGTTCCTTTTTTATCATTAAACTAGTAATTTTATCTGTCAGCTAGTACAGTTCATCATTGTGCTGTTTTTATTATTATTATTGTTGTTATTTTTTGTTGTTGTTATTATTGTATAGTGTTTTTGCTAAACACTCAGGATCATATAATTACTTGTGTTAACAAAGTTAACAACCATTGCATAAAAAATATCCAAATATGTCATCACATTATTTGTATTTGTAGTTGATTTGGGTCAAAGACGTCACATTTTTATAAAAAAAAAAAAAAAATTAAAATAAAATTAAAATTTGGAGGAAGCTGTGACTCTTTGATTCTTTTATTTGAAGAGATGAATGTCTTGTCATATGTATGTATGTGTGTGTGTGTGTGTGTGTGTGTGTGTGTGTGTGTGTGTGTGTGTATTTGGTCCGGGCAGTTCTGTGTGGAGTGTGCATGTTCTCCCCATGCTAAAGTGAGTTTCCACCAGGGACTCAGGTTTCCTCCTACAGTCCAAAAACATGTATGTTAGGTTGATCAGTCACTCTAAATTGCCCGTAGGTGTGAGTGTGTGCGTAAGTGTGTGTTGGCCATGCGATGGACTGGCGACCTGTCCATGATGTGCCCCGCCCCCTGTGACCCTGACTAACGTGATAACACAGAAGATAACGGATGGATTGACGGGTAGATTTGTCATGTAATAACTGGATTCTCTATGTTTCATCTGCATGGAGTGAGAACTAGCCCTATATGTTTACAGGCACGGGTAGATGTTCGAGGGTCAGGAAATCATTGCAAGTACAGGCAACATAACAAACAAGGAAGGTAGAAATTCCAACCACTAGTTTAGTACAAAGCCACCCTCCTTGGACACAATTATTCTAATTAAAATTACTAACCCCCACACAACAACAACCCTTTTTGAACAGGCATGCCCTCAGCAGTGCCTGTAAAGGTAAACAGGTCTTATAAATGGGCCTGAGGACTACACCGATCAGCCATGAGATTAAAATCATCTCTTTATATTTACACACGTTGTCCATTTTATCAGCTTATCATATTGTTTAAGCATGTTAAAACTGAAATACACTGACGAGTCAGACAGCGGGTGGTGTGAGCTCTAATAATTATATAAAAGATAATAATTATTTCATATAAATTATGGATGGTTTCTTTGTCGTTTAGTGCTTTGTTGTTGTTGTATAAAGCTTTTGTTCATAGTAGTGACGCAATAAACATATTTGTGTGACAGACAGCTAACCCCAGGGTGGCAAGTCGCCACCTCAGACACCATTATTGATGACATACTGGTTAAATTCTGTATTATTTTGTGTTGTGATTAACATGGACTTGTGTGATATGTATTTTTTATGCATTTGGAAAGTTTTGAACATTTTCTGGTCATAAACTATAGAAGTAATCTGGCAACCCTGTCAGGACTTAGTATAAGGACTTAGGACTTAGTATAAGGACTTAGTGGAAGTATCATCTGAAGCTGAGGATTCTCTATATGTAAGGCTGAAGGTTAGCCTGTTTGAATGTATTTATGTGTGTGTCCCTGCAGGGCAGCGTTGGTTATAGTCCAGGCAGATCCAACGCTTTATTCCCAGCTGATGTGAGTGTCCACTGAGAGCAAGCTGGTTATGCAGGAGCAGCAGCAGCAGCAGCAGCAGCATTGCCTCGAATAAACTCAGCCGTCATGCTGCAGTTCTGAAGCGTTTGATCAACTTGGGTCACGCGAACAACTCCTCAATTGTGTTTCTGCTGTTTCTGCTCTTATATTCACGCCGTCCTCCATACAGCCCACACACGGACCGACTGCAGAGCCTGTAGAAGATCTGACACTTGGTCACCAAAAATGGGTAAAGAAAATAGAAGTCCCTCGGAACATCAGCCTTTACTAAAAGACATCAAAGAACCACAGCAAATCCCTCAGATAAAGGTAGGATCTGAAATAATGAACATTCTAATAAATAATAATAAGTATACTTTTGAAACTGCTAATTATTCCATCCATCCTCGAGCATACATAGTTGTATGTCAACTTAGCAATATTAGTAGTAATAATACTATGCAAAATTAGTCCTGTTATTATTATTAATACATGAATACAGAAGGAAACATTATGTAGTTACCAAAACATTTCTATTGGTTCCAAGTTGTTTTGTAATGTGTTTTTGCCTTTTTGATGGGTAAATGTTTCTAATTGCTTAAAGAGAGAACTTTCTCTGTAATTAAACTGTGGTAAACAGTGTCAGTGCTGGTGACGGGAGCCAGACATCCTTCTCTAAAAGCTCCCACAACAAAAGTGATTTTGTGAAATTGTTATTCTCTGATGTTAAGAAGATTTTAAAATCCTTAAAAGCCATGCATAGTAGAAGAATACATTCAGAGGTAAAATAGTGCCGAAAAAACAACAACATTTGTTACAAAACTCAGAAGACGCGTGTACATTCACTTACTAATTTAAATTTTTACACTTGTGTGGTCAGATATACATGCACATTCGTTGTTATTATAGCTACAGGGAAAACCCATAGTTGTTGATATGTAATGTGGTGCTGTAAAACGTTAAGCAGTAGTCGTGCCAGGTCTCAAGCATGCTCCTTCAGTGGTTCATGTTATACGTTATATGTCTAATGTTCTCTACCAAGAGTGTTCTAAACCATCAGGCTTTTATCCCAATAGCCCTAATGGCCTTTTTCATTAGTTTAGGAGTATAATAATATTGTTAATAATAATAATTATTGTATATTTTTTTCTATTTCACTAATAAGATATATTGATCAGTTTTATTCCAGCTGACTCTACACTTGTAATCCCCAGGGTTGGCTGGTCTCCTGTTCAAAAGTGGTTGAAGAAATAGCTACATTACTCTAAACAGTAAATTAATTAGTTAGGAAGTCAGTCAGTCAATTCACATGGTAGTTAGTTGGTTATGTAGTAAGGTAGTAAGGTACTTTTGTTGTAAGCTAGTTGGTTGGTCAGTTGGCTCACATTATATTATAGTTAGTAGGACAGCCTAATTCATGTGTACATAGCAGAAATTATCTGGTCAGTAGGCTTATTCTACAATCAGTTAGTTGCCTGATCATTTAGCCTAGGACAGCAATGTAGGTTGTAAGTAAGTTAATTCATGTGTTAGTTAGTTGTCTAGTTAAGTAGTTAGCTAGTCAGTCAGTCAGTCAGTTATTTAGTCCATCACTTATCTAGGGCTAGCTAGTTAGTCAGTCTGTTAGTTATAAATGGCTCAAGCTGCTGCTGCTCAATTCAAATAATGGTTAAATAGATGTTTTGTAATGACTTTTAGAGGTCTGCTCAGTAAGTTCTGCATGTGTTTTGGAATATAAATGTCTACGTGTTTTTTCATGTTGGTGTGTGTTATTTGCAGGTTCCCAGTAAAACCTTGCTGATGGCCGTGTGGGCTGCGTGTATTGGAGGGACGTTTCAGTACGGCTACAACGTGTCTGTTATAAACGCTCCAACCCAGGCAAGAAATACTCACATACTCACTGAATTCCAAAATATTTAGCAGATACTGTACAGCTATATAGTTATACTGTATAGCACACTATTTCGCAACACTACTATTTTGTAAGGGTATGAAAACATACCAGAGAAAGTCCCATGCACCCCTACAGTCCCACAATGTACTGCCATAGGTTCATCAGCATATCAGTGTTCTATACAGTGCTACATTGTAGAGTATAGTAAATAACAGTGTTCTATACAGTGATACACTGTAGGTAATAGTAAATAACAGTGTTCTATACAATGATACACTGTACGTAATAGTAAATAACAGTGTTCTATACAGTGATACACTGTAGGTAATGGTAAATAACTGTGTTCTATACAGTGATACACTGTAGATAATAGAAAATATCAGTGTTCTATACAGTGATACACTGTAGGGAATAATAAATAACAGTGTTCTATACAGTAATACACTGTAGGGAATATTAAATAACAGTGTTCTATACAGTAATACACTGTAGGGAATAGTAAATAACAGTGTTCTATACAGTGATATACTGTAGGGAATAGTAAGTGACAGTGTTCTATACAGTGATATACTGTAGAGAATAGTAAGTGACAGTGTTCTATACAGTGATACACTGTAGGGAATAGTGACAGTGCTCTATACAGTGATACAATGTAGGGAATAGAAAATAACAGTGTTCTATACAGTGATTTACTGTAGGGAATAATAAGTGACAGTGCTCTATACAGTGATACACTGTAGGGAATAGTAAATAACAGTGTTCTATACAGTGATACACTGTAGATAATAGTAAATAACAGTGTTCTATACAGTGCTAAAGTGTAGGGAATAGTAAATAACAGTGTTCTATACAGTGATACACTGTAGGGAATAGAAAATAACAGTGTTCTATACAGTGATACACTGTAGGGAATAGTATATAACAGTGTTCTATACAGTGATACACTGTAGGGAATAGAAAATAACAGTGTTCTATACAGTGATACACTGTAGATAATAGTAAATAACAGTGCTCTATACAGTGATACAATGTAGGGAATAGTAAATAACAGTGTTCTATACAGTGATACACTGTAGGGAATAGTAAATAACAGTGTTCTATACAGTGATACACTGTAGATAATAGTAAATAACAGTGCTCTATACAGTGATACAATGTAGGTAATAGTAAATAACAGTGTTCTATACAGTGATACACTGTAGGGAATAGTAAATAACAGTGTTCTATACAGTGATATACTGTAGGGAATAGTAAATAACAGTGTTCTATACAGTGATACACTGTAGGGAATAGTAAGTGACAGTGCTCTATACAGTGATACACTGTAGGGAATAGTGACAGTGCTCTATACAGTGATACAATGTAGGGAATAGAAAATAACAGTGTTCTATACAGTGAGTTACTGTAGGGAATAGTAAGTGACAGTGCTCTACACAGTGATACACTGTAGGGAATAGTAAATAACAGTGTTCTATACAGTGATTTACTGTAGGGAATAGTAAGTGACAGTGCTCTACACAGTGATACACTGTAGGGAATAGTAAATAACAGTGTTCTATACAGTGATACACTGTAGGGAATAGTAAATAACAGTGTTCTATACAGTGATACACTGTAGATAAAAGTAAATAACAGTGTTCTATAGAGTGTTAAAGTGTAGGGAATAGTAAACAACAGTGTTCTATACAGTGCTAAAGTGTAGGTAATAGTAAATGACAGTGTTCTATACAGTGATACACTGTAGGGAATAGTGACAGTGCTCTATACAGTGATACAATGTAGGGAATAGAAAATAACAGTGTTCTATACAGTGATTTACTGTAGGGAATAGTAAGTGACAGTGCTCTATACAGCGATATACTGTAGGGAATAGTAAATAACAGTGTTCTATACAGTGATACACTGTAGGGAATTGTAAATAACAGTATTCTATACAGTGATACACTGTAGAGAATAGAAAATAACAGTGTTCTATACAGTGATACACTGTAGGGAATAGTAAATAACTGTGTTCTATACAGTGATACACTGTAGGGAATAGTAAATAACAGTGTTCTATGCAGTTATACACTGTAGGGAATAGTAAATAACAGTGTTCTATATCAGTGATACACTGTAGGGAATAGTAAATAACAGTGTTCTATACAGTGATACACTATAGGGCATAGTAAGTGACAGTGTTCTATACAGTGATACACTGTAGGGAATAGTAAATAACAGCGTTCTATACAGTGATACACTGCAGAGTATAGGAACTGTGTTCTATACAGCGATACACTATGGGGAATAGTAAATAACAGTGTTAACAGAGTATGGTATTTTTAATGGGAACTGGGAGTAATAGTGTTCTCAAATGTAGGAAATTGGGGCCAGTATTGTAAATTGTTAATAATAGTGTTCTCCAGTGTTGGGTTTTAGGGGATAATAACGCAAATAGTGAACAATAGCCTCTGTATGGTGTTCTGATGTAGGGAATCATGCTTAGGGCAAAAGTTCTGTTCAGTATAATAATGTTTTATGTAATAACTGGGGAACATTTCTGAATCTGGGCCATGTGATAGTAATTAAAAATAAGAAATGTCTGACTTGGTTTTTACCCAATATTCAGTGTGGATTAAGAGCACAAAGGACTGGTGTAGTGAAAGCTGTGGTTTCAGATCTTTCATGCCAAACAGTCACATGCACTTTAATCTCAGACTGAATCTGCAGCTCAGTCACACTCGCGAGGTGTAACCAGAATAAATTTGGCGTTGTTCCCACTCACTCACATGCACAGGAGCATGCACATGGAAAAACAAAAAAATCGTATGCATTATTAACATTTTTAATTGTGTCATCCAACACTACAAACGCAGTTGCTCCAGTGTGACACACATGCTGCTCTGAAAAAAATGCATTACATTTTCTAACCTCTACATCAATTCTTCATTGGTCAAATATATTAACAACATGATTGCAGCCTAAAGTATGTACAAGATAAAGGACAATCAAAAAATATTAAAATGTTAGATAAAAATAATGAGCATTTTTATTTGTTTAGATTTTACTTATTTAGGCCTAGAACCTTTTATAGACTCAAAGTCATCACAAGAACAGCATAAAATAGAAATAAAAGAATGAACATGCGTAAAGAAATACATAAACCAGGGCTGTAAAATGCAGATACAACTCTACAGCAGGGCAGTAATATATGTGTAAAACATAGGAAATATACAATAAATAGACAATATTAAAGTAAAAATAAGCTAGAAAATATACATATAGTTATAACTGAAATATATAAAGGACTATACAATACACAAGATATATACATAAGATATACAGGAGGACATCTGTAGAAACTTTTGCATAGGCAGGTTATCTAAGAAGATATATCTATTTAAAGAGACTTAGTGATATTGTCCAAAGCAGCGGTATCAGAATAAGTAATATAAAAGTGTAACATAATGTAATATAGCAGGGGCCGAGTGAACGGTATTGGGGTCTCTGAGCCTCACAGTTTGTTCAGAAGCCTGACAGCTTGTGGGTAGAAGCTGTTCAGTAGGCGGGTTGTTCTGGCCTGGATGCTGCGGAATCTTCAGCCTGATGGCAGTATGGTGAACATGCCGTGTGCTGGGTGATCGCTGTCTAACCTGATCTTCTGGATTTTCCTCAGGCAGCGGGACTGATAGATGTCCTGTAAGGCTGGTAGTTTGTTGCTGTATTGTATGATGTATTCTGCTGTCCTCACCACTCCTTTTAGGGCCTTGCGGTCGCAGGTGGTGCAGCTGCCATACCAGACAGTGATACAGCCCGTTAGGATGCTCTCTATAGTGCATCTATAGAAGCTGGTGAGGATATCAGGAGGCAGTCTAAACTTCCTGAGCCTGCACAGGAAGAAGAGACGCTAACGGGCAGATCTCACAATCGTGTTAGTGTGGAGGGACCAGGTGAGGTCATCAGAGAGGTGAACGCCGAGGAACCTAACACTGCTGACTCTCTCCACTTCAGCCCCGTCGATGTAAGGGGGAGAGTGACCACCCTTCTGCTGCTTCCTGTAGTCCACAATCATCTCCTTCGTTTTGCTGATGTTTAGACGGAGATTGTTGTCGTGGCTCCACTCTGACAGAGCGCTGACCTCGTCTCTATAGGCTGTTTCATCTCCATCTGTGATGAGGCCTAGGATGGTAGTGTCATCAGCGAATTTAAAGATGAGGTTTGAAGAGTGTTTGGCTACACATTCATGAGTGTACAGGGAGTACAGGAGGGGGCTGAGTACACATCCCTGGGGGGCCCCCGTGCTCAGAGTAAGAGTGGAAGAGATGCTGTCAGCCACCCTCACCACCTGCGGTCTGCTCGTCAGGAAGTCCAGTATCCAGTTGCAGAGATGAGAGTTCAAACCCAAGTCTTTGAGCTTCGGGATGAGTTTGGCTGGGATGATTGTGTTGAATGCTGAGCTGTAATCTATGAACAGCATTTTCACATACGTGTTCTTTCTGTCCAAGTGTGTGAGAGCAGTGTTTAAGTGTTATAACTTACCTTATCAGCTGTAGATATTGGGTTTAACTAACACTACCCAGCAAACACAACATTGTCACAACATGGCCTACTTTCTTACAACATTGTTTTTACGTTGTCTATGCGTAACTTTGTTTTACAGTATGATGACTACTTGTTAGCAACTTTACAAAATTCTACGGCTTTCCATACAGATGTCATAAAACGTATGAAAAATTCTAGGAGGCAACATACTGACAGTGTTGTCACAACTTTCCAAAGAATTACATTTCAACATAACTGTGCAAGGTTAGCATGCAAACTGCCCGTTTGTTAATTCCCTTTATATAGACCCTGGAATTTATGGAATTTATAGTGTGTGCATGCTTAGAATGCACATCTTCGTGTTTCAATTTTAATGCTTTTTGGTCAGACAAGGGCTGATGAAGACATAGTAAGCTACTATTGCCTTAGCTGGGCAGCACAGAAAGGGATAAAACCATTTTTCTAGCACCACTGTTGCCTCCTTAAAACAAATCTAGAATAACAAATATCTTTTATCAGGACTATCAAGTCTCACTCAAACTAGTTCAATTACCTGTTACAACATAAAGTCATTTTTGTGAACTGCTCTGCAACTTTTAAGATACATGTCTGTTTCTACCATAGTTTTTGTGTTTATCCTTTATTAATGCTATTTTGATACTGTTGTTGAATCACCTGTTTACTTTAAGCTGCTACTTGTGTGAACAGTGCTCTCTTAGCTATTACTAAAAATAAATAAGTGAAAGATATAAGGAACCGTTAAGTAAGAAAGGCATTACAGTGTTTTTGGTTTGTTTTATCAGGCAGTGCAGACGTTCATTAATGAAACATGGACGGAGCGTTACGGTGACAAAATCTCAGCCCAGCTCCTCACGTTCTTCTGGTCTTCTATTGTCTCCATCTTCACTATTGGTGGACTCGTTGGGGCATCTGTTGGAGGAACACTCGCCATCAGGTTTGGGAGGTGAGGACATGTTTCTGTTAGTGTTCTGTTAGTTACCCTTCCCTCTCCTTATTATTAGTAGTAGTAGCAATGTGATGTACATCAGTACAGCTCACTGTTTACTTACAGTACAGTATACAGTACAGCTCACTGTTTACTTACAGTACATTTGTAAAGATAAAAGTATGTCATACAGTGAAACTGACTGATCGACTACTTTTAGGCCCAAGGGCATAATGTAAATCAGTAATCATTTATTTATTCTTATACACAGACAGACATAAGTAGTTCAGATAATTATTTTTGTTATAAAATGCTATATAATGCAAGCTCTCTGTGTTAAATGGCAATTACAGTCACTATCCCAGCCAACATGGGCGTCCGCGTGGGCTTCATGTAGGTTTTGTCTGGGCTGCTGTGTGGGCGTTACCTGGGGTTAGGCTTACAGTGGACTTTTGTATGGGCTGTACTTGGACCCCTAATTAGGTAGTAGTCATGGATTCTGTTGGATTATATTGTTGAGCCTCATGTGGGTTACAGCTCTATATTACAGCTCACACTGGCCCCATACGCAGCCCACCCTGACCCTAGTAGTGGATAAATGAATCTTTGTGGGTCTCGAATGGGTTGCCTATTGTAAGACTATTGTGAGGCCCACATGGACATGTTGGCTGTTATGGCTTTACGCCCAAGGTAAATAATTGAGTAGGTTCAATCTTGTCTGTTATCCAGGGCACCCTCACCAGAACCTGGCTCTTTTCTCTGGAAAAACAATCAAAAACCCATGGCTGACTGGCTGGCCACACATGCACACACAAACAGGACTAGGAGTTTATAGTCTCATAATATCTCCTATCATTCTATAACATTAATTAGCTTATACACATACATACAGAAAGTACTAGTCTAGCACCTTGACTTCAATATAAACAGCAATGGTACAACAGCTTGTTTCTCTCACTCGAATTCAGACAGTAGACAGCGGTTGGCCGACAAATAGTTGTTCTAGTTTGCTAGACAAAATCATGTCTAACATTAACAATACCTAACAATAACCCTGTATATTTACCCTGTATATACCCTCTTCTCTCAGGTAATTCTGTCTTGCTTGGTATTCTTAGGTATTGTATTGGATACTGTATCTAACCGTGTCTTATTGTCTTCTCTCTAGCTATCAGCACTGGCCCTTGTTTCTGGCAGTGTTTGAGCTCAAGAGTAGCTTGGACTCAAACCTGTTTGTATTAGCTAGAAGTACATACTCTGACTGAAGCACTTTTGTACATCGCTCAGAAAAAGAGCGTCTGCTACAGTGTGGCTTCGAGGAGAGTTGGGTGGGAGAAGGGTAGAAGAGAGAAACTGGATTGTATAATCCACTAGCTTATCAGAAACAAACTTTCAATTAAAAAATAAATAAATATATCTACATTTTCAGGGGTGCTGGTTTATGGGACCAGGTTTATGGGTGCTAAATTAGGGCTAGACATGCCACTCTCTTATCTCAATCTTTTCTCTATTTTCTCTCTCTCTCTCTCTCTCTCTCTCTCTCTCTCTTTATTGCAGGAAAGGGACTTTGTTAATTAATAACACTTTTGCTCTGCTGGCCGCTCTGCTGATGGGGTTGAGTTTTCACGCCGGTGCATTTGAGCTGCTCATTATTGGACGCTTTCTGTCCGGTATAAATGCAGGTAAATCGAAGCCTAATTAAACCTGAAGGAAAAAAAGGTATGCCCGGATGCAGTTTTACACACCCATTTACTCCCTGGAAACAAGCTGTTTTCCCTTTTTTGGTGAGCTCATGAATAATTCAAAAAGCTCTGTTCTGATTGGCTCTATGTAAATAAACTCAGCCTATTTAATTAGCTATGCTAGTTGCTAGTATCTGATGTTACCTATACTAGCTACTCGCTTTCAATCTCAACATCAACACAAAATAAAGTTGTTACTCACTATAAAACTAGTAAAGGTGGAGCTTCTACTATTGTCCAGATTAAATGTGTGAACCAAACTAACAACAATTGAAGTTGCTTGCTATTTGTCAGCTTCTATTGTTAATTGAGTTTGCAATCAAATTGTGCTGCACCAAACACACATCTAAGGCCTCTTTCTCTCTTTGCACTTACTTTCGAGTTCATTATGTGTTTGTATGCAGGCTGGTTGTTCTGTGTTCTCTGTGTTTTGTGCTTGTACAGTTATTGTGCTTTGTAGCTGCACAGAGATATTTTTTATATCTACCTGAGCATCATAAACTACTGCACTCCAGAGTTTTCTGACTAGTTGACTGTGATTGATTGACAGGTGTTGCAATTTGTGTGGAGCCCCTTTATCTGGGTGAGATTGCCCCCCGTGCTCTGCGAGGCGCCATGGCAATGGGAACGTCCATTTTCATCTCAGGGGGAATTCTAACGGGACAGGTGATGGGACTCACGTCAGTAAAGTTTATATAATTGTTAGATAGCTTAATAAGTAGATACTAGTCTCTTAAGTTGCTGCCTTATGCGTTATACAGTATTCACTAAAAAGAAACAAATTGTATCATATAAGTGACTATAAGTGATTATAGTGATTATATATACATAGTAACTACTATGAATTATTCATTTACTACTGTAAATTATTCAGTATATACTATGACTACTCTATTCTGTAATTCTGTAATTAATTCTGTAACTTCTTTAAACTTTTGGCAACTTATGTGTTATGTGTCTTTAGTCTACACTCAAAGTCAGCTGCGCTTCAGCACTTAATCTGACAGCCTGCTGGTGTATGTTTTCTGAATCTTTGGCTTCTTTCCAGTGGTTTATCACCTTTAAAAGCTTTGGTTTGACTTGTTTTCAGAGCTAAGCTTAGCTTAGTTTCTGGCAGGTACCACAACAAATCGCTTTGTAAAAACTGGACCAGCTTTTTGGCTGAGGTGGCGCATGCATGCTCAGTATACGGCTGTATGCCAAAGTTCAAATGGTCCAATGTTTTCCTTTGAGCACCCAAACTTTTGCTTTTAACTTAATCATTTTTCTATTGTCACAGCACTTCAGTGTGAATCAAAAACATATTGACTTAAACCAGTTAAAGGGCTTAATTTTCACATGTTCCTGTCAAATGTCTTATACACACCTACAAATGAGATGCAAATGGTTCTTGTCGTCACATGTGATTTCATGCTGCTGATTTAATTCTTTTCACTCCATGTTTTGAAATGTTCCACATCAGTTCACTGAAGGCTTTGGACAATTACATAGAAAATCTGTTTGTGTGACAGTGAGCTGTTGGGTAAGGAAGAGCAATGGCCTCTCCTCCTCTCCACCACGTGTATTCCAGCAATACTGCAGCTGATGATCTTACCCTGGTTCCCCGAGAGTCCACGCTACCTCCTTATTGACCGCAATGATGATCATGGCTGCAACCTGGGTATCTTACAATACAGCTCACTGTTTATCTTACACTACAGTTTACAGTACAGCTCTTTTTTTACACTAAAGTTTACAGTACAGCTCACTATTTACTTACAGTACAGCTCACTGTTTACTTACACTACAGTTTACAGTACAGCTCACTGTTTACCTTACAGTACAGTATACAGTACAGCTCAATGTTTATTTACACTACAGTTTACAGTACAGCTCACTGTTTATCTTACAGTACAGTATACAGTACAGCTCACTGTTTACTTACAGTACAGTATACAGTACAGCTCACAGTTTATTTACACTACAGTTTACAGTACAGCTCACTGTTTACTTACAGTACAGTATACAGTACAGCTCACAGTTTATTTACACTACAGTTTACAGTACAGCTCAATGTTCACTTACAGTATAGTTTACAGTACAGTTCACTGTTTACCCTACACTAGTTAACAATACTGTTTATCTTACAGTACAGTTTACAGTACAGCTCACTGTTTACCTTACAGTACAGTTTACAGTACAGCACACTGTTTATCTTACAGTAAAGTTTACGATACAGCTCACTGTTTATTTTATAATGCAGTTCATAGAACTTTACCTTACTTTACAGTTTATCACAGATAAATCGCAGACTCACTGAAGCACAATGAACAAAAATATGATCTTGTGAGCTGAATGTTCTTATCTTTGCCTCGTGCGCATGTGTGTTTTTGCCTTCAGCTCTGAAGCAGCTTCATGGTGGAGAAAACTACTATGGAGAGAAAGAGGATATGGAGAGAGAACGAGCGAGTGCTACAGGAGCCAAACCACTGAAACCATGGGAGCTCTTAGCAGACAAAAACATGCGCTGGCCGATTTTCACCATCATCATTATCTGCTCTGCACAGCAGCTAAACGGGATTAATGCTGTATGCTAACACAAACATACACACAGTGCTAGTCAGCAGAAATAAACACAAAGCTAAAATAATGATAATAATACTTGAATGAATGAGTGCACATAATGTTTTGTTGTCATGTACTAATGCTAACACTAAGCTAAGAGACACCTTTTTCTGTCTTTAGATTTATTTCTATGCAGATTATGTATTTGCAGAAGCTGGAATTCCTTTTGATATAATTAAGTATGTTACTGTGGGGACTGGAGCGTGCGAGTGCATCACAGCGCTTACTTGTGTAAGTCTCTAAACATCTATTGACTCATACTTTAAACCAAATAAATATCAATACTTAAACTGGAAAGTGTTTTGGCCTAAACCGTAACACCCTAACATCCACTCTTCAGGGTTCTTAATGTTGGTAGCCTCAGTGTTAAGGACTCTTACTCTTGGTAATCTCAGTCTTTATTCTCAGTAATTCAATAATTTTCTCATGGTAGTGGCAGTCTTTAGGGGTGTTACTCTTGGTAATGCCAGCCTTTAGGGCTTTTTATCTTAGTAGATGGTATTCAGGGCTCAGTCTTGGTTGTGACAGGCTGTAGAGCTTTTACTCTTGATATTGTCAGTCTTTAGGGATCTCACTCTTTGAAGTTTCAGTCTTAGGCCTCCTACTTCTCATAGTGACAGTCTATAAGGCTCTTACTCTTGCTAGTAGCAGTCGTTACTGCTACTCTCTTTTCTTATTAGTGGCAGTCCTCTCTTGGTATGGCTTTTACTCTTAGTAGTGACTTTCTGCACTTATTATTGGTAGTGGTAGTTTTTAGGGTTCTCACTCATTGAAGTGACAGATATTAGGGCTCTTATAATTGGTAATGGCAGTTTTTAGAGCTCCTGTTCTTGGTCGCGGCAGTCTTCATGGCTTTTACTGTTAGTGGTGACTTTCTGTAGGGCTCTTACTCTTGGTAGCAGCAGCCTATAGGGCTCTTGCTCATGATAGTCTTTAGAGTTCCTACTCTGGGTATTTTCAGTGGTAGTATACTGTAATGAAGATAAAAATCACAACAAAGCTCCTATAGTATGCCTTTATAGGAAGCTGGATATATTTCTTCAGAACAGTTGTTCTTTGAATGTTCTTTGAATGTCTTTTGGACAGAGGTGTGTGTGTGTATTGCAGGGTTTGCTGATTGAGTCTCTAGGTCGGCGGGTAATGATCATTGGAGGATACTCATTCATGGCCCTCTGGTGCATCTGCTTCACCATCACACTCTCCTTTCAAGTAAGTTCCATAGAGCGTGTATATATATATATATATATATATATATATATATATATATATATATATATATATAGTTTTGTTTTATATTTTGAATTATATTTGGGAACAATTTAAGTTCTGTCTGGTTGCTGTCTTTGTACAGCTTAAATTCTTTTGGGGTTCTTAGTTGTTACTGGATTCAGTTGTCAAATCGGAGCTTAAGGTTGATATAGTTTGTCCCCTTTTCCAGGTGAACCATGTAACTGCAGTTTAAGACTGATGTTATACAAGAAAACATCTGTAGCATTTTTGAATGAAGAACCATAACGTGTTTACGGATGGTGGCTAGATAGTAAATAAACTGTAGTAATAATTATTCAATCATTTAATTTCTTGTATTGTATGTTTAGCTGGAATGATAGTGGAGAACTTGGTGGCTGTAGTAGCACATGTTAAAATGAAATAGATAAATATATTAGTTTTCCCTCTGCATGACTTTCCCGCAGAAGTACAGCTCCTGGATGCCGTATCTCAGCATGGTTTGTGTTTTTGCCTTCATCCTCAGCTTTGGCCTCGGACCAGGTGATCTAATGAACAAATCAATAAATTAATTAGTAAATATATATATTTTGTCTAAAGTTAATTTTTTTTAGCTGAAAATTTTAGTAAACTTTTCAATTATGTTTTCTTTTACTTATAGTTATTTATCTTATAGCTAAAGGCCCACAATGAAGCAATGTTCCTTCTTTTCCTTATTAAAACACAGACCTGACAACTATGGATTTTGTTTAGCAAGTACACATTTTGCCATCCAAGTTTGTAACTCTAAACTACACAACTAGCTGCTGACGCCTGTGGTTTCAATTGTGCATGCGCATTAGCATGTACTCATGTCTAACAGCAAGAGGCAGCAGTTTAGCTTTCCGGAAACCAAAAGAAGAAGAGTTTGACCAATCATAGCACTGGATTCTCTTTCCAAATATCAAGTGGCAATGAGTACTGTGTAATAAAGTTGATCATTTCAAAAGACTGCAAAGCTAACACAATCTGGCTGCTAACAGAAAAAAGGACTTGTTTTCATCTGCTTTGCAAACACAAAAGGGGTGAATGTGAAAAGTCATAATTGTAAAACAGGTTAATGCAGACCTGCCAGGCATGCATTAATAACAGCATTAATAACATTAGCCTAACGTTACATGATTTTCAAGCTAGCTTGCTTGCTCACCAGGATTACAATTGGCAAAAAATATTTTAAAAAAAAGTTTTATTGTCCTTGTGTTACAAAAGCACTCCTCCCTTTTCTTTCCTTAAATAAACAACATACACTGATAAAGCGCTCATCTGATTATCTTTCATTGTTACTGGTAATGCTGTCACCATGCCACGTTTTGTGTGAAATGTTTTTTTCTTTTAACACACATGGCAATACTGCAATGTTAGCAGAGGTTAGCAGATCTGTAAACATTAAGCATATATTACTGAAATGTTTAATAAAATGTATTGTTTACATGTAGGGGGCATAACTAGCATCCTGATCACAGAGCTGTTCACTCAGACCACACGACCAGCAGCGTACATGATCGGTGGATCAATGAAATGGCTCAGTTTCTTCTTCATTGGCATGATGTTCCCTTTCATAGTGGTAAATACACACACAAGCACATATCTTAGCGATCATCAACAGTCGATGAGCAGAATGTTCAAATGTTACAGAGTATTACATTCCTACTACGGCAAATCAGACTGTTACCCTGTAATGCTGTAACACAGCAATGTCACTGCATTGTAAAACAAAGTAATTATTGTGCTACATCATTATATTTAATTACACAATATTGCAGTGTCCGTGTGTAATAGTGTTACAAAGTCATTGTGTTACAGTGTAACAAAGTTACTGTGTGCTTGTATTCCTGTTACAGCATCACAATATCAGCATATTACAGGTCAGTGGTACTACTGAATCACAATGTTACAGGGTTACAGTCGGATTTACTATAGTAATGTGATACAATGTAACAGGATGAAGGTATGTAACACTGTTACAATGTAAAAACTTTAATGTACGGTACTGTTACAGTATTAGTGTGTCACAGTCAACAGTGTTGGTAAGTTACAGTATTACTGTGTTACAGTGCAACAGTTTTACAGGCTCACACAGTACCAAAATAATGTGTTATTGTTTTCTTTGTATGTTTGTCATCTAATTGCTTGATTTCTCTGTTTTTTCCTAGAATGGTCTGCAGCAGTACTGTTTTCTTGTCTTTCTTGTTGTTTGCTGCGTTGTAGCCACGTTCATCTTCTTTGTTGTGCCAGAAACTAAAAACAAGACGTTTCTGGAGATCCAGAGTGAGTTTCTCAGTAGAGACAGGACTAAGCTGATCGCAGGCAAAAGCTCGGACCCACTGCTGCCCAGTTCACTGTAACTGCTGGAAGAAGACTGTGTATTTCTGTGCCAGTGTCCAGCAGGTTAACACTGTACAGAAAAAGATTTATTTAACCCTTAGATGTCTAGAGTTAGTACTGATAACTGATAGTTAGTACTTAAGTATTAGGCAGTTATATAATTATTCACATTTACATTTGCGTTCTTTATGTATGTTTGAATCTGCACTACCAACTCTTTTCTGCCTGTTTCGATGTGAAAAATAGCAAAAATGTGAAGAATGTTCTTCTTTATGCTAAACAAGACAAACAACAGTAACTTTACATCAAATTCAAATTATAATGTAATATCTTCTACGTACAAACACAAATGTGATAAGCAGGGTCAGATTAAGATCCTGTGGTGTATCTGGGCATTACAGCTGTAGCATCATATCCTCACACTCCTCCTACTGATAATACCCTAAGACCATTTGTTGAAAAAGTCTTGGTTTTACTGAAAATATCTAAAGACACAATAAACGATTCTAGAGAACAAAATTTAAGTTTAACAGCAAAGCAAATAAACCTTTCTACTTTCAGCCCTCCTTCAGAAGCTCTCAAGGTGAACGACACTGCAAACTTGTTTTTTTTATGTATTTTTATTTAAAAACCCTTTCAAATACTATCATATGATGTTAGAGCAAACATCAATACAGCAAGCTAACAATGTAGCTAACGATAGCTATGTTGTGGGTTTAAAAATTGCTACAATTGCCTCTCCAATGTTTATCAGTTACTATTACAAAGCATAACAAATGGAGCAAAATAGTACTCAAAATTAATTTATCTTTCCCAGCAGAGCAACCCCCTCTCTCCTTTACACGCCTTTCAATTCTCCATTAAGTTAAAATCAGCTTCTTTTTCACCAGCTTCACCAACACCAGAATGTAACTGCAGCAGAATTTAAGGTAGAGCAGGAAATTTTGGACAAGAAACTGGCAATTAGAAATTTGAATTAAATTAATATACTTAACTCCTCAGCTAAGATCATGGTCAAGAACTGCTGTAAAATGGCAGAATAAGATGCCAAATGATCCTGTCTATGTTTTACCCACAAAAATGCAACTGTGCACCAAATTTACGCAGTGCTGTGGTTTTATAGCTGGATTATTAGGCTGACTGTCATGGTGTGTAAATAGATTAAAAGTAAACTGACTTTCAAAAAGTGTTTTAATAGACTAAAATAATTTACAACCATACACTGTCTTTGGATCAACCCTCGGGTGCCGGTGGGCATTGCACCTGGGCAGGCACCCAGGTTACCCATATGGTAGATCTGGCCATGACGGAATGAATTAAAAGTTTAAAATTTGCAGTTTCCACATAATCGTTTTAAAATCACAACATGCTTTTGTTATAGTCAGGGATAACTGACTTCTAAGGGTTAATCAATCAAAAATCATCCATCCTCAAATCAAAATGACTTAGACAACTGACTACCATAAAATGTGCTAAAGGTTATAGTCCTTAACTGTGATGATTGCGGGAACAAAGCTATTCTTATACCGCTGTGTTTGTCGTTTGGAACTTTAGACTTTAAGCTGAAATTCAGTATTCAGACGTTGAGAGTTGTCATATAAAAATTAACCTGCTTTATTTGTATGTGCAAAGACTCTAGGCTCTAAGTTGTGACTCAGCCATCAGTTTAATTAACCAACTGACATAATTCAGAGAATTTGTGTTCTTTAAAGATAGGTTTCCAAACCACGCCACCAATCATGCCACAAAACCACGCCACCAAAGAAAAGGTTCAAATGTATTCAATAAAATAATTCAACATAAATTAACTCAATAGCTCTGAGTCAATATTTGTCAAAAGATATTTGTAAGCCTGTACACATTCTACCATCTGACCATTAACAGAAGTAATTTTATATGTGGTGTTTTCTTAACATGTCTTTACTCTCAGATATGTTTAATTGAAGACTGAATTCATCTCATCACTTGACAAAGTCATTGTAGTCTCACTGTCCTGAAGTCAGCTAACATTGGGTCTCATTCACCAACCGAAATGTCCTCTTAAACCCACCTACACGGTTTTCAGATTCTGAAGTTTACCAGTGTTTTCTTTTTTGGGGTTTGTTCTTGGGTGGAAGATATTTGTAAAATAGGCCCAATGACTGCATAATGTAGGATGGTCCTCCTTTCATACCTCATGTTGACTATTATTTTTTCAACAGGGACCATAGTTTTAAATTGTAACATTTTAAACGTGTGGATTTTTAACACCAGTTTTATCCATCAGCTAGTACTGTTCACTATAGTGCTCTAATTATTATTACTATTATTATTGTTATCATTATTAGTAGTAGTATATCTGAGACACTCTTTGCTTCATACACTCGTGTAACAAAGTGAACAACATTGCATAATAAAAAACTCTGTCTAGCATGTTTTTTGTATTTGTAGTTCATTCTGGCCATTAAACTTTTAATAAGAAAAAAAAATTACAATACAATATAAATTTGACTCCAATCTCTTGTGGAATCTGTGACTCATTTGACACTTTCATGTAGAGAGATGATGCTTAGGGTTAACTGATAGATGAATTCAGATTTACATATCTGACACATGTTCAATATGTAATAACTATGATTTACATGGACAATCAGGCTTAGCAGAGTAAGAACTTGAAGAGAAATGATTATTAATTGCAGAAAATCAGTTGACAGTTCTTAATGTTTTACAATGTCAAACCACTCTGAACTAATTTACAATGCAATGATTTAGAAATGATAATTTTCAGCATTGATAACTATATTTTGATGGTCTACTACAGAGGTCACTAATAGGTGGACCGCGGTCTGGGTACAGACTCAGACATTGTCAAATGTGGAACCAAACCGATAATCTATTAAAAACAATTTAATTTTGACAGTGTTTATTAAAGAGGCAGAACGTTTCTTGTCTTTGCGATAAACTGGCTTAGTTGTAAAATCACCAAAGGTGCTCCTCAGCCAATCAGATATGTGCAGATTCTTGAGTGCGGCGTACACACAGTCGAGGTACGAAGTGAGAAACAGTAATTGGAGAATAAAACAAGTCAGAGATAGGCTAATTTAGACGGTTCATTCCACAATGGACATTATTAAGAACAAATATAGTCCTAGCCTCACCATCGAGCACCTTCATATGTTTATGAGAATGGCCCAGACACCATTTCAGCCCAGATATAAAGACAACCTTATGTCTCTCACTGAGAGGAATACAAGGGGGAATGAACTGTGAATATATGAAATTGAGTTAACAAGAAGACTGCGTGTTTTATTTAATATTTCTTTAAATAAGACGCATTTTGTTTCCAAAAGCATTCTGGTTTTTTTAATGTAGCCCTTGTTTTGAGGAGGAAAAAGCATTTATTTGGATTTTTTATAAATAATTCATTCAGTTCAGCATTTTAAACAGTAAATATTGTTGACGTTATTGAATGGTGTTGGTAATTTGTTTTGTCTTACAGTTGCTGATGACATAAAATGTTGATATAACTACTAGGCTACTTCAGTATACAGGATATGGTGCTAAATCATAACACAAGTTAGAAATTATGATGGAGGAAATTTCTGAATTCTATTTCAATACCGCTGGTCTACTAGAATAGGTTTTATGCAGAAAGACGCTAACGTTACTGTTAATGAGCTCTGATTGATTGGCGTTACTGCTACAAATTGCTGATTGGTCATTGGTTGGTATTACTGCTACTGAGTGCTGATTGATTAGCATTTGTGCTATTGATTTTTTAGCATTTACTGCTATTAAATGATGATTGGTTAGCATTACTGATAGTGAGTGCCGATTGGATGGCACTACTGCAACTGATAGGTTAACATTTACTGCTACTAAGTACTAATTGGTTAGCATTAGCAGGAAAAAGTGCTGACTGCTTAGTGTTACTAAGTTTAATTAACTTAAACTAAATTATATAACGGATTAGTTGCTGATTGGTTAATATTATTGCTACTGAGCGCTGATTTGTTAGTATTACTGCTATCAAGCGCTGGTTAGCTTGGTTAGCAGTACTACTACTGATTGCTGATTGGTTAGCAGTTCATGGGCTGATTAAAGTGGTACCCAGTGAAGTCATTAATGAAGGCTACATAAATCACTGTTGTTTTTTAAAAAGTATTATATCTCGAATTAAAACGCATTGAAAACACGACAGTGGTGTTTACATATTTCATATATGTAGAGTGTTTAGTAAACGACTGAATTTTCTGTCTTCAAGTTACAAATTAGTTCAAAAGCTCCTTAAGAGTCCATTCATTTTGGACTCTCTCGCCAGTTCAACCCGGAAGACATACATTGCGAGTGGCGCGTCTCTCACTGTAAACGATCTGTGGCTAAAGCGTGCGCTGTCATGGCGAGCGGGCGGCTGAACGTTTATCTGGATCTTCTATCGCAGCCCTGCAGGGCTCTACAGATTTTCCTCAGATACAATAAAATCCCTCACACGGTGAAGACTGTGGCGCTACGGCGAGGTAGGATTTACCAGCCAGCCGTCCTGACACATTTAACTTCGCGCAGATTCAACATTCGGCTAAAGTCACCTTTTTGGCTTGATACCTTTATTTTTCTTTGTGCAGACTGCTCGCTAACTGTCTGCTAGCTGGATTGCAAGCGCTGTGCTTAAAGTTTACCTTTTTTTCTCCTGCCTCTTCTTTTTTGGAATTTTCTTTTCCACCTTAAATGCTACAGTTATACTGTGGAGCGTGCGAAGGCGCCTTTGTGTAACCGCGCTGTTTAAGGTGGACTGGAAAGTTCGAAAACGAGACCAGTTGCAGGTTGGTCGTGCTGACTAACCTTTGCCCTGCTGGTGAAGATTAGAAGTGTGTAAAGGTGAATGTGTGTCTGCAGGTGAGCAGAGGAGTGCAGAGTTTACCCGCCTTAACCCCATGCAGAAAGTCCCTGTCATCGAACACAGTGGTTTTGTTCTGACTGAGAGGTGAGTTTTATAAAGTACAATTTCACCTTCAACATTTGACCTTCAAGAGTAGAGCTGCCCAATACGATGACATGTTCTCATAATCATGATAAATGATGTCACGTATATCATGTTTATGGATGATATGACAAAGCCAGAATTAATCAGGTTACAGAGTCTTAAGGTCAGCCATATGCCAATGTCACAATAACTACAGTACAAATATATATCACAATCTAATTATAGAAATATCATAATGTATTGTTGATATCATCAGTACACAGTGCATATTGATGATTTCTACAATATGTGCTGGTATTATTATTGCAATATCACAATATATTGTGGGTTTCCTCAGTACACAAACAGTACAAGTGAACAAGTGTCTGTATCATAAGACAGCAGATTTGGGCTAATTCTAAGCAGCCTGTAATAACAATAAACCACCAGTGCACAGTAACTGCATAGACTGCATAGTAACATACAGCTGATTGGATGTGTTTATTTATTTTGTAGTTTGTACTTAGAATTTCCCGTAACAAAAAAAGCTTTGCCCATTACAGCCTTATCATACAGTGAATGTGTTTACATGCACTAAATAATCTGATCATAATCAGACTTTAGGACTTATCTTATTATTTAAGTGATTGTGTAAACAGCATACTCTGATTTCTTAGACAAGATTTAGGCCTAGAAATCTGAAAGTAGAGCTGGACTTTGGCTCAGTAAGCAGGTTTCTCAGCACATGTAACCTTTTGTGCAGAAAAAGGCTGTGGTACTGGAAATACACAAGCAGTGTTAAATGCAGAGTCTGGCCACTGATTAAAATATAATGGGAACGCTTGTAACACTACATGGTGTCTGTACAGAGAAAGTCCTGCCCTGCAAGGGCCTCATCAGTGTCTAATGTTTATTAGCTCAACCGAAGGGAGCCTCAGTTACCCACACAAAAGCCTACAGCCTTCATGATGACTTTGATTTTGTCATATTATTGTAGTGATGCTATATTAAAATATCTGGCAACGGTGTTTGATGTCCCGGCGCACTGGTACCCCCGTGATCCGCTGCGGCGAGCCCGAGTGGACGAATACACAGCCTGGCACCACATGAACACACGCCTGCACACCTCCAAGGTCTTCATCATGGAGGTGAGCTGTAATAAACATATTACACTATGTTTATGTTTATACAGTCCCGCTTATGCGTAAGTCAAGTCAAGTGGGTTTTATTGTCATTTCAACTACATACATAGTACACAGTGAAACGAAACAACGTTCCTCAAGGACCATGGTGCAACATAGACAGTGCATACAAGACACAAGTGCAACACAAACAAACAAATGCGGACAGACAACACAACACAGTACAGACAGAGAATAATAAATAATTACCGGTAGTGTGCAAATTGTGTAATGCGTAATAAATAGAGTCCAGTGAGGTAGTAAAGTTATTAGTGCAATGCTTTGTGCAAAAATGCTTACCTTTTTTAACAAGTGTTCTTGTTGTCTAAGTAAAAATAAATAAACAAATCCTTTACAGCGAACACACGTTTTAATACATAGTTAATTTTTATTTACTGAATGTAAAACAGTGAAAAAAAAAGAAAACAGAAAATGCAGCCCATGCAATAGTTACAGCAAATTAAATATTTTAGGTTTTCATTTACTCCAAAAGGCAAATAAATAGAAACTGTGCCCAAAAATGTGGAGAAAAAAATATATATTTATGTTCTCAGTAGAAGATGTGTGTACATATTTACAATCTACAACAAAAAATCCACAAAAAAACAAATCTTAGAAAAAGTGCAAAGTACGCCATTTGAGCAGGATGTTAAAACTAACTGCCATGACATCAATGGTTTAACTCCTCCATGACTGTACCTTTGCAGGTGTTAATGCCCCGTATGATGGGCCGTCCCGCTGACCCCGTGAAGCTGGAGAAAGCTCTAGAGGAACTGGAGCAGACTCTGCAGAAGCTGGAGGAGATGTTTCTCAAGAGGCAGACCTTCCTGTGCGGAGAGGACATCACCATCGCTGACCTGCTGGCTATCTGCGAAATCATGCAGGTCAGACAGAGACTTCAAAATACGTTCACTTGTCAGACAACAACAACAACAACAACAACAATAATAATAATAATAATAATAATAACCCTCCCATTTGTTAAATTCTGTTAATAAAGAGTAAATGTGTATTACTGTGTACTTATTTACCTGTAGAACATCAACAACATATAATTTGACAATTATATGCCCAAACTTTTGCATACAATTGTCCTTTTTTTGAGCTTTTTCAGTTTCATCTTTGTTTGCATGCCTTAAAATTGCAGGGACAGTTAAATTCAATAAAAACTTAATTGTGTTAATTTGTGTTACAGCCTCTTGGCGGCGGGCGGGATGTCCTGAAGAATCATCCAAAACTCCAGCGCTGGAGGTCCAGGGTGCAGGTGGCTCTCGGGGAGTCATTTAATGAAGCTCACAGGATCCTGTTCCAGCTCAGGGACAAAACCACAGCAAAACTATAAACGTGCCATCATAGTTCAGGAGAAGTTTAATAAGGCAGGATTTCTCAGTAAAGCCCAAATTAAGAACCGTCCAATAGAAATACACCTCTGTGGTCACCATGTTGTTAGCTGTCGAGTTAGCTGGTTCCCTGTATGGGAAATTTTAATGGCGTAATGAGTCTCCCATATCATTTTACAATAAAAGAAAAATGTAAGTTTGGTATACATTATCATAAAGTAGGTCTAAGGTTGTAACACATTGCTTAATTGTCAAGCCAATATCCAATAAATTTTAAACCATCTAATGGTTGTTTTAGTTTAGCTTAGAAGTCGAATCTCGGAGCCTTGAAATATATAATACAGAACTTGACCAAAATAGACGATTCCATAAACTTATGTTGTACTTTGCTCTCTAGCCAGGTTAGCCACTAGCTATTAGCCAGTGCTAGCAATACCAGTTGATAACTATGCATTACATAGTATTTTGTGATTCTTAACACTGACAGAAGGTGGACAGCACTTAGTGTACATCTAACTAAAGTTACTTACAAATAAACAAGGCTAATACAAAAGTAAAATACAATACAGTATAGCTTTTTTGTGCAGTGCTTTTTTTCTTGGCAGGAGGTCTGACTTTTGTGGGCATTCCAGTTAAAGCTTTCTATTGGGAACTTAGTAGAAAATAGAACATACTATACCAAACAATTGCTGTATGTTAAACATTGCTGCTAACTAAGAGAGATGAGCTCTTTAACTTTAGCTTTTAGCTAGTAGCATTATAGCAGCTGTGCCCCCTACAGAACATGTGCAATCCTGGCTACTAAAGTTTAGTTTAATTTTATTTAAAATCTGAAAGTTGAGCAGCTGGCACTGAAGGGAAAGAAAAGCAAAATTAAGCTTGTTCTGTGATGTTTAAAATTGTAGGGCTTTGGTTGAGCTGATTATAGATTAGTTAGCAGGTCAAATACACAGCGCTTTTAATCAGTGACCCCTCTAAAATATGGGTTTATGATGTCTAGACTTGGAATAGAAATTTGAAATACATTATATTATCATACATTTAAATAGCAGGGTATTATAGCTATTCCGCCCAAATCTAGTTCCATAACTTATATAGTTATAGTACAATTTAGGGGAAGCAGTGAAATACAGGTACATATCACATACTGAAATGAATTACAAATTCAGACAGCTGTGTCATATAGCTTTTCTGCTACATACTTTTACAGGGTTTACTGAGAAATCCTAGAGACTGTCTCAGGAAGCACATTTGTCTTCGTAAAAGCCAGCAAAATTGTGATTGACTCATTTTATGACAGTAGTTAACAACTTTCTTTGGTACACCAGGTTTAAATACCCTCTAAATCCCCATGTGCGACAGGCTGTTTAAAAAAAGGTAACGTTTAAAATGAACAGCAATAACATAAAGGGGAGTTCCATTGATTTTTTTCAGCACTTCTTCAGAATTCAGTGGTTGAGATGTAAACAGATATTCAGATTGGTTTGGTGTAAAATGGTTCAGATTTGTTTACAGTGGTGGTGATAGGAACCACCATCAGTGCATGTACGCATATCTTAAAAGTTTTTATATAGAATAAGTGTTCTTTCTGAACTATTTTGTCTCAGGACCCCTGTAATGTATTTCTCCACTATGCATGGATTAAAATAAACTGATAAAAATATATATTTTATACTTTATTATAATACTACTATAAACCTGTGCCTCAGACATCAGGCAGTAACCTCTCCATGCAATAACCTTCAGGGAGCTTTTAGATGTAGATGTCTGGTGCCCTTAGTTATGCAGAAATGTGAAAAATCAATCAAGTTCCCCTTTAAGTCTTTGTTATAATTGCTGTTTTATTTATATGCAAAAGTCTTAACATCCCATCTTCAGGGAACCAATGTTGAATATGCAATGTGCTTGTAACTGTTGTGTACAATCTAAAATGTGCCAAAACTTTTGTTCTAACCACATTTTCTCCAGAATGTTAAATTCAGTAAATACACAGTAATTGTGTATTAAAATGTGCTGAAATGTGTTCTCTGTAGTGGACGGGTTCACTTATTTACACGTAGAACAACATTATTTTTAATTATTTTTAATATTTAAGTGGGGTGTCCAGACTTTGGCATATGACTGTATTCTTCATATTTAATTGCTATAATTTCTTATTTCTCTTCTGAAAAGTCATGTTTTTCACACTGCAAACTGCTGGATTAGGTGATTTCTATGCTGTTCTTTTTTTACGTTGCACTATAAAAAAAAGAGCTAAACTGCTTCCTGAGACAGGCCTCCTGTTTATAGTAAAAAAAGCTAATATTAATAATAAAAGGGATGTAATATCATGTAATATAGAAGTGTGGTGTAATATACTGTAATATGACTGTAATATACTTTAATCACATGAGCACTTTCTCTAACTGGTCAAACTGAGCCTTTAATGCAGCAATAATGGGCTACTTTGTGAATATTTTAAATGACTTTGACTTGTGTCTGTCTAGACTCGGTATCAACTGATCTGTGCTCCTGTGCCTAATGTGCCTTTAATAGTTTTTGGAATTAAAAGTAATTATATTTTGTGGTGAGGTAATGAGTCTGTTATTTTTCTGGCAGAATGCTTAATTATTTTCAATCACATATTTTTTAAATATGTAAAAATGTTTATTGGAAAAAGACAAATACGCAAAGTTATTTACATGTATACAAAAGAAAACATAAACAGATGTTTATGGTGCTGTGTCTCTAGCTGGGCGCCTTTTAGGTGCCGCCTCTTCTGCAGGTTCTTCTGCTTTCCGCTTAGAAGCCTACAATACACACACACACACATACACAAGAAACGCAGAAAGATCAAGTACATTCCACTGAGAGCCACTTCATGGTGATCTAAAATTAGTAATGTTTATTTTTTTAGCTATTAATAAACAACCCTCAGGTACTTTAATGGCTTCAGACTTTAAATGGTGTTGCCATTATGCTTATATAAGGAACTCTGGGAACCCAGTGTTCTATAGATAACAGAAATGTGGTGCAAAACATGCCATGAAAATCCTGATCTCTCGATAAGAGCAGCAACTTTTATATAATAACAAACAATTTCAGCCACCCAGCTTCTGAAAAGCACAAGAAGAGTAAAAAGCACATTCACTAGGGCTGTGTATTGGCAACAACCTGGCTATACAATATGGTGGTCAGCGGTCATGATTCAATATATTGCCATATACTGCGATACTGCAAGCAAAGTGATGAGAAAGTGACTGAGATTTTTCGAATCCTCCTATTAAAACAGACCACTACATGAACAGGTTTGCCAACATTACAATAGCATTGCGTCCTTGTGCTGCTTGTTAATGTTGGAGTGGAGCTGAAAATGGATTACAACACTGCCATCTAGTGATCAGAGGTTCAAACACAACACACAATGATTCACTGCCAGAAATCTGTGTATCGATACTGTGTTTTTTCAATACAGTATCACTAAACATAACATCCTGATATTCGATATTTTCTTGTGGCTACAACTGACATTTTGCACTTCCCCTCGATCACGTTCCAGCAAGAACATTTGACTACTGGTGAAAGCAAAGACCTGTCAGACTGTTGTCTTTAATACCTGCTGCACGCCCACTTGTCTAAAATAACAATAGAGACTCCTGACCTAAAACCAGCCATTGATCTGTGGACGCAAACAGCTCATTCTAGGCTCAACCACTGAGGCAGAAGTCAGCCTTTAGCAAAATTCACCATGTTTGAAAGACAAGAGGAGTGTTAGGACAGCAGTCAGGAAGGTAGTGATGATAAGTGCTTGTAAGATATTTGTGCATTGTAAAAGGTGAGCCCCAAGTAGGTGCGCCATTGAGAACCAGACAAAAATGTTATTTGCACCCCTGTGTGTTTGTATATGTGTGTGTGCAGGAGCCTTTAAGAACAAATGCATACATCTGGACCCTATCATCATCACCACTGTGAACAATTCTGACTTGAACAGAGCAACATCAAACCACTCTGGATAAGATATAATACGTTGATAAGTTTTAGGTTACACTTTAAGTCACTAGTGAAATTATAGAATAGTGTTTTAGGCAAGATCGTTCTAGTGAGCTTGCTGGTATTAAGCTGTCAAATTCATACTCCAATCAATTTGGGGGAAGCATATCACAGAAAAATGTAGTCCCTTTCCCCTCTTCACTCCTTGCCAGTCAAGAAGTTGTTCAGCATCAAACACCAATCTGAACTCTTGTTCTGGTTCTATTCATACTGCTTCTTTTGTCAGCTGCTGAATGTGGTTTCTTACCGAGAGCAGGCGGTCAGTCACCAAGATCTTTAGACATTGTGCTTACTCTTTCTTTCATTGGCTACCTGTCCTTAAATGATCTAACTGAAAGCAGCACTTTCAACATGACCGACAAGTGGTTAGAATACGGCATCGAAGCAGAGCTACTTCTTCATCCATTCCTGTGGGACTGAATAGCTAGTGAGCATGCAAAGTTACATAGACATCTTTGACAGACTGTCAAAACGGTTAGTTCTTCAGATTCTGTTGATCATTTTAGTTTGTTTTTTAAATGTTTATAAATCTTATTTATAAACTCATAATTCAAAGTATCCAGTGGCATTTGGGGAAAAATTACACAGAAATGTATCAGGTTACCAACGTTATTGTTTACATTGGTTTTATTCCATAAAGGTAAAAGTACCGGGGCTACTCAAGTGGGCATAATAGCAACTACAGAATGCCATGTGCCTAAGAGGTTTATGATGGTGTTTTGTAAAAAATGTTCTTAGAATTCAAAATTGTGATTTGCAGCTCATAACCATTTCAAAACAGTGCCATGAAAAATGAAATAAAATTAAGTCTTTTAAGAATCAGAATGGTCAGCTGCTTACCCTGGCTGGCTGTGTGCGTGATGGACGTTCGGTCGCCGTGGCAGAGGCCTCTGTGGGTTGGTGGGTTTCAGTGGCCTTGGTGGTCTCTACCAAGTTCATCAGTCTGTGGGCTGTTTCCCTCATCTTCTCATCCTACAACAGAAAGGTGTAGAACAGATCAGATATTGCACCTGCTGTAAAAACCAGGGTACAATTCTCATAGTGTACAAGCATAAGAGAAGACGTTACACTGTATTGACTAAATGAGGGAAAGAAATTTGAGCCATTAATAAACTGGCTCTTTTAAACAAACGGTGGAAACTGACTTGCAACAAAGAACCACTTTTTTCTCCCTGGTAAGTTTGTATGAAAAAAACTGGTTGTACGATGCTGTAGCAGAAAAATCTCAGCACTCCTGGACCAGTTACATGAAGGCGGTGACAAAACTATTTAAAGACTATTTTTTTATGACAAAGATAAGACTTATGAATTATGACGTCATGTAACACATTATCATTTATTTTTTATTTGTTTTTTATTTGTTTCTGGCAAACTTTCTTAATCACAACAATGTAATCAACTGTGTGGCTGTTTTAAGACTTCACAGCATAAAAACAAACTTGCGTTGAGTTTTGCCAGCAATAACAACAATGAAGTTAACTCAGACTTTAGTTTTTAGTATTGTTTAAATGTTGATAAAGTGTATGTGCAGACCATTAGCATTAGCTTGGGTGCTCAGGTCACTTTAGCCACTTGAACTGCAAAGCATTTTAAACAGTTGAATTTTTTAACCAAACTAAAGCACATTAGCCCTGTGCAGCTATGTTAAGCACAAGCTGATGTCAACTTGAGCAAAAACAGGTAAAGGATTAACACGTTAATAGCACATGGGAGAAGTTTGCTTTCTAAAATGAAGTGCCCTTCTAGCCAATTGCAGACCCTTTCCTCTTTTTTCTCTAGGCGACTCTAAGCCGGTAAATAATGCTAGTTCAAATCTATACTAGATTAGCAGGACTATAATTACACTAACTATCTGAGAGATTTAATTGACAACAACTAGACCAAAATAGTTTTGTTTTCATCGGCTAAAAAAAAAAACAATAATAATAATAACAAATAAATAAGTAAGTTAAATGTGACTAAAACTAATATACAATTCAGCCTAAGGACTAAAACTTAATCTTAGCAGCTAAATGTGGCTTGGAACATTCCAGTTCTGCTCCTTTGTTATCCCTAAACCGGCTTCTTGTTGGGTTTCTGCTTTCACATACTTATTAGCAGTGTTTCCTAATGCGCCCTTTGTCGGTTTGACCTGCTTTTGTTTGTTGAAGACAGGTTGACTGTAGATAGAGGCTGATAGAGAATGTGCTGTTTATGGTTCTACAGAATAAAAAAAAACATTCTGCAACAGTGTCATAACAAGATCTTTATGACCATTTAAAATTGAATGAATGATTTGAATTGCAGCCCATTTTAATTACTGACATATAATATCATGGGTCCATATGGATTTATGATATAATGAGACAGATTGCTCACATGTATCTCTGTTTAACAGAAGTTCTTATAGCCCACTGCATTTTTTATTCAATTAAAATGGCATGCTAACCCCAACAAATAAAATAGGCTTTTTTGTTTCTCCTCAAACATAAATACTCATGAATCAATCTAAACTGACAAATGAAATTATTTAAGACTGGAATTAGTTTTACTTCAAGTAAAAACTGTTCGCCTGAAAATGACTTTGGGATCCATCCATCCATCCATCCATCCAGTCGGGATCAAGGTGGGGCTGGAGCCAATCCCAGCATCATCGGGCAAAGGCGGGGTACACCACGGACAGTTCGCCAGTCCACTGCATGGCCAACATTCACTTATGCACACACACCTACAAGCAATTTAGAATGACCAATCAACCTAACAAGCATGTGTTTGGATGTGTGGGAGGAAACCCACTCAAGCACGGGTAGAACATGCACACTCCACCCGGATTGCCTTGCTGTGAGGCGACAGTGCTAAACACCACACCACCATGCCACCACTGATTTGGGAAGATAACTTCTTATCTTGGTCAGGATGAGCGTATTAGACTACTGTTTTTCTCTATAAACATCATATCTAAACATAAAATGAACGTAAAAAAAAAAAAAGAATGAAACAAACTTAGCACTTGCAATGTAAGATTTGACTGGATCAGTTGTTTGTGTGTTTCTCTAGGTCAAATCAGGGTTCTGAGCTTCTCTGAGGGGTTTGAAGCTCTCTAAGCAGCAACTCTTCCACCCACTAGTGATGCTGCCGGTTGTTCCTGCTTTACATTTATCTTCTGAAACTTGGTTATAGCTGAACAAGCTTACCGACCACTTCACCTCAGGCTTCAGTTTCTCTCATGAATTAACCACCAGTGCATATGGTGTCTCGTTGTTAAAGAAAGCATGCCAGCTAGAATATAAAATATATATTTTTGTCTACCCTTCTTTATAATTCTTTATTGAAATGTGATGCCTAAGCATTTTCAAGGCTGGTGTTGAAACGCTCTTACCTTTAGCCATGGATGATCCAGAGCTTCAGCAATACTTAGCCGCCTTACGGGGTCCACAACAAGTAGTTTTTTAACCAAATCTTTAGCTGAAGTTAAACACAGACACAAACAAACTAAACAAAAGAAAGTACAAGCAGCCAGACAGGACACCGATGAGACATCAGCTACTTACTTAATTTTAACTCCACGATTATTTTAATATGATTCAGTTATTTTAAAAATGAGCTCAGCATGCAAATGTGTCTGCACTGCATTGATTTTTGATACATTTGAAAATAGCAATACTGAGCCGGGAGAATAAATACCGGCTACAAATCCACTGAAAATAAGACAGCGGGGTTGTTTCAAGGAGTTTTTTTTCATTATCTGTAAGTCATCAGACTCATCCGCTCAGACAAAGGGGCCAAAGCACAACTCATGCTACAAAATGTTCTTCCACTCACTCCACATAATTACACACTTCCACCAGAGAAGTCTCAAAACCTCCAAAATACACAAAGTTCAACTTTAATCCATAGTAGAATATTAACTAGAATATTAATTAGGCTATGCTTTGTATTTTATAATTTATTTATTATTAGTTTATTAAAATAGACTATAACTGATTCTAAAATCAATTCAGTTGATCAATACACTTTTCCAGATTAACAAGCTACAGTGCGGACATAGGACATTACCATTGTTGGACACAGACTGCCACTGTGATCGAATGAAACAGTAGTGACCACTCATTATTTGGTCACGGACAGGCATGGAGCTGCTCTCTGGATTAAATGGGGGATACCCTCCCAAACTGAGAGAGAGAGAGAAAGAAAAAAACGGAGTGAGAGAGAATTTAGGAGAACGTTCTACACACAAAGCCGGTTCAGAAAACATCAATTAACGCCAGGAACACCGTAATCAATATAACAGCAATTTTTCAAAACAAAGAACGATGTAAACAAAATCTACAACAACAGTAAAACAATAAAACAGACTTTTTATTTACTATGCAAAACCACAAATTTTGCATAGTAATCAATTTGTATATGTGATGTTGGTGATCAATCAATCTAGAATGAAAAAAAGGCTAAGACATCAGACAGCATATCACCACTGTCCATCATCATCTTTCTACAGAAAGGGTGGTGTGATATTGGTCTTGGACCGTTTTATCATTCAGAGAGGCTACACCCAACAGTTGTTTCGTAATATTCCTGAACAAATGCTTGTCAAAAGATTTGTCCAGCAGAGACAGGAACTGACCAGATGAAGAGAAGAACACCAAGGCTCCAACTGTCCACTGAACGTGTGTACCCGCCTGTGGACGCTGCTGTAAAAACCTCAGGGGCTAAATAAGTGGGAGTTCCACACAGAGTCTTCATCAAGGATGACTCCTCTAAAATCTTCGACTGGTTAAAATCAGTAATCTGGCACAAATCAAACAGGATAAACACAACATCATATCCTGTACGCAGCTATCAGACTTCATACATATGTAAATTTGATTATTAGCAGCACAGAAATGATAGCTGTGTACATGCTGGTGAATAATATAACCAAAGGAAGCATACAGACAGTGCTGTAGTAAGGCCACTAGACCTGAATCAAGATTCAGAATAAATTAAATTATAAAATTAAATTTGTTTGTAATTAATTGTGCAACCTTGTTTATTAATTTAATATTATAGTATAACACAATAATCACACATCTAGCTTTTCTAATCTTTGACAGAATTATAATTATATGAAATGATATAAAACAGAACAGACACACAAAGCTGATGATATGAACTATCAGCCCCAATATCACACTTGGTCTGCATGATACAGTCAGTTATGTACAAGCTCAAATTAATTTACCAGTTGAATAAATTGCGTTCAGTGTGTAACGGCCACAGGCTGTCATGTTTTTCCTTTCAGTGCTACAGCTCACTGCCTAATTACTGCCAAGCACACAGACAAAGACACAGCTTTGTCCTACCCGACTTAGAAGTGCCACAACGGTCCTGATCTAGCTAAGAACCTCATATCAGTGTCTGTCTCTGTTCACAGCGGGGGAATTCTGTCATGAGGTCCTGTTCAACCATTCAAATAAACTACCCATGCCATCAAGCTTCTTATTTTCCTCTTTGTTTTGTTTGTGATTCGTTTGACTGAAGTGGACTTCTGTGCTGGCTGAAACGTCCTTCAAACACAGTTTTAACATGTTGCTGGGTTTCTCTATGTTAATCCCAGATTCGGTGTTATCTGTACAGCAGGCTTTGAATGATATACATTAAAAAAAATAATCGGAGACTCCACGTTTCTTGTCCAGATTGAAACCTGTATGCACACAACCTATGACAGAATGAGGAAAGTTGTCTTTATTATTAATTTTTGAAACAGAGAAACCGCTTCTGTCATAGCAATGTGTGTGTATCAGCAATGCAGCCCAAAGGCAGCATAGAACAGGGAGTTTACTACACATAGACAGGCCAGTTTTATTCCTATTTTATTAACATTTATAATAATTCAGCTTCCAGTTACCTCAGAATGAGCTGTCGCACTCAACTAGTTACGTCAACAGTTTAAAACTTCCGACCTCACACTGCATCTAATGCGACTGTGATAACAATTGCTTTCAACTTAAAAAGATTGAGTAATTGGAGCTCTTCCAGTTCTTCGGTAAAGGTTATGTAATGTGTGGGATGGACTTGATTGCCTGACTCATACGTTTGGAATAAAATATCTGTATATCTTTACACATTACAGTCATACCAGCATCACATGTTTGTATTCTAAAAACAAATAATAAACTAACCTTGATGAGACACTCGTCATCATGGGAGGTCAGCAGGACGTTCTCCGGTTTAAGGTCTCGATGTATAATCCCATTTTCATGCAGGTACTACAGAAAAATAAACGTATTCTGTTATACAAACACACATGAAATAAAGTCATATCCCGGAGAGGCAGAAAACCAAGGATAAAATTTAAAACACTTCAGCTGAAAAAGGAAAAAGGTGGAATGGCATTACCATGCCTACGAAAATATTTTAATGCAGCTCGGATAAGACCTTTGATATGCTTGTGTAACCCACAGTATAAGGCTAGATGGAAGGATATAGAGACTACGATGTTAAGCGATATCCCAATCCAAGCAATGGTGGCAGATAAAAGATTATTAATTAAATATCCAATTGAAAACCCATGGGTGAAACTATCATTGAAAATTTGGAATAATATTATTAAGGAATACAATTTACAGGATATGGGAAAAATACTTAGATGGTGCTCAGTTGATCTGGATTTTACTCCTAATACACTAGATAATCGTTTCAAAACGTGGTCTAGTAAAGGTCTCTCTGCTTACTGTACTATGCTGGATAAGGGGAGTTTCCAAAGTTTTCAAGCCTTAAAAGACAGCTTTGGCCTAGAAACAACAGACTTCTTTCGATATCTTCAAGTAAGACAGTACTTTCACCAGAAAATAAAACCAGTAACAATTATGGAACCTCATAATAATAGTATTATTAAAATATTTATATCGGCATATAACTCAGACACTCAGAGATTATTAAGAAGATTAAGAAGATTATTTCATTATTGTATAAAGGATTCATGGACCTAGATACTAACTCTACATTATATATTAAAGAAAAATGGGAAAATGAGAGTGGCAACCATATTGCCAAGGAGGACTGGGAAAGTATTTGCACACTACAATGGAAATCCACTTATTCTGCAACTTGGAGAGAATTCTGTTGGAGAAATGTTATGCGTTTTTTCTTAACCCCAAAGCAGAAAAGCCACTATACAGGCAAGTCTATGTGTTGGAGGCATTGCGGTTCACAAAAGGCTAATCACTACCATATTTTTTGGGAATGCCCTGTTATTACAAAATATTGGAGAGATATACACAGTGCATTACAGGTGATTTTGGAGACTCCCCTTGACTTTAGATTTGATGTTTTATATTTGGGAAACACCCCTGTGGATACTTGGGACGCTTCAAGGAACTATCTATTTAGAGTACTCCTGGCAACATGTAAAAAGGCATTAACTAGAAATTGGTATCAACCAAATCCACCAAAAGTAAGAGATTGGATTAATGTGGTGCAGGAGGTTTATACAATGGAGAAAATAACTTTTCGCCTAAAAATCCAAAATGATAGATTTAACATATACTGGGAAAAATGGGCAAATTACGTTACTTTTACTCATCCTAACATATTTGTTTTATAATGCATTCACTTTCTCCCTCAAACCCTGTATATAGTTTCTAACACTCGAGAAGTATTTTTATGGTAGTTGTAAGTAGTGCATGAGGGGATGTTCTTGGGTGTGGGTTTGCACACATGTTTATTCGTGTGTATATGTATGTGCATATATTATTGGACATTTAATTTTTATAGATTCTCATGGAGCAATGTTATATAGATATACAAATATGTGAATATTATTTACTGATTTGAAGGTTTTGTAAAAAAGGAAACGATACTTGTCCTTTTCAATAAACATTTAAATAAAAATAAAAAAAGAAATAAAGTCATATCCCTCAACTGTAATCATGAATAATCTCCTGCTGTTCAACCAGGGCTGGTCTGAGTACTTCAAATATGAGTGTTTGTTCATTTTGCAGACAAACAATTTCTTTATTTAGGATTGGGAAGCTTTGCCGTTTTGCAGGGTGGAAGTGATTGCAGAGTGCCCTCTGAGCTTGAGAGCAGCTGAGAGTGGTACCTGCTGAGCCATTCCCTGCGTAGTCCTGCCTGAAGTTTAGACAAGCCTGTAGCTTCAAAAGCTTCACTCTCTGCAGCTTAGCTACCACTGAGGCCTGCGCTCACTGCCCTTACTGGAGCTTACTACAAAAAGCTAGATTAAAAAAAAAAGAATAAAAAAATTAAAATAAAGCCCACACTGTGTTTAGTTTAGAATTTAGTGGTGTGGTAAATAAAATGCTTATTCTAATTCTAGCAGTTACTTTACTCCTGAAAGCTGTATTTAAACTAATGTGCCCTAAATACGACTCTGACTATTAAAGTGATACATAACAGAGTAGCATATTAAAAATGTTAGTATGACACTAAACCTGAGTGTTATATTAAACATCCAGCAAATGTTAAATAAAAAATAAAATATATAAATATGATAAAAACATCTTAAAAGGTGCTGATATCCAGTGCTGAAGAAGGAATGTTATAATTATATGTGTGGACAAAGGACTGAACCAATACAGGAACAATGTTGGTATATGCATAAAGGGATAAATGAATGAAGGAATATTGTTGGTATAGGCATAAAGGAATGAATGGGAGACAGAGCTATAGGTGGTCTAGCATTCTAGTTTTTGGTTATGCTGGGTATGTTTTAGCTCAATAAAAAATGATCTGACTTTTGTTTGGGTGGGGCCTGAGACGTCAGCCTTTGATTGGTCAGGGGAACACCTTTGGAAGTGCTACCCAGTTTACTTTGATGATCGCAAAATCTCTAACATGAGAGCTCTGTTAAGGAAGAGATTTAAAAGGTCCATATCATAAAAAAATCACTAGCCCCTTCCCTAGCAAAGGTATGAAAATGCTGCTATTTTAAATACTGTTGTTTGTGATGTCACTACAATTGATTACTGTACCTTTATTTATCATCTTAACCGCTTATCCTTCTGGAGTACGGTTATTTGGCAGAAGGCATTTAACGCCCTGTAAAAGCTGCCATTCCATCACAGAGGGCCAGACAATCACACACACACACACTCATTTACATTAAAAGGACGTGCAAACTTCACACAAAAACAATCCTGGTCAGCGTGGAGTTTGCAGGGAATTGAACGCAGGCTCTTCTTACTGAGAGGCAACAGCACTACCCACTGTGCCACCATGCTGCCCCTCACATACACATATCCTCTAATTCAGCCTACAGCAGTTTAGCTTCATCCCTTCAAAGAGAAGTTCTAGAGAGCGTTTTAGCGCTGAGCCCCATCTGAATGATCCTTAACATAGAGCAGCCGATTAGAAGAGAGCCTGTTCAGAGAGGGTAAAACTAAGTTCATGTAAAAATTTTGAACATTTATAGTCTGTAAAAACAAACAAATGTCATAAGTAAACACAGAATAGGGGCCCTTTAGAAAAAAAATTACACTTTTACTCACTTCCACGGCTTTGAGCATCTGATAGAAATACAGCTTCGCAATGTTTTCTTTCAGCTGCTTTTCAGTTTTAATCCTACTGAACAATTCTCCACCTTCCACACTGGGGGGAAAAGTACAAATAAAATAAACAGAAGTAAATTATTGACTGAACACAATGAATGACCATAGCCCAGCACGTTTTCACCTGCTATCAATCTCTCTACCGATTGAATGCTCTCCCAGGTGTTCCACATGTATAATAGCCAGAACACTAACAACAGTTTTAAAAGCAAATGTAAAACAATTCTTAACCCTGGCCAGATCTTACAGTTATAAAAGTGCTGGTTGATTCTGTGACACTAGCATTAGTTATATAAATAACATCCCAGCCCCACCCCCAAAGCCATAGATCACTGCTCTGACCTCCCAAATTGCTCGTCCAGTTTATAAGCATTTTCAATGTTGTACTAGGAGTGAAAATGGTTCAATAATAATGGCATTTGTAAAAAGGTTCTATATGTGAGCATACATAACACATTCTTCATTAATCTACAGAACTATTTAACCATGCAACATTACGTGTTGCTTTATTGCCAAACCCTGCTTATTAGATCTACTCACTACTCCAAGACGATGTAGTAGGAGTCCTGGGTTTGATAGAAGTCCTCTGTCCTAATCAAACATGGCTGTGAAATAAAGGCAATTTAAAAACTCATCATATCTGTTTCAGCATATTATTAAACAGTATTTTGTGAAAGCAGGCAAGAACTAAACACTTACATGATCGATTTTTTTCAAAATCTCTATTTCCCGCTCTGCATTTCGTGTTGCGGTCTGATGAAAGAAAGCAAAACAAACATTACTACATACAACTCATCAGTATTTATAATTAATTTGATTTGTTCATAAAGAAAATGTCCTCTTACTCCGATCGAGGGGAAATCGTTCTTATTTATTGTTTTTAAAGCAACTTTTTTGCACGTCTCTCTTTCGATGGCTAATCTCACCTCCCCACAGACGCCTCTGAAAACACAACACAACAGCATAACATATCATTTATTATCATTACTGTGATTTTTGCATGTGTACTATTGATACAACATTTGGTCAAAAGTATGTAGAGACCTGTCCATCAGACTATTATGAGCACGTCAGCTCACGCCCACTTTACATAAAGACTCAGTCATAGACTGCCTCAACCAGAGACTGCCTCAGTCATACACTGCCTCTGTCTGTGCAGCTTCTAAAGCTTTGCTATCCAGATTTCAAACAGAGGCTCCTTTCTTTGGTATTTAGTTCAAACTGTAAATACTGTTTGACCAGAGGAGGATGGGTCTCCCCTTATGAGTCTGGTTCCTCCCATGGTTTCTTTCTCCAGTCTGAGGGAGTTTTCCTTGCCACTGTTGCCTCTGGCTTGCTCACTGGGGGATATATGTTATAACTGTCTGTTTTCAAAACTCTGTAAAGCTGCTTTGGGACAACATCGTTGTAAAAAGCGCTATATAAATAAACTTGACTTGACGTTTGACATGCCATTCCAAAACCATGGGCCTTAATATGGAGTTGCCCCACAGATTTTAACTTATTTTAACTCACTGGGTCCGCTCTGTGAATCTGGGTGGTCTACCGCATTGTAGTTGCACTCCTGTAGCTCTAAGACGCCCCCATTTCTCGAAAATAGCACGTATACACAGTTGAACCACATTATTATGACTAATATCTAATATTCAGCGTAACCACTGTGTGCAGCACTGACAACAGCTAGACAGCCAGGGAGACTTATTAAGTCCCTTGTAGGTTTTCACAGGTATGTGGAGCCATGCTGACTGCTGCTGGAGGGTCCGTGGGGCAGGATCTGTCCCTACCATCCAGGTGGTGCCACAAATGCTCAATTGGACTAGAAAATATTGGTCACACGTTTCTAGCCGTGTGACGTGTCACACTGTCTTGCTGGAAGATCCGCCCCAAGGTAGACAATCAGCATGTATGGGAGTACATGATCTGCAAGGATGGACTCATACCCAAATCAATTGAGTATGTCTTCCACATGGATGAGTGGGTCCAGACAATGTCACAAAAACAATCCATAGACCATAACACTCCCACCTATGCACTGCTGCCGTTGATGTAGGAAGCTATGTGACTTGACTGTGTAGTTGTCCTGGTCAGTTGTAGCAGGTCATTTCACTAACTGACTTGGTAGCAAAGGTGGCATCCTAGGACAGTGCAGCATTTAAAGTGCTTTTCATTCATCATACTACTGTCAGAATCTGAATGAATATGTGCTTGATTTTATATACCTGTTATATAAATATGCGCTTGATTTTATAAACCTCAATGAGAGTGCCTGAACCTAAACTTAGTAATTAGGAGTGGTGTCCACATACTTTGGGCCATATGGTGTATCTCAGAAGTCTCCTCTAATCAGTCACGGTGTGTTTTAAAGTATGCTGTGCATCCTGACCAATCACATGGTATTCATGCTACTCAAGTGATCCAGCAAAGAGAAATGACTTCAAAACGACAGACCAAAATTCAAAGGATTTAACAGGACAACATGGACATCATGTTTACTGCTAGCCAGTGAAGGTTCAGACCTTAGGACTCTTGTACACTGACCTTTTTTGTCAGTCAGCTTTAAATTAGAGCTGGACAATATGGTTAAAACATTTAGAAAATTTCAGTGTAATGGCTTTAAATGATATCAGTCTATATTTATGTATACTTTCTAAAAAAAATGTGTACGGTAAGTTGTTTATTAGAAGAGCCACCCTTTTGGAAAGCCATATTGTGGTGAAGGAGGTCTATATTATCATATATTTTTCATCTCTGTAGGTTAACCTTTGATACCCTGCCCAGCCCAATTTTAAATATTTCAGTATTTATAAAAGTCACTAATGTGACAGGTGCACACTTACGAGCCAATTTTTCTTGTGACGTGGTATTTGTCTCTAAACTCCTTCGGAAAATTGGGCTGCTCATCATCGGTCATATCCACAAACATAAAAACTGTTGGAGGAGAAAAGAAAAAAACTCAAGGAGAGTAAGGCAAAGCATAGAGGAAAAGAAAAAGCAGCATTGGACAGATTACACATTTACATTTTCTGCATCTAGGTGTCGATGTTTGTTTGCTTAGCAAACCCATAAAAGTGCATATCAGCATGTGGCATCAGTATATTAGCCTCTGGAATTAAGAGTGGGCGTCATTAGGATATTTACTGTGTCATTAGCGCATCAGTCTGCCATCAGCATAAGAGTGGCATCATTACTGTAAAAGCTTTTATCATTAATGTATCAGCCTGTCATTAGCATATGAGCTGTTAAATTAGTGTATTAGGTCATATCATTGTTGTAGCGTATTAGCCTGTATCAACAGAATATGAGCTGTCATTAGTGTATCAGTCTGTGTCATTAGAAAATAAGATGTCATTAGCATAAGAACGGCAACGTTAGTGTAAAAGCTTGTATCAGCCTGTGTTTTACAGCATAAGAGCTGTCACTAGTGTAACAGTCTGCATCATTTATTTACTATGTCAGACGTTTATCTGCTTGATGTTAGCATAAGAGCTGTATCATTAGTATACAAGCAACGTATCAGCCCGTGTCATTAGCATGTGAGTCACTACCATCACAGTCTGTGTCGTTAGTATATTTTCTGTCATATCAGCCTGTAAGTAGCATAGGAGCTGCATTATTAGTATTTAAGCTTGTATTGTTAATCAGCCTGTGATATAGCATATGGATGAATGAATGTCACTAGCATAACAGTCTGTGTCATTAGTGTATTTACAATGTCAGACGTTTATCTGCTTGTCATTAGAATAAGAGCTGTATCATTAGTTAATGTATCAGCCTGTGATATAGCATATGAATGAATGAATGAATGTCACTAACATAACAGTCTGTGTCATTAGTATATTTACTGTCATTAGTGTATCAGTCTGTCATTAACATATAAGTTGCATCGCTGTATCATTAGTGCCTGTTTGTGCTCTGTTATTAAAGTATCTGCCTGCATTGTGTTATCAACCTATTTGTCTGTGCTCTGTCATTAGTAGATCTGTCTGTGCTCGGTCATTAGTAGATCTGTTTGTGCTCGGTCATTGGCGTATCTACCTGCGCTGTGTCATTAACCTATATGTCTGTGCTTTGTTATTGCCGTATCTGTCACTGTATCCGATCTGTTATTAGTGGATCTGCCTGCACTCCTGCCGGCACCTGTAATACTCTACACACCGGGTGTACGATTTTTAAGCAGTTTTATTCTATCCAGCATTGTTCTTTTTATATTGAAAATAAATTTGTCAGAACTGCAGATCAGGTCTTCAGATTCTTTTTATTAAATAATATGTTTGAGAATGAGATGAATTTTTTGGCACCTACTCCATCCACATCTTACTTGCTCGCAGTTACTTCTGCGGGCAACTGAGAGACATCAATTTCACACAAGAACGTGAATGCAAATAACAACACTCAGAGCCCTTCTGCACAAACTGACCGCACGTTTCTATTTTACTGTGCCAGCTGAACCACTCAGTACTGAAGGAGGCACTAGAGGACAAATTTAAGCAGAATCTACTCTTCGCTCCTCTGCTTAAGAAAGTTAAAGTTAAGAAAGTACGCTGGCATGACAGTTACATGACAGTTTGGTCAGGATTGGCTGTTAATACAGTGCCCCTTGTTTTCATGCTCAGAATGGAGCTACATACTGCACTTCATTATCAACAGAATTGTGTTTTTTATGCACAAAATCTGCGTACACTGAAACGTTCAGGTTCATGTCCTTTCTTGAAGTATGTTCTAGTGCATACTATAAAATATAATCTTGCTGATGCCACTGTACACATGTGCTGGGTCGTTAGCCTATTAGCCTGTATCATCAGTACATTTGCTGGATGATTAGCGTTAACTGTTCCAGCAAGTGTTCATTCGCACCTTTGTGTTTTGGGTCTGCCAGCGAAACCACTGAGTTGTTGTTCAGAGGGAGTTTTTTGCCTTTTCCCACTTCCACATCATCAACCCAGGTCCCGTTCCCACTGAGGTCCTCCAAATAGACCAACTTGCCCTCCTATAACACATGGGGACAATGCCACTTACACAGATGTTGTCATATAAGGCTGTGTCAAAGCTTTATGTGTATCAATTCAGCCAAAAGTGAGACAGTCTTATCTGAAGTAAGGGCTGTTGTGTGAAAAAAGCGTATGGAAAAAAGATTTCAAGAGCTTTTCTTAGGCTGGCTTTTCATGAAACTTCAGTTGCTTGAATATTTCATGACACTATGTTGCATCTGAGTTGCATAAAGTATAGTCTCCTCCAACTTATCCGAAACTTGCGTGTAATAGTTGTGAGCGTCTCAACGCCATTAAACAGTCAGAACATTGATAAAGCATCATGTGATCATATCAAACAACAAACTTTAAATTAATGATTTTTCTGCATCAGCAGGCAAAAACATAAAAAAAAAAGATGATTTAAGGGCTGCTTGTGCCAGAGCTTACATTTCTTCTGTTCTTCTTCTCTGTTATCATGCTCTATACACAGAGGTTGCTAAATTAATACTTAGGTAAAAGTAAAAGTGCCTTTAAATAAATTTTTGGTAAAAGTACCAAAGTATCAGTTAAAAAAAAACAATTAAATACTGAGTACCTTATACTGAGAACTGTAGCAGAACTTGTTAGCATGTGCAGCATCTATCAGCACAGGGACTGAAGTTGGCACAACTTAGTCTTTGTATTTTTTTTATTATTATTATTATTATTTTGGTCTAAAATAAAAAAAGCTAACGCTACAAAGTCAGAGATGTGACCAATCACAAAGTAGTACAGATGCTTCCAACAACAAAATAATGAAATTAAGCATAAAAAAAAAGATTAAGTAACTAAATATGAACGACTGAAACTACAAAAACACCAAATGTGTTAAAATGTGTGAATCAAATGAACTGTTTGTTTAACTGCTTTAAATTATGCTTCATGCAACTCACAACATGCATGTCACCACATTAATACTTTTAAGCAGGTACCCTGAAAATCTTGAAGTGCCTCTTGCTGTAGGTCTTGTAGCGAGGCGATTCAAGAACTATGGGATCTTTGAAGGCATAGTCGCACCTGCTGTCCCTTCCAAAGGTGTAGCTGTTTTCCACGCAGTCTGTGAAAATAAAACATGCTTTATCATCACTGTTTCACACGTCTAGTGGCTTGACAACTCTTCTTAATCAAGTTATTAGGGCTGCAGATCACAGTCCTTTAAAGACAAGATTAATTAATGATAAAAGCCCTGGCAAACAGTACACTTACTTTGGACATTGAAGCCCCTTATAAGAGGCACCATGCGCCCCCAATATTTGGGCTCCGGCTCCTCAGGTTCTTCAGGGATCGAGGACAGGTCTGCCACTGGTACAGTGTCCACTGAGCTTAGCGTGCCGGAGCCTGAGGAGGACTGGCTGGCCGAGGTTGGACCAGAGGAGGAGCTGGACCCGGGCTGAGACTGGGTTTGAGACTGAGAGTGGGACTGGGAATGGCCACTCGGCCCAGCCTCCTCCGACATGGTAATTTGAAGGTCTGTAAATATGGGTGGATGACAGTGTAAAATCAGTATAATCACCATATTTTGTTACAGTTTTATCAAATACATTAAAGTGGTGTAAGAAAGTATGGATACACATGAATATCACAACATTCCGATTTCCATATAAATTAATAGTTTACTGCAATGCCTGATGGCAGGCAGTGGGTTTGTGCGGTGTTTAAATCCCTGACCGCTAGAAGGCAGCATTGCTATCTATAGTCTTAAAAAAAAAAGGTATTGGTTGACCCTTAGTGAACATTAGACAATGTTTTAAAATATGTCTGTTACAAAATAGATAAATAAATACATGAATAAATGTCTTAACACACATTGCATATTTATTTGTATTTTATTTGTTTTAAACAAATAATGTGAATGTAAGTGCATGCTTTATTATGCAACTTGTCATTATAGTAGGGAACTATCAGTCATAGGAACAGTCAGGTCAAACTGCAATTTCTCTAATGACCACAATTTTATACCTTTATTTTTAGTATTTTTTTAGTATAATTTTGTGTGTGTTTGTGTTTATGCTGTCTCTGCTGTTAAAATGAATTTGTAATAATTAATATTAATTAAAAAGGTCATGGCACTGATTCATTGCGTCAAGCCGGTAGCGCGATCTGATTGGTCAACAAACGCGGGCGGCACGTGTTTGAAAGTCGCGCCTCCTTAATCAATTTCTCCCAAACAGAACAAAACCAAAACCAGACCATTAATCGATTAATGGATCATCTTAGTTAATATTCTTCCGCTCTGCCACTTCAGTGTGACTACTAAAGACATGCGGAACAGTTCGCTTGGTGAAAGAGAAGAAAAACCGGCAGACAGTATTAAATAAACCGGAGCCCGTGATTATTAAAGTGCATAAGCGAGCATGAATTGATGACTGACGGGCTGTTAACCATGACATGCAACACATAAGCCGTGAACACAGTGTGTACGGTAAGAGCTTCTGCAGGTCAGCCGGCTGTGATGTTATGAGCCCTGAGCTAATAGGGAAACGCAGCCATTTTCTGCGGTTGTTCAGTGTTAAATTTAGTGCATGGCAGATGAAGGAGGAGAAAACGGATGAGGAACGCGATCATTTTGTTATTTGTGTACATATATAAAAATCCATACCGTGTTTTAAGGGTTTCAGTGGTTTAATTTGAACTCCAACTCGCAGCCCGGACACATGGATGAAACTCGCCGGATTCCTCCCATGGCGCGGCAGCCAATCAGATCATAGATCTACGCTCAAAGCGGAATGCTGGGAAATGTAGTTTACCTTCAAAAACTGAATCACGTAGCCCAACAATTAATTCAAATTGCTAAAATGAAAATGATTCTTATCAAAGAGGTTTGGCGAACATGTGACAACACAGAAAGGGCACAATGTAAAATGTAAATGTATGAATAAAAGGTCAAATTAGGCAAACTGGCTGACTTCATAGGGCTAGCGATGCCACAGCCGTCGTGGCTTTATGTACATAATAGTGTAAAATACTTGTATTAAATAAGTTATTAGTAAAAATTGGAAAGGGGATATACCCTGCAACACAGAGATACTAGACAGAACCCAGGTGACACTAGCACCTGCTCTTTAGGCCTCTAACCACGAGGAACATTTTTTAATTCTTCTTTAATTTTTTTCAATTTTAGATTTTTCTATATTATTTTTTATAATTTTGACACTTATCTGTTACTTATCTACTCTTCTTCTTGCATTCATTCTCCATTTAACTATGTATTCATTTTCTATTCATCTGGCAGCACAGTCCCTACATAGCAGTAGATTAGATGGGTTCTACCATATGAGGGAATTCTCCCCTCCCCAATGTTTAAGTTGGTTGGGCCCACGAGTCGTCTTTTCTGGAGCGGTCAAATTAAATATTGCAACAGAACAGCGCCGAGCGTCAGTCGGTGGTGACGGAAGGCAGAAGGAGGCCAGGTAAAAAAAAGAAAGGCGTTGGAAGAAGATGCTGCTAAATGTGAAATTAACAGACCTGTTTTCTGAAGGACAGAAACCAGCTGTAGCCGGTACACAGAGATATGGAAATAATTGCCAACTAATAATTGCCAACTAATTGCCAACTAATAATTGCCAAATAAATGTCAACTTAGCGTAGTCTATTTTTTAGAGCCCAATACACCTTTAATCACAAATATTCAGTTTAAAGCTGAAAATAATAAACGTAATTTAAAAGCGTAGTATATTAATAGCCGAACCATTTATGGAATGTTTTGTAGCTGCAGGAGTCAGTGACTACCGAAGGGACAGGCAGAGGATAGTCTAACAGTTATTTATACTCTGTATAATAAATAAATGTTATTTGTAATGTAAAGTATAACCTAGAGAATAGACGTGATATACATTAAATTGTGTTAAAGTTAATGTACACAGAGAAGGAAATCCATGTTTATAGACACCGTTATTAATAAGGTTGTAGAAACCAGTGCACTGCTTATAGGAGGCGTTTGATGCTGTAATCACTAAACATGCCTGTAGTGAAGCTACTTAAGAGTTTAGTGTAAACCCAACAATAGAGCTTCTCCTTGTTGGGAAGGAAAATGCTATTTTACTTTTAAATGATTTTCATTTCAACTTATAGCTCCTGTACAAAGGTAAAATACATTTTCATCCTTATTACATTTTTCACCTTTTAAATCTTTATCTGATTTAAATTTGAAGTAAACATATTTAAGTGAAGTGTTTTCTGCTAACTTACCAACATATACCTGAACTTATATCCAATATAAAGGCATTGTAAGAGCTAGCTGCTGATTCATTTATTCAAATTTCTCCTCTATGGAAAAAGTGGGCCGGATTTGGGCATGAAACTCCCGGACTGAAAAAGGGGCCCACTCCGGCCCAGGCCATTGGTGTCGGTAACACCACAGACCCTAAAAAAAGCTGAGCTGTTTACCTGATTGACAGGGCTATTAACACATCCTACCAGTAGTTTTAATGCTGCTGGTGTTTATTGACAAGGTGAATGTCTATTAACACATCCTACCAGTAGTTTTAATGCTGCTGGTGTTTATTGACAAGGTGAATGTCTATTAACACATCCTACCAGTAGTTTGAATGCTGCTGGTGTTTATTGACAAGGTGAATGTCTATTAACACATCCTACCTGTAGTTTTAATGCTGATGGTGCTTATTGATAAGTTGAGTAGAATTCCATGACTAGAAAATATAGACTTACATCGCGTGATGACCTGCCCTGTTGATGTTTATGATAGCACTGCAAACTCTTGTATTGGAAAGCTAGTCGATAACTATTAGGTAGTCTCCGCCCATTAGGTGAAACATGTCCTTGCCAACTTGTCATGAGGTTTAAGTGGCTCTGTAGGCTGCTAATAGCGGTGATGCTGACAAATCAAATCTCACATTGTTGCACAAACTGCTCTATGTCTCTGTGCATAAATGGCCAGTACAGATTATCTCTGGCTTTTCTTTTGCTCTTTTCAATGCCTTTACAATCTGCAATCTTTTGCTGTTTCTTTGGCAGTCTCCTCCCTTTTAGATTGAGAAACAGGTATCTGTACTCTGATAGAGTCAACATGGACTTGCAGGCCATGTTCAGTTGTCTTGTCAGTATTGGGCAAGCTGGCTCTGCTCAGTGCATCAGCCACCACAAGGTGTTTCCCAGAGAAGCTTGAATGTATATGGCTATTAACGGCTTGTGATCTATTTCCAGTACCTCGGATTTACCATAGATGTACTCATAAAATTTTGGCAAGCAAATGCTGTTCCTAGTGTCTCCTCAATATCAATATGCCGCCGTGATGGAATTTGCCTCTGGAGACCACCTAATACAGCTCCAAGACAATCTTTTGAAGCATCAGTGGATATCTTTAGTGGCTTTTTTGGCTCATAGAATCTCAACACAGGATCTTTACTGAGTGTTTCCTTCACCCATTCCCATTCTTTGGTGTGGGTATGAGTCCACTGCCACAGCAAATTCTGCATATCTCTTGTGTTTGTTGATAGATTTGGAAGACATTTTTCCATGTAGTTGACTAACTCTAGTGCTGTTTAGAGTTCTGTCTTGCTACTTGGAGCTGGCATGTCAGTTACTGCCCAAATTTTCTCTGGATTAGGTTGGACTCCTGCTTTTGACAATTTGTCCAAAACAATATGCCTATATTGGGAGTTGGTTTGTTATTGTATATTCTTAATTCTATCTTTTTATTTTGCACTTTACTTTCAATCTGTGAAGATCTTTAGCTGGCAAGACGTTTAACTGCGCTCCTGTGTCTAATTTGAATGGAATTTCAACTCACATCTATATGCACGCAATTTATCCCTCTTTATTATTTGTCTCTCCAGCAGCTACAGTTCCAATAAGGAATACAGTATCATCATCAGAACATTCCTTTACTGTCTATACTTTCATCTTTATGTAACAAAATTTCGCAAAGTGATTCTTTCTGCCCCATTTAGGAGTCTTTCCCATAAGCTCGGCAATTCCTTGGTGTATGTCTTGTACCACATCTATCACAGTTGTTATGTTTGGATTTCTGCTTCTTCTTTGCCCTTTGCTCTTGTGAACTTCTGCACAGTGTTTACTCCTGCTCTTTCTGTTTCATTTTCAAATGTCTTCTGATGCTTGGTATTTTCTTATGTCTGGCAGAGAGAGAGGTATGTTTTTCCAAAGTCATGTCTTTTTATTTGAACAAGTGCATTCTCACTTTTTAGTCCCATACTCCATATTTATCAAATTTGTCTGTCTAAAAAAAAACAAGTGTTACACACAGCGATATACACAGCTTCCTTCCCTTCCAGTCCGAGTGCAGGCAAATAGACCTCAAAACTCTATTTAAAAACTTTCCAGTTATCATGTACATTTCCTGTCAACTTCAACTCGTCCGGTGGTTTGATAGAATTCACGCCTAAACATCTGCACACACCGATATCCAAATGTACAAGTTTTATTAGTGACATCGTTGCACATAGAACCAGTGCGTTTTTACTGGCACCTAGTGGCTGATATCAGTACATCAGGCGCACTGAGCACACTGATTAGAAATGCTATCTTTGGAAATGTACTGTAATATACCCCCACACGCCCACCATGCAAGTTGACATAATACAGAACTTTTCTTTGGAAAAGATTATTTGTAACATTATACAGAAATAAACATTGGTTAAAAAGCTGTAAATGTTATACGGATCTTTGTGTTCTCTGTATGAATAAACATCTAACACAATACTAAACTCCATAAGACTTTCATACCAGTTTATTTTACCTTATAAACACCATGAACATAGACATGGAGGGAGAATATTCTGAGGATGTCACAGCGTGATTGTGACGTCACTGAAGAGCACTTATAAAAGCAATTGCATGCCGCCGTAGGCCATCAGTCTGTGGTACGCGCGTACTGTTGAGCAACAGAACGCTGTTCTCTGACGTACGACCAGACCAGATCATCATGTGGAAGAAAGCTTGGACTGTAAGTGTTTCCTTCACTGTATGGTGACGTCACATTCGAATCCTGGCTCTTTTTACAGCCCCATCTCCCTTCACTGTATGGTGACGTCACATTCGTCACCTGGCTCTTTTTACAGCCCCGTCTAGTAGTGAATGTTCGAACCTCCGGCGTTCTTAGGTGACGTCACTGCACGAATGCTATGCGCTGCAATCTGGCCGCTCTGATTGGTGGAACTGGCTCTAATACGATACCAACAATGACTGTCGTTGGTATTTCTGTTACGGTTCTGTGGATTAACCAGCAACAAACATTCCACTCCGTTGTTTACTGTAACGTCACGTTTTAAATCAGACCAACTGTACATACTACAATACTCGCTCCTACCGACCTCACAATCAAGTCAGCTTTTCGGCCAGTTTTCCTGTTCCATATTAAATTGTGCAGCACGTTCTTTCTGTTCTGCTACACCATTTTAGGTGGAACAGAAGAACTGGCGAGTAAGCTGACTTCAGCGCTGGGCTGACAACTCTCCGCACTGACGGGGAGACCCCCGCAATTCAGTGCGATCCCCCGCCAAACTTTTATTTTCTCCCGCAATCCTATTCAAGTACATTGAACTAATTGTCTGATCCAAGTAACTAAGTAGCTAATTGGATGATAGCAGGCGGTGAGTCTAGCTGATTGGTTGTTAACAAAGAGCTGTTCCACCCACTGCACGTCCCTGAAATAACGGCTACGCTTTTTACGCTTTTTTAAATGTGTGACAAGACTCAACGTTGTTGGGCGTTTCTAGCTGACTGGAACTGAAATTCCGCTGATGAGAAAATAACAGTGACAAACGTGACAAGCACCTAGTTAAGCAACTTAACGACGTATTTTTTTACATATCTTTTTCTAACAATCGGACTGCTGGCCTATATATGACAGAAGGTATGATTAACTTGCTATTAAACGCTGGTTAACACTAACATTAGCTTCACAGAAGAAAGACGTTTGGTAGCAGGTTTCCATTCTCTGGTTACTGGACGAGCTTCTTACTCGAACTTTTCGGTCCACGTTGCTATTGGCGGGTTTTAAGAAAATGTTCTTAATAACACAAACGACGCAAACACAGACAGTTTGAGAGTCTATAAGCGTGTTCTCCGCCTGGCTCGGTACGGTGCATGCCGGCTAGTTTTTTAGCTTCACGATTACATACGACTTTACAATCTCGCAGTGCGGGCGGCTGCAGGCTTAATGACCTCAGAGCTTAATTGGTTAGAAGCTCCGCGGACACATATCATGTTTGATTCTTTTCATTGTAATATATGTATTATAAGTATTATAAGATATGATAATATACCTGTGTGTCAGAACACCTGATTAATATAAATACATTATTATTCTCTACTGTAGGCTAGAGAAACTGTGCCAGAAGAACACAGGGCACGTTCAGCTGGCAGAATCCTACCACGTAAGTAATATGAGAGATTAAAATGTTATTGTCATGAAATAACTGCTGTTTACTTACTGACAATTTACAGACAATAGTGTTGTTTTTATAGAGTTAGGAGTTTTTAATGTGTATTATCAGTGTCAGCTTCTGGGATAATGAAGCATAAATAAAAGCAATGTTAATATTTTAACTCTAATTTTGGCTTTTACCCACAGTTCTTTGCTGTGCAATAGTGGAGGATGTGAGTGAGGCGGACATGTCTCCTTATGGGAGTGTGTGTTCTGTGGCAGAGGTGCCAGGAAACGTAAGTACAATGTTTATAAAATTTAAAAGCTAAAACTTTGAAGGTATAAAATGTGGCTTTCAGAGAATTTATGTACTTTAATACCTACATCAGCTACAGTTCCCTACTGATGATTACTGATGCACTCATTTGTTTCTTTAAATTCTATATTCTATATGAACTGGCTGTTCTAATTATCCAGACCACCAGAAGGCCACTCTACAGCCGCTGCGGATTCCGGTTCCCAAAAATCCGGATTCCAAAGCTGAGCTTAAAGGTATGTCTTTTTCCTGTTTTTTAAATAGACTTTGGTACATGTCCCATATGGAAGAAACAGGTGTATATACTGTATACCTGTTTATATTGAAATATATGAATACAACTTGCTTATCCAGCATTTCTGCTCACTTAACAGCACTTCCAAGACAACAAAATATTTGTTTTAACAATTCTTCTCCTGAAAACACTCTTTTCTATTTTTAGTAGTGTGTAATTCCACACAATGTAACTGCTGCTTTGCTCAAATCATGTAAAAAACAGGAAACCTAAAATGGAAAATAATGCAATAATGATGTGTGTGATGTTAAAAAACATGTGCTGAATACATTTGACTGTGCCAATTTTAAAATATTTAAATGTGAAAATATTATGCAATATGTGCACATAACATAGTTACATTTACAGCTATGAAACATGACTGTCAGTCATATGTAGAATATTTCAAACTTCACACATATTATATGCTGACGTACATTTCTTTTGTGTATACGTGGAAGTGTATGTGCTCAGATTGTTCACATTGGTTTGTTTTTCTTTTTAAAGAGAAAGAAAGTGCGGCCGATGGATGTCGTCCATGCCTCCTCCACCTGGTAACTATCTTAGCGTTACTCTCTTTTTCACAGATTTGTCTCTAAGTAGGTCGGTTAATTAGTATTACATACTTTTAAGCTTTTGCAGAGTTCTTAAAGATTTTATTTATTGAGGCCTCTGATATTTGACAGCATGGTGCAAAACACAGTCAGGTTGAAAAGTTAAACTGTTCTGCTGCATCACCTCCAGCATCTCTCTGCCCATAGAACTTTGAGATGCTCATCCTTGATGCTCAATCTTTCTCTCTTGCAGAGTCCTGAACTTTCTTCGGTGTGCCATCCACCAGTGCTCCAAAAAGCCCACCCACCTCCCACATCCTGCAGCCCCCAATGCGTGGAGCGCGGATGTCAGAAAGTAGAGCAGCAGTAGCTCCTTGAGTGGAAGCACCACAAATGGAAGCACCTCGACTGGAAGCACCTGCTAAATTTCTTAATCTTTAATTTATTTAATTTAATAATAAATAATCATTTAATTTAAGTAGCTATTTTAATGACACATATGAAACACCTACTTCTTCTGTACATACAGCAGGTATCTGGATTTTTTAGCAACACACAAAGAATGAAGTAAGATAGCTCACTATGGGTTTACCTATGATAAATTTACCTCATTTTCACATGTTGCAATGGACATAGTAGAGCCCTTAACAAGAAGTCAGAGAGGTTTCCGCTGTATACTCACAATATGTGCTTACTCCACCCGGTACCCGAGGCTTTCGCAATGAAGAAAGTTAAAACACAGCAGCTGGTTAATGCACTAATTCAGTACCTTTCCAGAGTAGGCATACCAAGTGAGATTATTACTGATATTACTTTATTACTTTACTTTATTACTTTATTATTATTATTAAAGTGTGGTTTGTTTGTATTGTTGTTATTTTTGTAAAACAAGCATATACGAGCTTAATAACAGAGTCAAACCTCTTAGTAGCTGCAGTCATCGCCGTCTGCTATTTCTTAAATAAAGGATGTGATCCAGATAGAAATCTTGAACATTTTAACCCGTTGTCAGTTGAATAATAATTTGAGCACCTGTAAACATATGAGCCGGACATGTATAAAGTGCCTAAAGAGAAATAATCGCTGAACTATAGCTGTTACTAGTTGTGTAAAAGTAAGTAAAAAAAATTAAGTAGATACGAGCAATCACATTCAGCTCTACAGCATATAATATTGAGTAAATATAAATAAAATCCTTAGTCAAAACTATTTTAAAACATTGAGTAGGTGCAAGGTAAAAAAATGACAACAAAAAATATGCTAAATGTTTTTTTTATTCAATGCTACTAATACTGGACTTACCAGCTATCAAAATGTACTTCATTTTTTAACTGTATTTAGCTTTTCCTCAATAAGGATTTCACATTAATTTATCTAAAGAAATCAAGTGTAAATAAAGCAACTGTACACACATTAATATTTAAAACATCTATTCCATCATCAATGTAACACATGGCATTTAATTCAACCTGGTATTTTTGAAAATGCAATATGTAGAAAAGTATAGTAAGGTGAATTGAACTTGGCCATCTTAAATATAGATGAAATACACCAACAGCAACGGGTCAAAACACCATACAACAGCAAAAAGTGAGCAAAGCCCGTTTGAGATGAATGAAAATCTCAACTTTGATTACACAGTAATAAAACCATTACTGTAGAACTTTATATAGCCTAACTTAACTACTTCTTGTTTTGAAACTTCATATGTAAAATGCTATGTAAACAAATGGCTCAACTGAATAGCACATGACTGAAACCAATGACTGTAGAAAACCTGGAAAGCTCACCTTCTCTCAAAAGCAAAGCTTGTAGCTGACAGCAGAATTTAAAGGAGAATTCCGGTGTGAAGGTGGTGATCCTCAAAAACTCTGCACTGACCTGAGAGAAAGATAAGAAGAATAAAAAAAATTAGTGACAAAATATATTATAATTTCCATCTAGCAAAAACTGACATCCATATAACTTTGGATATGACATAAAACTATGACACATGTAAGGTTTAGATCAGCTGCACAACTTTATTTTGCTCGGTGAAAATAGTCCTGATAGGTGTAGTTATCAACACAGATCAGCGACCCCGTGTCTCTCTCCCTCCCTCCCTCCCTCTCTCTCGTACCTAGCATACTGAGCTACATGTTTAGCTGATATTAGCGCTGGAGATTTAGTGAAAACTACGCCCGTCTGTGGCATGAGACATGCTGCCTGATAGCTAGTGATGTGTTGGTCGTGAGCGAGCTCTTTAAGCCGACTCTTAAGTGAACGGTGGAAATCGGCTCCCGAATCTAACAGGCAGAAACGGTAAACTGCTGAGCTGAACGAGTCGGTTCCTCTTGATGTGCTTATCCAACTGATCTCGGTTCAGAGCCGGAATGTCCAATGTTCGTTTCTAGGCACAGCACTCGGCGTGGGCTGTAGTCTGATGGTGGCAGAGGACCATCAGACTACATTACCTAATTTATTACTGCACTTACCTTTTTTACCTACAGTCAGGTTGTATAGTATAGTTTTGTATTCATATGTTCTTGTATATTCTTTTGACTATTGGAATTCTTTATTCTTCTTTATATACCTTATTGTTTCTTGTACTGTGTTTTGTACTTAGTTTTGGTCCTGTGTAACTGCTACTGGCTCCTAAATTTCCTTCTGGATCAATAAAGTCTATCTATCTATCTATCCATCCATCCATCCATCTGACACCTCGCTGTTCACTGAGTGAAAATACTGGTGGGTTGGGAGTCCGCCCGGCGTTCACTCTAGCTAGCGCTGCCGCTCCCGCGTACACATTTTACTAGCTGCATAACATTTTGCATGATTTGTATGTTCAGGTCCTTGTCTTCTATGACATATTTGTCTAGGGTTAGGGTTAATGACAGTATAAATGACAGCCCTTTGTGCGAATTTAAACCCAGTTAACCAAGCTAGCTATACTACAAGCTGAAGCTCCAGTCGGAGTAGGACCCCACGAGACGTTTACCGCTAGAATCCGGTCGTTTAGCTTACTTCACCGCACTGAGGCTAAAGTTCCGAAGCGCAACGGCCTATACTCTACTCCCCCCTCTCCTCTCTTTTAAACTTGATCCCCACGCTTCTGGAGCTCTGTTCTTTTCTCCAGACAACGAAAAGAATCAATAAATAGCCAAAGTCACGAAGTTTCGACCAGCAGGACCTGCCAAACGTAGAAAGTAGTTAGCTAAGCTAATGCTAGCTAACGTTACTGAAAAAAACTGGCTGCGACAGTATTCGAAAAATCACTAACCGTAAAAGTTATGTATGCACGAAGATAAGAACAATAGGAACTTTTGCTAGCTGCTTACTTACTCTCCTTCTCAGCATTGCTGTCCTCCTCAGCAGAAGCACCTCTCTCTTCACGCGTTTTTGTTAATGCCGTTCACGTCGTGATGTTTAACTTAACTTACTCAATTTCTTTGTTGTAAAAGAAAATGAAATATTCAGTGAAAATAAATAATAACTGTAGTTATTAAAACTGATCAGTTTAATAACTCATATCTCAGATATTTTATTTCGAATGTGCCAAAAATATTAACCACGTTCTAAAAATCTAATTTGTTAGTTCACTACTATTTTTTTTTAAATAAACGTAAATATTATTTTTCAGAATGCTGTTGCTAAGGACCGCACGCAGCTCCGCGACGTCATGTCTGTTTACAAACTCTGAAGGGGTCGATAGCGTCCCTTTAACAGTTAACACAAGGGTTATTGTATTCAGCCTCACCAGAGACATGAAGTAAAGTTACTTTGAACACTATATGAGCTACCTGGATACTCTGAGGCTCTCTCTGAGGGCTTTCCCTCCTCCTCCCTTCACTGAAGTAGCTCCACACATAACTCCGTTTACGCTCTGCCATTGCATCTACAGACTGACTGACTGACTGAGCAGCGTGTCGCTACGCTTACGAATCACGCACTTACCCAGGTGGAAGAAAAAGTAGTTCTCACCAACCACATATCATTTAGACAAGATCTCAATAGTTTAGTTACTTTCCACTGTGTTCCTGTTAATGATATACATTACCTCAAATTACTAAAGTATCAAAAGTATCGAGATTTTAGAGCATAAAGATCTGGTATTGGAGGTATCGATATTTCAGTATCATAGTGTTCAGCTGACTCCTCTGTTTGCAAACGGTTTCTAAAGACTTATCTTTTAGAGGTGTGCTGTACTGCAAAATGTTGTATCAATCAATCAACCTTTATTTTCACTCGGGAGTACATTGGGGGAGACACTCACTTACAATGTCGCCGAGCATTACAATTGCTAAACAAAAAGACATTGAAATTAAATTAAAATTCATTTTAATGAGTACTTAAAATGTAAAAGAAACAATAAGAAAAGACCAAAAAATAAGTTAGATAAATTGTAAAAGAAAAACAAATAAAAATTGCATGAAAAACTAAAATCAGGAAAAAAGTTAAAAAAAAAAAAAAGTAAATTAAATAGATATAAATGTAGTAGAAATATAAAATAGGAAAAGTAAAAATAAAAAGTGATATCATAGCCATATTTCATAATGATTTTTTTTTTTTTTATTCGTAAGGTATGGTTGGTTTGTATTGTTATTTTCATAAAACAAGCAAAGAATCAAATCTCTTAGTAGGCCGCAGTCATTGCCGTCTCCTATTTCATTAAAAAAAGGATGTGTAGATAAAAAGCTGTTGCCAGATGAATTCAAGCATCAGCTTCGCGACATCATGTTTGTTTATAAAGTTTGAAGGGGTCGACAGTGTCCTTTTCACAGTTAACTCAAGGGTTATTATATTCATCCACATACCACCAACAATGTACAACTACTTTCACCTCTAGACATGAAGTAATGTTACTTTAAACAATATAAGAGCTACCTGAAAACCCACTCTCTGAGTGACTCTCTGAATGGACTCTTGTAGAGACGTCTGTCTCTGAGCCGGGGGTCTTGGTCTTTCTAAGAGGTTTCCCCCCTCATCCCTTCATGTCTTTTGTAGCTTGGAGTTCTGTTTTTCATGTTTAATACGTGTTTATATTAATTTGTGGTGTTGCCTCTTTCTCTCTGTCTTGCCTTACTACAACTGTTTGCTCAGTCACATGACAGCACAACAAGGCGCGGAGTGGTAAAATCAGCGAGTACCAAATGTAGAGAAGAGAAAAACCTCAAGGCTGGATTATTGCAATGCATTATTGTCAGGATGCTCCAGCAGGAACCTGAATAAAGTTCAGTTAGTTCAGAACGCTGCAGCTAGAGTACTAACTAAAACCTGGAAAATCCATCACATCAGTCCAGTTTTATCAGACCTCCAAACCTGAACTAACCTTGTTTTTCTTTCTCCTTCTTTCTGAGGTAATAACCGCCCACCTGTCCTGCCGAATACTGTTGGAGGACAGACCACCAGTACCCCCTTGTTACCTTGTAACCTCTTCATCTATGTCATCTGCTGCACCTCGATTGCATTACTGTATCATCCAGATGTAGCACGTGTGCAGCTTCTCTCCTTTTAGTTCATTTTGTTTATAATCAGATCTGTCAGAGTCACCAGCTGCACTCTAAACGCCCCATATCCTCTATACTAACCCAAACCAGAACTAACTCTGTTTTTCTCTCTCTCTCTGAGGTAATAACCGCCCACCTGTCCCGTCGAATGCTGTTGGAGGCCCGACTGCCAGGGCCTCCTCGTCACCTGGCACCAAACAGCTCTCCTCTCTCTGCTACACCTTGACTCCTCTGTGCTAACCCAAACCATAACTAACTTTGTTTTTCTCTCTCTCTCTCTCTCTCTCTCTCTCTCTCTCTCTGAGGTAATAACCACCCACCTGTCCCGCCGACCCACCTGCACCCCCTCCCCCCCTTCACCTGGCTCCAACCAGCTCTCCTCTCCATTTGTGCCATTTGCTCCACCTTGACTGCATCACAGTATCACCCACCCGATGTAGCACCTGTACAGCTTCTAAAGCTTTTACCTTCAGACTCAGCTTTAGTTTATAAACTTTAAGTACTGTTCGACCAGAGGAGGATGGGTCTCTCCTTGTGAGTCTGGTTCCTCCCAAGGTTTCTTCCTCCAGTTAAGGGAGTTTTTACTTCCCACTGTTGCCTCTGGCTTGCTCGCAAGGGATAAATTGTTGTGATTTCATGTTTTTCATGCTTTAAAATTCCTGTAAAGCTGCTTTGTGACAACACTGTTGTAAAAAGCGCTATACAAATGAACTTGACTTGACTTGAAATAGACAATAAAATATTGATCCCATCATGCTAGTATCAATCCAATACTAACATTGGTATCGATAATATCGATATTTGGATCGTTCTGCACAACCCTAATACCTTTCATAGGTCTCATTCTTTCTCGGCGTGCAATATTCATCACATTTGTCTGTTACTGCTGAAAATGTTTCATTTTCTTCCTCTGTGAACACAAAAGTTATACACATCTTTCGCTTGTCTTCCCTCCCTTCCAGTCCGAGTGCAGGCAAATGGAGCTCAAAACTCTGTTTAAAAACCTTCCAGTTCTCATTGACATTTTCTGTCAACTTCAACTCATCTGGTGGTTTGATAGGTTAAAGTTAAAGGGACTGTTAAAAGTTAACTGTTAAAGGGACGCTATTGACACCTTCAGAGTTTATAAACAGTCATGACATCGCGGAGCTGCGAGCGCTCCTTAGCAACAGCATTCTAAAAAAATAATTCGAGCATCAGCTTCGCGACATCATGTTTGTTTATAAAGTTTGAAGGCTTTATGAACTCATTTTACTCATTTTATTGTAAAATATTGTTAGAAATTCAGCCCTTAGAAATCAGAAGTAAGGAGACCTTTAGCGTTGACTTGAGTTTATTGACACACACAGGAATGGCTCAGTCAATCAAAACCAGTCGGTTAGCGGTCGAATAACGTGCATTCAGAAGCATACACGGACACAGCTTAGGTCATCGGTCTGTTGCCGCTCCAGTCTCTTGATGTCCAGTCTAGTACATCTCGGACTCAGCCTAACGGACTCAAGTCCAGTCTGATAAGGCTTAAGATGGCTATAACTGTACAGAATAGGACAATCCATAACATTATAGCCAGTGGTTAGATCTGTTAAAGATGTTACTTCGCAATGCACTGTTCCTGCAGAACATCTTGAGGATCTTGAGTAGTTTTCTTCTACACAGTGATGTGTCATTGCAGTTTGAATTTTGCAGGATCAGTTCTGAAATTCCTGTCCACAAGAAGTCCACAGCAGGCCCTTGGTTCTTCATAGCGTACGTGCAAAGTGTCAACATGTTCATGCCATGCTTGAGCAGAAGCACCATCGGGCTCCAGTTAACCTGTAATACAAAAAAGATATACTTCCGCAGTAAACTGTTCATCAGTGTTTGGAAGTTATTTATTACTAATCACGTTGTCTGCTATTCCCCTGTAATTGTCCCTCAGAGGGGGCTGGTATGGTTACACACAGTGCGTTGAAATCTTCACCTCCAGGGGCGGCCCCCATGTCCTAAAAAACATGGTTCTTCCCTGAGGCTCTGTGCTTCACCCACCCCCTCTCAAACGGTCCCTACGACTCAGTTTTGGGTTGCAAACGCAACCTTACAGTGAGAAACATATAACCATGTTTTCTTTATCCTCACAGATAATGACTGCATCACAGCAGAATCAACATGCAGCCTCTCCTTATGATTCTAAAGACCCTTCTCAACATGTTTCCTCACCATGACGTTTTGGCCTAAAATCATTATATGAATACCTTCAGCTCTAATGTATTAGCACTGTTTGGAACTGATTTTACTTCCTCTCAAACTTAGAAAAATCCAACAAACAGTTTTTCTACAACATTATAATCCAAACCCTGTGTTTGTTTATTAAGGTAAAAAGTAATGCTTTAAATGTAACTAGTTTTCTCCCTTTGGTCCAGACACCATCTGGACTAATTTTGATCTGAATTCAGCCAAGTCAATTCCCAGTTCAGACTATAGCTATGTTACTTTTAAGCAGATTGTATAGTGGTTTTAAAATAGCAGTGTAAGAATTACTCAAGGCCTACAGTAGTTACATAAGCCTAAAAACATAGAATTGTTGTAGGTAACAACAATATGTTATCAGAGCTTTTCACAGTCACATTTCTCTAAGTAGTGTACACAAGCACAACAACTGAACAAGTTTATCCTGTTGCTTGCGAACAAAATCAAAACAACAATAAGATATTTCTTAGCTAACTCAACTAACATTACTACAGAGATAAGCTAAAGCAGCAGATCATCTCAGTTAAAACCAGGAGCAGATGAAACTGTGGATAAATCTGTGACTCTTTCTATGGCTTTGCTTGCCAAATATAGCTGTTCTGTGAGTCTGTGAATGGTCATGAATATTAAAGATAACTGCTCCTGTGGAATTTCATGAAATGGGTTTTCTACTGAGCTCTCCTGTGAAATTCCCCCAAAGGGATTTCTTGCTGAGCTCCCCATCATCTGCATGGCTTTTATGACAGACCCTTGCCCAATGACCAGGTTTATGACAGTAGTGACATTCAGAGGACCTGTCTTTCTTCAGGTCAAGCTCATTTTTAAGGTCTCCCTATTTAGTTTCACGCAGAGCTTTAACTTCACCTACTTTGTTAAGTACCTCCGAGGATATGATTGTCAATGGCCTCATTTGAACTGGCCTTGTAACAGGGGCTTCATCACTATTGTGTGACCCATGCTCAGATTTCTCCTCAGAGGATAAATGGCTACTGTCATCAGAATGGTCAGTCTCACCCATGCAGACTGCAGTCAATCCTGGATAAAGTCTGACCGATGCCAGAGGATCTTCATCCTGTCCATGTGGGGTGACTACAGGTGGAGGACATTTAGTTTTAGTTTTACATTTGCTATGTTCCTATTCAGCATCTATTAATGGACAGTGAAGGTTTTCACATGCTTTCAAGGCGGTATTAGTAGCTCTTTTATGCTTCAGTATTGTTTAATGACAAAGACATTCCTTAACAGAATTGTGCCTGATGCCATACCCCAAAGCGCTTTTACATTCCACAAGAGACCATTCTCTATTAGTAAAAAAAAACATTGGATGAAAAAAATTGAGATGTTTTTTGCTCTTTTATGTGTCTGTTAACTCTATCAACCAGTACCTTTTCAAACGCAACCTCAGTCCATTCAGGCATTTCAGTTCCACCCTTAGATAATGTGCTTTTTCTATAGTTAAGAGGTTTCAATAAGTCTTTACTGAGCAGTTTGGCCTTTAGAAGTCATGGTGAGTTAACAAGCTAAGACAAAAACACAATCAGTGTTCCTGTACTAGGATAACTCAACGTTCTGTCATTGTCTGCAAGCATAACAGTTACAGAACATTGGTCTTGCCAAAATACTAGTGTTTTCTAACAAAACAAAACTTTCCTAGATAGCTAAGAGTAATATTAGGTGACAAAAAGCAGATTTCAGAAAACAAAAACCGCTAGGCTTCTAATAGTGACAAGTAAACTTCACTCAGAGCGTAGAAGATAATAGTCACAAAGGCCTAGGTTTTTACCAGTGACAAACAGTAAACTTCTCTCAGTTTAAAGAAAATAACAGCCACAAAACACTAGGTTTTAGCAGTGACAAACAGTAAACGTCCCCCAGTTTAATGTATATGTATCTAGATAATATACCTCATTGTGTCAGAACGCCTTATGAATATGGAGGACATTATTATTCTCTACTGTATGTAGGCTGGAGAACCTTTGTCAGAAGTTCAGCAGGATGTTTCTACCATTACATGTTGACCTGGATCACGTACAGCTGGCAGAATCCTACCACGTATGTAATATGATTAAAATGACCATAAAAAAATAACTATAAACTTTCCAATTCTCATTGACATTTCCTGTCAACTTCAACTCGTCCGGTGGTTTGATAGAATTCACGCCTAAACATCTGCACACATCGATATCCAAACGTACAAGGTTTTATTAGTGACATCGCTGCACATAGAACCAGTGCGTTTTTACTGCCATCTAGTGGCTGATATCAGTACATCAGGCATACTGAGCACACTGATTAAAAATGCTATCTTTGGAAATGTACTGTAATATACCCCCACACGCCCACCATGCAAGTTGACATAATACTTCTTTGGAAAAGATTATTTGTAACATTATAAAGAAATAAACATTGGTTAAAAAGCTGTAAATGTTATACGGGTCTTTGTGTTCTCTGTATGAATAAACATCTAACACAATACTAAACTCCATAAGACTTTCATACCAGTTTATTTTACCTTATAAACACCATGAACATAGACATGGAGGGAGAATATTCTGAGGATGTCACAGCGTGACGTCACTGAAGGGCACTTATAAAAGCTGCTGCATGCCGCGGTAGGCCATCAGTCTGTGGTACGCGCGTACTGTTGAGCAACAGAACGCTGTTCTCTGACGTACGACCAGACCAGATCATCATGTGGAAGAAAGCTTGGACTGTAAGTGTTTCCTTCACTGTATGGTGACGTCACATTCGAATCCTGGCTCTCTTTACAGCCCCATCTCCCTTCACTGTATGGTGACGTCACATTCGAATCCTGGCTCTTTTTACAGCCCCGTCTAGTAGTGAATGTTCGAACCTCCGGCGTTCTTAGGTGACGTCACTGCACGAATGCTATGCGCTGCAATCTGGCCGCTCTGATTGGTGGAACTGGCTCTAATACGATACCAACAATGACTGTCGTTGGTGTTTCTGTTACGGTTCTGTGGATTAACCAGCAACAAACATTCCACTCCGTTGTTTACTGTAACGTCACGTTTTAAATCAGACCAACTGTACATACTACAATACTCGCTCCTACCGACCTCACAATCAAGTCAGCTTTTCGGCCAGTTTTCCTGTTCCACATTAAATTGTGCAGCACGTTCTTTCTGTTCTGCTACACCATTTTAGGTGGAACAGAAGAACTGGCGAGTAAGCTGACTTCAGGGCTGACAACTCTCCGCACTGACGGGGAGACCCCCGCAATTCAGTGCGATCCCCCGCCAAACTTTTATTTTCTCCCGCAATCCTATCCAAGTACATTGAACTAATTGTCTGATCCAAGTAACTAAGTAGCTAATTGGATGATAGCAGGCGGTGAGTCTAGCTGATTGGTTGTTAACAAAGAGCTGTTCCACCCACTGCACGTCCCTGAAATAACGGCTACGCTTTTTAAACGCAGCATGTGTGACAAGACTCAACGTTGTTGGGCGTTTCTAGCTGACTGGAACTGAAATTCCGCTGATGAGAAAATAACAGTGACAAACGTGACAAGCACCTAGTTAAGCAACTTAACGACGTATTTTTTTACATATCTTTTTCTAACAATCGGACTGCTGGCCTATATATGACAGAAGGTATGATTAACTTGCTATTAAACGCTGGTTAACACTAACATTAGCTTCACAGAAGAAAGACGTTTGGTAGCAGGTTTCCATTCTCTGGTTACTGGACGAGCTTCTTACTCGAACTTTTCGGTCCACGTTGCTATTGGCGGGTTTTAAGAAAATGTTCTTAATAACACAAACGACGCAAACACAGACAGTTTGAGAGTCTATAAGCGTGTTCTCCGCCTGGCTCGGTACGGTGCATGCCGGCTAGTTTTTTAGCTTCACGATTACATACGACTTTACAATCTCGCAGTGCGGGCGGCTGCAGGCTTAATGACCTCAGAGCTTAATTGGTTAGAAGCTCCGCGGACACATATCATGTTTGATTCTTTTCATTGTAAAATATGTATTATAAGTATTATAAGATATAAGATAATATACCTGTGTGTCAGAACACCTGATTAATATAAATACATTATTATTCTCTACTGTAGGCTAGAGAAACTGTGCCAGAAGAACACAGGGCACGTTCAGCTGGCAGAATCCTACCACGTAAGTAATATGAGAGATTAAAATGTTATTGTCATGAAATAACTGCTGTTTACTTACTGACAATTTACAGACAATAGTGTTGTTTTTATAGAGTTAGGAGTTTTTAATGTGTATTATCAGTGTCAGCTTCTGGGATAATGAAGCATAAATAAAAGCAATGTTAATATTTTAACTCTAATTTTGGCTTTTACCCACAGTTCTTTGCTGTGCAATAGTGGAGGATGTGAGTGAGGCGGACATGTCTCCTTATGGGAGTGTGTGTTCTGTGGCAGAGGTGCCAGGAAACGTAAGTACAATGTTTATAAAACTTAAAAGCTAAAATTTTGAAGGTATAAAATGTGGCTTTCGGAGAATTTATGTACTTTAATACCTACATCAGCTACAGTTCCCTACTGATGATTACTGATGCACTCATTTGTTTCTTTAAATTCTATATTCTATATGAACTGGCTGTTCTAATTATCCAGACCACCAGAAGGCCACTCTACAGCCGCTGCGGATTCCGGTTCCCAAAAATCCGGATTCCAAAGCTGAGCTTAAAGGTATGTCTTTTTCCTGTTTTTTAAATAGACTTTGGTACATGTCCCATATGGAAGAAACAGGTGTATATACTGTATACCTGTTTATATTGAAATATATAAATACAACTTGCTAATCCAGCATTTCTGCTCACTTAACAGCACTTCCAAGACAACAAAATATTTGTTTTAACAATTCTTCTCCTGAAAACACTCTTTTCTATTTTTAGTAGTGTGTAATTCCACACAATGTAACTGCTGCTTTGCTCAAATCATGTAAAAAACAGGAAACCTAAAATGGAAAATAATGCAATAATGATGTGTGTGATGTTAAAAAACATGTGCTGAATACATTTGACTGTGCCAATTTTAAAATATTTAAATGTGAAAATATTATGCAATATGTGCACATAACATAGTTACATTTACAGCTATGAAACATGACTGTCAGTCATATGTAGAATATTTCAAACTTCACACATATTATATGTTGACGTACATTTCTTTTGTGTATACGTGGAAGTGTATGTGCTCAGATTGTTCACATTGGTTTGTTTTTCTTTTTAAAGAGAAAGAAAGTGCGGCCGATGGATGTCGTCCATGCCTCCTCCACCTGGTAACTATCTTAGCGTTACTCTCTTTTTCACAGATTTGTCTCTAAGTAGGTCGGTTAATTAGTATTACATACTTTTAAGCTTTTACAGAGTTCTTGAAGATTTTATTTATTGAGGCCTCTGATATTTGACAGCATGGTGCAAAACACAGTCAGGTTGAAAAGTCAAACTGTTCTGCTGCATCACCTCCAGCATCTCTCTGCCCATAGCACTTTGAGATGCTCCTCCTTGATGCTCAATCTTTCTCTCTTGCAGTGTTTTCGTCTGAGTCCTGAACTTTCTTCAGTGTGCCATCCACCAGTGCTCCAAAACGCCCACCCACCCCCACATCCTGCAGCCCCCAATGCGTGGAGCGCGGATGTCAGAAAGTAGAGCAGGAGTAGCTCCTTGAGTGGAAGCACCACAAATGGAAGCACCTCGACTGGAAGCACCTGCTAAATTTCTTAATCTTTAATTTATTTAATTTAATAATAAATAAGCATTTAATTTATGTAGCTATTTTAATGACACATATGAAACACCTACTTCTTCTGTACATACAGCAGGTATCTGGATTTTTTATCAACACACAAAGAATGAAGTAAGATAGCTCACTATGGGTTTACCTATGATAAATTTACCTCATTTTCACATGTTGCAATGGACATAGTAGAGCCCTTAACAAGAAGTCAGAGAGGTTTCCGCTGTATACTCACAATATGTGATTACTCCACCCGGTACCCGAGGCTTTCGCAATGAAGAAAGTTAAAACACAGCAGCTGGTTAATGCACTAATTCAGTACCTTTCCAGAGTAGGCATAACAAGTGAGATTATTACTGATATTATTTTATTACTTTACTTTATTACTTTATTATTATTATTAAAGTGTGGTTTGTTTGTATTGTTGTTATTTTTGTAAAACAAGCATATACAAGCTTAATAACAGAGTCAAACCTCTTAGTAGCTGCAGTCATCGCCGTCTCCTATTTCTTAAATAAAGGATGTGATCCAGATAGAAATCTTGAACATTTTAACCCGTTGTCAGTTGAATAATAATTTGAGCACCTGTAAACATATGAGCCGGACATGTATAAAGTGCCTAAAGAGAAATAATCGCTGAACTATAGCTGTTACTAGTTGTGTTACTAGTTACTAGTAAGTAAAAAAAATTAAGTAGATACGAGAAATCACATTCAGCTCTAAAGCATATAATATTGAGTAAATATAAATAAAATCCTTAGTCAAAACTATTTTAAAACATTGAGTAGGTGCAAGGTAAAAAAATGACAACAAAAAATATGCTAAATGTTTTTTTTATTCAATGCTACTAATACTGGACTTACCAGCTATCAAAATGTACTTCATTTTTTAACTGTATTTAGCTTTTCCTCAATAAGGATTTCACATTAATTTATCTAAAGAAATCAAGTGTAAATAAAGCAACTGTACACACATTAATATTTAAAACATCTATTCCATCATCAGTGTAACACATGGCATTTAATTCAACCTGGTATTTTTGAAAATGCAATATGTAGAAAAGTATAGTAAGGTGAATTGAACTTGGCCATCTTAAATATAAATGAAATACACCAACAGCAACGGGTCAAAACACCATACAACAGCAAAAAGTGAGCAAAGCCCGTTTGAGATGAATGAAAATCTCAACTTTGATTACACAGTAATAAAACCATTACTGTAGAACTTTATATAGCCTAACTTAACTACTTCTTGTTTTGAAACTTCATATGTAAAATGCTATGTAAACAAATGGCTCAACTGAACAGCATATGACTGAAACCAATGACTGTAGAAAACCTGGAAAGCTCACCTTCTCTCAAAAGCAAAGCTTGTAGCTGACAGCAGAATTTAAAGGAGAATTCCGGTGTGAAGGTGGTGATCCTCTGAAACTCTGCACTGACCTGAGAGAAAGATAAGAAGAATAAAAAAAATTAGTGACAAAATATATTGTAATTTCCATCTAGCAAAAACTGACATTCATATAACTTTGGATATGACATAAAACTATGACACATGTAAGTTTTAGATCAGCTGCACTACTTTATTTTGCTCGGTGAAAATAGTCCTGATAGGTGTAGTTATCAACACAGATCAGCGACCCCGTGTCTCTCTCCCTCCCTCCCTCTCTCTCGTACCTAGCATACTGAGCTACATGTTTAGCTGATATTAGCGCTGGAGATTTAGTCAAAACTACGCCCGTCTGTGGCATGAGACATGCTGCCTGATAGCTAGTGATGTGTCGGTCGTGAGCGAGCTCTTTAAGCCGACTCTTAAGTGAACGGTGGAAATCGGCTCCCGAATCTAACAGGCAGAAACGGTAAACTGCTGAGCTGAACGAGTCGGTTCCTCTTGATGTGCTTATCCAACTGATCTCGGTTCAGAGCCGGAATGTCCAATGTTCGTTTCTAGGCACAGCACTCGGCGTGGGCTGTAGTCTGATGGTGGCAGAGGACACCTCGCTAGACGCAACGGCCTATAACTCTACTCCCCCTCTCCTCTCTTTTAAACTTGATCCCCAGGCTTCTAGAGCTCTGTAAAAATAAATAATAATTGTAGTAATTAAAACTAATCAGTTTAATAACTCCTATCTCAGATATTTTATTTCGAATGTGCCAAAAATATTAACCACATTCTAAAAATCTAATTTGTTAACTTTTTTTTTGTAAATAAACGTAAATATTATTTTTTTAGAATGCTGTTGCTAAGGAGCGCTCGCAGCTCCGCGACGTCATGTCTGTTTACAAACACTGAAGGGGTCGATAGCGTCCCTTTAACAGTTAACACAAGGGTTATTGTATTCAGCCTCACCAGAGACATGAAGTAAAGTTACTTTGAACACTATATGAGCTACCTGGATACTCTGAGGCTCTCTCTGAGGGCTTTCCCTCCTCCTCCCTTCACTGTAGCTCCACACATAACTCCGTTTACGCTCTGCCATTGCATCTTCAGACTGACTGACTGACTGGTCCAGTCTGATAAGGCTTAAGATGGCTATAACTGTACAGAATAGGACAATCCATAACATTATAGCCAGTGGTTAGATCTGTTGAAAGATGTTACTTCGCAATGCACTGTTCCTGCAGAACATCTTGAGGATCTTGAGTAGTTTTCTTCTACACAGTGATGTGTCATTGCAGTTTGAATTTTGCAGGATCAGTTCTGAAATTCCTGTCCACAAGAAGTCCACAGCAGGCCCTTGGTTCTTAATAGCGTAGGTGCAAAGCGTCAAGATTTTTTTATGCCATGCTTGAGCAGAAGCACCATCGGGCTCCAGTTAACCTGTAATACAAAAAAGATATACTTCCGCAGTAAACTGTTCATCAGTGTTTGGAAGTTATTTATTACTAATCACGTTGTCTGCTATTCCCCTGTAATTGTCCCTCAGAGGGGGCTGGTATGGTTACACACAGTGCGTTGAAATCTTCACCTCCAGGGGCGGCCCCCATGTCCTAAAAAACATGGTTCTTCCCTGAGGCTCTGTGCTTCACCCACCCCCTCTCAAACGGTCCCTACGACTCAGTTTTGGGTTGCAAACGCAACCTTACAGTGAGAAACATATAACCATGTTTTCTTTATCCTCACAGATAATGACTGCATCACAGCAGAATCAACATGCAGCCTCTCCTTATGATTCTAAAGACCCTTCTCAACATGTTTCCTCACCATGACGTTTTGGCCTAAAATCGTTATATGAATATCTTCAGCTCTAATGTATTAGCACTGTTTGGAACTGATTTTACTTCCTCTCAAACTTAGAAAAATCCAACAAACAGTTTTTCTACAACATTATAATCCAAACCCTGTGTTTGTTTATTAAGGTAAAAAGTAATGCTTTAAATGTAACTAGTTTTCTCCCTTTGGTCCAGACACCATCTGGACTAATTTTGATCTGAATTCAGCCAAGTCAATTCCCAGTTCAGACTATAGCTATGTTACTTTTAAGCAGATTGTATAGTGGTTTTAAAATAGCAGTGTAAGAATTTCTCAAGGCCTACAGTAGTTACATAAGCCTAAAAACATAGAATTGTTGTAGGTAACAACAATATGTTATCAGAGCTTTTCACAGTCACATTTCTCTAAGTAGTGTACACAAGCACAACAACTGAACAAGTTTGTCCTGTTGCTTGCGAACAAAATCAAAACAACAAAAGATATTTCTTAGCTAACTCAACTAACATTACTACAGAGATAAGCTAAAGCAGCAGATCATCTCAGTTAAAACCAGGAGCAGATGAAACTGTGGATAAATCTGTGACTCTTTCTATGGCTTTGCTTGCCAAATATAGCTGTTCTGTGAGTCTGTGAATGGTCATGAATATTAAAGATAACTGCTCCTGTGGAATTTCATGAAATGGGTTTTCTACTGAGCTCTCCTGTGAAATTCCCCCAAAGGGATTTCTTGCTGAGCTCCCCATCATCTGCATGGCTTTTATGACAGACCCTTGCCCAATGACCAGGTTTATGACAGTAGTGACATTCAGAGGACCTGTCTTTCTTCAGGTCAAGCTCATTTTTAAGGTCTCCCTATTTAGTTTCACGCAGAGCTTTAACTTCACCTACTTTGTTAAGTACCTCCGAGGATATGATTGTCAATGGCCTCATTTGAACTGGCCTTGTAACAGGGGCTTCATCACTATTGTGTGACCCATGCTCAGATTTCTCCTCAGAGGATAAATGGCTACTGTCATCAGAATGGTCAGTCTCACCCATGCAGACTGCAGTCAATCCTGGATAAAGTCTGACCGATGCCAGAGGATCTTCATCCTGTCCATGTGGGGTGACTACAGGTGGAGGACATTTAGTTTTAGTTTTACATTTGCTATGTTCCTATTCAGCATCTATTAATGGACAGTAAAGATTTTCACATGCTTTCAAGGCAGTATTAGTAGCTCTTTTATGCTTCAGTATTGTTTAATGACAAAGACATTCCTTAACAGAATTGTGCCTGATGCCATACCCCAAAGCGCTTTTACATTCCACAAGAGACCATTCTCTATTAGTAAAAAAAAACATTGGATGAAAAGTATTGAGATGTTTTTTGCTCTTTTATGTGTCTGTTAACTCTATCAACCAGTACCTTTTCAAACGCAACCTCAGTCCATTCAGGCATTTCAGTTCCACCCTTAGATAATGTGCTTTTTCTATAGTTAAGAGGTTTCAATAAGTCTTTACTGAGCAGTTTGGCCTTTAGAAGTCATGGTGAGTTAACAAGCTAAGACAAAAACACAATCAGTGTTCCTGTACTACCTCAGGGGATAACTCAACGTTCTGTCATTGTCTGCAAGCATAACAGTTACAGAACATTGGTCTTGCCAAAATACTAGTGTTTTCTAACAAAACAAAACTTTCCTAGATAGCTAAGAGTAATATTAGGTGACAAAAAGCAGATTTCAGAAAACAAAAACCGCTAGGCTTCTAATAGTGACAAGTAAACTTCACTCAGAGCGTAGAAGATAATAGTCACAAAGGCCTAGGTTTTTACCAGTGACAAACAGTAAACTTCTCTCAGTTTAAAGAAAACAACAGCCACAAAACACTAGGTTTTAGCAGTGACAAACAGTAAACGTCCCCCAGTTTAATGTATATGTATCTAGATAATATACCTCATTGTGTCAGAACGCCTTATGAATATGGAGGACATTATTATTCTCTACTGTATGTAGGCTGGAGAACCTTTGTCAGAAGTTCAGCAGGATGTTTCTACCATTACATGTTGACCTGGATCACGTACAGCTGGCAGAATCCTACCACGTATGTAATATGATTAAAATGACCATAAAAAATAACTTTAAACTTTCCAATTCTCATTGACATTTCCTGTCAACTTCAACTCGTCCGGTGGTTTGATAGAATTCACGCCTAAACATCTGCACACACCGATATCCAAACGTACAAGGTTTTATTAGTGACATCGCTGCACCTAGAACCAGTGCGTTTTACTGCCATCTAGTGGCTGATATCAGTACATCAGGCGTACTGAGCACACTGATTAAAAATGCTATCTTTGGAAATGTACTGTAATATACCCCCACACGCCCACCATGCAAGTTGACATAATACTTCTTTGGAAAAGATTATTTGTAACATTATAAAGAAATAAACATTGGTTAAAAAGCTGTAAATGTTATACGGATCTTTGTGTTCTCTGTATGAATAAACATCTAACACAATACTAAACTCCATAAGACTTTCATACCAGTTTATTTTACCTTATAAACACCATGAACATAGACATGGAGGGAGAATATTCTGAGGATGTCACAGCGTGATTGTGACGTTACTGAAGGGCACTTATAAAAGCAATTGCATGCCGCCGTAGGCCATCAGTCTGTCGTACGCGCGTACTGTTGAGCAACAGAACGCTGTTCTCTGACGTACGACCAGACCAGATCATCATGTGGAAGAAAGCTTGGACTGTAAGTGTTTCCTTCACTGTATGGTGACGTCACATTCGAATCCTGGATCATTTTACAGCCCCATCTCCCTTCACTGTATGGTGACGTCACATTCGAATCCTGGCTCTTTTTACAGCCCCGTCTAGTAGTGAATGTTCGAACCTCCGGCGTTCTTAGGTGACGTCACTGCACGAATGCTATGCGCTGCAATCTGGCCGCTCTGATTGGTGGAACTGGCTCTAATACGATACCAACAATGACTGTCGTTGGTGTTTCTGTTACGGTTCTGTGGATTAACCAGCAACAAACATTTCACTCCGTTGTTTACTGTAACGTCACGTTTTAAATCAGACCAACTGTACATACTACAATACTCGCTCCTACCGACCTCACAATCAAGTCAGCTTTTCGGCCAGTTTTCCTGTTCCACATTAAATTGTGCAGCACGTTCTTTCTGTTCTGCTACACCATTTTAGGTGGAACAGAAGAACTGGCGAGTAAGCTGACTTCAGGGCTGACAACTCTCCGCACTGACGGGGAGACCCCCGCAATTCAGTGCGATCCCCCGCCAAACTTTTATTTTCTCCTGCAATCCTATTCAAGTACATTGAACTAATTGTCTGATCCAAGTAACTAAGTAGCTAATTGGATGATAGCAGGCGGTGAGTCTAGCTGATTGGTTGTTAACAAAGAGCTGTTCCACCCACTGCACGTCCCTGAAATAACGGCTACGCTTTTTAAACGCAGCATGTGTGACAAGACTCAACGTTGTTGGGCGTTTCTAGCTGACTGGAACTGAAATTCCGCTGATGAGAAAATAACAGTGACAAACGTGACAAGCACCTAGTTAAGCAACTTAACGACGTATTTTTTTTACATATCTTTTTCTAACAATCGGACTGCTGGCCTATATATGACAGAAGGTATGATTAACTTGCTATTAAACGCTGGTTAACACTAACATTAGCTTCACAGAAGAAAGACGTTTGGTAGCAGGTTTCCATTCTCTGGTTACTGGACGAGCTTCTTACTCGAACTTTTCGGTCCACGTTGCTATTGGCGGGTTTTAAGAAAATGTTCTTAATAACACAAACGACGCAAACACAGACAGTTTGAGAGTCTATAAGCGTGTTCTCCGCCTGGCTCGGTACGGTGCATGCCGGCTAGTTTTTTAGCTTCACGATTACATACGACTTTACAATCTCGCAGTGCGGGCGGCTGCAGGCTTAATGACCTCAGAGCTTAATTGGTTAGAAGCTCCGCGGACACATATCATGTTTGATTCTTTTCATTGTAAAATATGTATTATAAGTATTATAAGATATAAGATAATATACCTGTGTGTCAGAACACCTGATTAATATAAATACATTATTATTCTCTACTGTAGGCTAGAGAAACTGTGCCAGAAGAACACAGGGCACGTTCAGCTGGCAGAATCCTACCACGTAAGTAATATGAGAAATTAAAATGTTATTGTCATGAAATAACTGCTGTTTACTTACTGACAATTTACAGACAATAGTGTTGTTTTATAAAGTTAGGAGTTTTTAATGTGTATTATCAGTGTCAGCTTCTGGGATAATGAAGCATAAATAAAAGCAATGTTAATATTTTAACTCTAATTTTGGCTTTTACCCACAGTTCTTTGCTGTGCAATAGTGGAGGATGTGAGTGAGGCGGACATGTCTCCTTATGGGAGTGTGTGTTCTGTGGCAGAGGTGCCAGGAAACGTAAGTACAATGTTTATAAAACTTAAAAGCTAAAATTTTGAAGGTATAAAATGTGGCTTTCGGAGAATTTATGTACTTTAATACCTACATCAGCTACAGTTCCCTACTGATGATTACTGATGCACTCATTTGTTTCTTTAAATTCTATATTCTATATGAACTGGCTGTTCTAATTATCCAGACCACCAGAAGGCCACTCTACAGCCGCTGCGGATTCCGGTTCCCAAAAATCCGGATTCCAAAGCTGAGCTTAAAGGTATGTCTTTTTCCTGTTTTTTAAATAGACTTTGGTACATGTCCCATATGGAAGAAACAGGTGTATATACTGTATACCTGTTTATATTGAAATATATAAATACAACTTGCTAATCCAGCATTTCTGCTCACTTAACAGCACTTCCAAGACAACAAAATATTTGTTTTAACAATTCTTCTCCTGAAAACACTCTTTTCTATTTTTAGTAGTGTGTAATTCCACACAATGTAACTGCTGCTTTGCTCAAATCATGTAAAAAACAGGAAACCTAAAATTGAAAATAATGCAATAATGATGTGTGTGATGTTAAAAAACATGTGCTGAATACATTTGACTGTGCCAATTTTAAAATATTTAAATGTGAAAATATTATGCAATATGTGCACATAACATAGTTACATTTACAGCTATGAAACATGACTGTCAGTCATATGTAGAATATTTCAAACTTCACACATATTATATGTTGACGTACATTTCTTTTGTGTATACGTGGAAGTGTATGTGCTCAGATTGTTCACATTGGTTTGTTTTTCTTTTTAAAGAGAAAGAAAGTGCGGCCGATGGATGTCGTCCATGCCTCCTCCACCTGGTAACTATCTTAGCGTTACTCTCTTTTTCACAGATTTGTCTCTAAGTAGGTCGGTTAATTAGTATTACATACTTTTAAGCTTTTACAGAGTTCTTGAAGATTTTATTTATTGAGGCCTCTGATATTTGACAGCATGGTGCAAAACACAGTCAGGTTGAAAAGTCAAACTGTTCTGCTGCATCACCTCCAGCATCTCTCTGCCCATAGCACTTTGAGATGCTCCTCCTTGATGCTCAATCTTTCTCTCTTGCAGTGTTTTCGTCTGAGTCCTGAACTTTCTTCAGTGTGCCATCCACCAGTGCTCCAAAACGCCCACCCACCCCCACATCCTGCAGCCCCCAATGCGTGGAGCGCGGATGTCAGAAAGTAGAGCAGCAGTAGCTCCTTGAGTGGAAGCACCACAAATGGAAGCACCTCGACTGGAAGCACCTGCTAAATTTCTTAATCTTTAATTTATTTAATTTAATAATAAATAAGCATTTAATTTATGTAGCTATTTTAATGACACATATGAAACACCTACTTCTTCTGTACATACAGCAGGTATCTGGATTTTTTATCAACACACAAAGAATGAAGTAAGATAGCTCACTATGGGTTTACCTATGATAAATTTACCTCATTTTCACATGTTGCAATGGACATAGTAGAGCCCTTAACAAGAAGTCAGAGAGGTTTCCGCTGTATACTCACAATATGTGATTACTCCACCCGGTACCCGAGGCTTTCGCAATGAAGAAAGTTAAAACACAGCAGCTGGTTAATGCACTAATTCAGTACCTTTCCAGAGTAGGCATAACAAGTGAGATTATTACTGATATTATTTTATTACTTTACTTTATTACTTTATTATTATTATTAAAGTGTGGTTTGTTTGTATTGTTGTTATTTTTGTAAAACAAGCATATACAAGCTTAATAACAGAGTCAAACCTCTTAGTAGCTGCAGTCATCGCCGTCTCCTATTTCTTAAATAAAGGATGTGATCCAGATAGAAATCTTGAACATTTTAACCCGTTGTCAGTTGAATAATAATTTGAGCACCTGTAAACATATGAGCCGGACATGTATAAAGTGCCTAAAGAGAAATAATCGCTGAACTATAGCTGTTACTAGTTGTGTTACTAGTTACTAGTAAGTAAAAAAAATTAAGTAGATACGAGCAATCACATTCAGCTCTAAAGCATATAATATTGAGTAAATATAAATAAAATCCTTAGTCAAAACTATTTTAAAACATTGAGTAGGTGCAAGGTAAAAAAATGACAACAAAAAATATGCTAAATGTTTTTTTTATTCAATGCTACTAATACTGGACTTACCAGCTATCAAAATGTACTTCATTTTTTAACTGTATTTAGCTTTTCCTCAATAAGGATTTCACATTAATTTATCTAAAGAAATCAAGTGTAAATAAAGCAACTGTACACACATTAATATTTAAAACATCTATTCCATCATCAATGTAACACATGGCATTTAATTCAACCTGGTATTTTTGAAAATGCAATATGTAGAAAAGTATAGTAAGGTGAATTGAACTTGGCCATCTTAAATATAAATGAAATACACCAACAGCAACGGGTCAAAACACCATACAACAGCAAAAAGTGAGCAAAGCCCGTTTGAGATGAATGAAAATCTCAACTTTGATTACACAGTAATAAAACCATTACTGTAGAACTTTATATAGCCTAACTTAACTACTTCTTGTTTTGAAACTTCATATGTAAAATGCTATGTAAACAAATGGCTCAACTGAACAGCATATGACTGAAACCAATGACTGTAGAAAACCTGGAAAGCTCACCTTCTCTCAAAAGCAAAGCTTGTAGCTGACAGCAGAATTTAAAGGAGAATTCCGGTGTGAAGGTGGTGATCCTCTGAAACTCTGCACTGACCTGAGAGAAAGATAAGAAGAATAAAAAAAATTAGTGACAAAATATATTGTAATTTCCATCTAGCAAAAACTGACATCCATATAACTTTGGATATGACATAAAACTATGACACATGTAAGTTTTAGATCAGCTGCACTACTTTATTTTGCTCGGTGAAAATAGTCCTGATAGGTGTAGTTATCAACACAGATCAGCGACCCCATGTCTCTCTCCCTCCCTCCCTCTCTCTCGTACCTAGCATACTGAGCTACATGTTTAGCTGATATTAGCGCTGGAGATTTAGTCAAAACTACGCCCGTCTGTGGCATGAGACATGCTGCCTGATAGCTAGTGATGTGTCGGTCGTGAGCGAGCTCTTTAAGCCGACTCTTAAGTGAACGGTGGAAATCGGCTCCCGAATCTAACAGGCAGAAACGGTAAACTGCTGAGCTGAACGAGTCGGTTCCTCTTGATGTGCTTATCCAACTGATCTCGGTTCAGAGCCGGAATGTCCAATGTTCGTTTCTAGGCACAGCACTCGGCGTGGGCTGTAGTCTGACGGTGGCAGAGGACACCTCGCTAGACGCAACGGCCTATAACTCTACTCCCCCTCTCCTCTCTTTTAAACTTGATCCCCAGGCTTCTAGAGCTCTGTAAAAATAAATAATAATTGTAGTAATTAAAACTAATCAGTTTAATAACTCCTATCTCAGATATTTTATTTCGAATGTGCCAAAAATATTAACCACATTCTAAAAATCTAATTTGTTAACTTTTTTTTTGTAAATAAACGTAAATATTATTTTTTTAGAATGCTGTTGCTAAGGAGCGCTCGCAGCTCCGCGACGTCATGTCTGTTTACAAACACTGAAGGGGTCGATAGCGTCCCTTTAACAGTTAACACAAGGGTTATTGTATTCAGCCTCACCAGAGACATGAAGTAAAGTTACTTTGAACACTATATGAGCTACCTGGATACTCTGAGGCTCTCTCTGAGGGCTTTCCCTCCTCCTCCCTTCACTGTAGCTCCACACATAACTCCGTTTACGCTCTGCCATTGCATCTTCAGACTGACTGACTGACTGGTCCAGTCTGATAAGGCTTACGATGGCTATAACTGTACAGAATAGGACAATCCATAACATTATAGCCAGTGGTTAGATCTGTTGAAAGATGTTACTTCGCAATGCACTGTTCCTGCAGAACATCTTGAGGATCTTGAGTAGTTTTCTTCTACACAGTGATGTGTCATTGCAGTTTGAATTTTGCAGGATCAGTTCTGAAATTCCTGTCCACAAGAAGTCCACAGCAGGCCCTTGGTTCTTAATAGCGTAGGTGCAAAGCGTCAAGATTTTTTTATGCCATGCTTGAGCAGAAGCACCATCGGGCTCCAGTTAACCTGTAATACAAAAAAGATATACTTCCGCAGTAAACTGTTCATCAGTGTTTGGAAGTTATTTATTACTAATCACGTTGTCTGCTATTCCCCTGTAATTGTCCCTCAGAGGGGGCTGGTATGGTTACACACAGTGCGTTGAAATCTTCACCTCCAGGGGCGGCCCCCATGTCCTAAAAAACATGGTTCTTCCCTGAGGCTCTGTGCTTCACCCATCCCCTCTCAAACGGTCCCTACGACTCAGTTTTGGGTTGCAAACGCAACCTTACAGTGAGAAACATATAACCATGTTTTCTTTATCCTCACAGATAATGACTGCATCACAGCAGAATCAACATGCAGCCTCTCCTTATGATTCTAAAGACCCTTCTCAACATGTTTCCTCACCATGACGTTTTGGCCTAAAATCGTTATATGAATATCTTCAGCTCTAATGTATTAGCACTGTTTGGAACTGATTTTACTTCCTCTCAAACTTAGAAAAATCCAACAAACAGTTTTTCTACAACATTATAATCCAAACCCTGTGTTTGTTTATTAAGGTAAAAAGTAATGCTTTAAATGTAACTAGTTTTCTCCCTTTGGTCCAGACACCATCTGGACTAATTTTGATCTGAATTCAGCCAAGTCAATTCCCAGTTCAGACTATAGCTATGTTACTTTTAAGCAGATTGTATAGTGGTTTTAAAATAGCAGTGTAAGAATTACTCAAGGCCTACAGTAGTTACATAAGCCTAAAAACATAGAATTGTTGTAGGTAACAACAATATGTTATCAGAGCTTTTCACAGTCACATTTCTCTAAGTAGTGTACACAAGCACAACAACTGAACAAGTTTGTCCTGTTGCTTGCGAACAAAATCAAAACAACAATGCGATATTTCTTAGCTAACTCAACTAACATTACTACAGAGATAAGCTAAAGCAGCAGATCATCTCAGTTAAAACCAGGAGCAGATGAAACTGTGGATAAATCTGTGACTCTTTCTATGGCTTTGCTTGCCAAATATAGCTGTTCTGTGAGTCTGTGAATGGTCATGAATATTAAAGATAACTGCTCCTGTGGAATTTCATGAAATGGGTTTTCTACTGAGCTCTCCTGTGAAATTCCCCAAAAGGGATTTCTTGCTGAGCTCCCCATCATCTGCATGGCTTTTATGACAGACCCTTGCCCAATGACCAGGTTTATGACAGTAGTGACATTCAGAGGACCTGTCTTTCTTCAGGTCAAGCTCATTTTTAAGGTCTCCCTATTTAGTTTCACGCAGAGCTTTAACTTCACCTACTTTGTTAAGTACCTCCGAGGATATGATTGTCAATGGCCTCATTTGAACTGGCCTTGTAACAGGGGCTTCATCACTATTGTGTGACCCATGCTCAGATTTCTCCTCAGAGGATAAATGGCTACTGTCATCAGAATGGTCAGTCTCACCCATGCAGACTGCAGTCAATCCTGGATAAAGTCTGACCGATGCCAGAGGATCTTCATCCTGTCCATGTGGGGTGACTACAGGTGGAGGACATTTAGTTTTAGTTTTACATTTGCTATGTTCCTATTCAGCATCTATTAATGGACAGTGAAGGTTTTCACATGCTTTCAAGGCAGTATTAGTAGCTCTTTTATGCTTCAGTATTGTTTAATGACAAAGACATTCCTTAACAGAATTGTGCTTGATGCCATACCCCAAAGCGCTTTTACATTCCACAAGAGACCATTCTCTATTAGTAAAAAAAAACATTGGATGGAAAGTATTGAGATGTTTTTTGCTCTTTTATGTGTCTGTTAACTCTATCAACCAGTACCTTTTCAAACGCAACCTCAGTCCATTCAGGCATTTCAGTTCCACCCTTAGATAATGTGCTTTTTCTATAGTTAAGAGGTTTCAATAAGTCTTTACTAAGCAGTTTGGCCTTTAGAAGTCATGGTGAGTTAACAAGCTAAGACAAAAACACAAAAACACTCAACGTTCTGTCATTGTCTGCAAGCATAACAGTTACAGAACATTGGTCTTGCCAAAATACTAGTGTTTTCTAACAAAACAAAACTTTCCTAGATAGCTAAGAGTAATATTAGGTGACAAAAAGCAGATTTCAGAAAACAAAAACCGCTAGGCTTCTAATAGTGACAAGTAAACTTCACTCAGAGCGTAGAAGATAATAGTCACAAAGGCCTAGGTTTTTACCAGTGACAAACAGTAAACTTCTCTCAGTTTAAAGAAAACAACAGCCACAAAACACTAGGTTTTAGCAGTGACAAACAGTAAACGTCCCCCAGTTTAATGTATATGTATCTAGATAATATACCTCATTGTGTCAGAACGCCTTATGAATATGGAGGACATTATTATTCTCTACTGTATGTAGGCTGGAGAACCTTTGTCAGAAGTTCAGCAGGATGTTTCTACCATTACATGTTGACCTGGATCACGTACAGCTGGCAGAATCCTACCACGTATGTAATATGATTAAAATGACCATAAAAAATAACTTTAAACTTTCCAATTCTCATTGACATTTCCTGTCAACTTCAACTCGTCCGGTGGTTTGATAGAATTCACGCCTAAACATCTGCACACACCGATATCCAAACGTACAAGGTTTTATTAGTGACATCGCTGCACCTAGAACCAGTGCGTTTTACTGCCATCTAGTGGCTGATATCAGTACATCAGGCGTACTGAGCACACTGATTAAAAATGCTATCTTTGGAAATGTACTGTAATATACCCCCACACGCCCACCATGCAAGTTGACATAATACTTCTTTGGAAAAGATTATTTGTAACATTATAAAGAAATAAACATTGGTTAAAAAGCTGTAAATGTTATACGGATCTTTGTGTTCTCTGTATGAATAAACATCTAACACAATACTAAACTCCATAAGACTTTCATACCAGTTTATTTTACCTTATAAACACCATGAACATAGACATGGAGGGAGAATATTCTGAGGATGTCACAGCGTGATTGTGACGTTACTGAAGGGCACTTATAAAAGCAATTGCATGCCGCCGTAGGCCATCAGTCTGTCGTACGCGCGTACTGTTGAGCAACAGAACGCTGTTCTCTGACGTACGACCAGACCAGATCATCATGTGGAAGAAAGCTTGGACTGTAAGTGTTTCCTTCACTGTATGGTGACGTCACATTCGAATCCTGGCTCTTTTTACAGCCCCATCTCCCTTCACTGTATGGTGACGTCACATTCGAATCCTGGCTCTTTTTACAGCCCCGTCTAGTAGTGAATGTTCGAACCTCCGGCGTTCTTAGGTGACGTCACTGCACGAATGCTATGCGCTGCAATCTGGCCGCTCTGATTGGTGGAACTGGCTCTAATACGATACCAACAATGACTGTCGTTGGTGTTTCTGTTACGGTTCTGTGGATTAACCAGCAACAAACATTTCACTCCGTTGTTTACTGTAACGTCACGTTTTAAATCAGACCAACTGTACATACTACAATACTCGCTCCTACCGACCTCACAATCAAGTCAGCTTTTCGGCCAGTTTTCCTGTTCCACATTAAATTGTGCAGCACGTTCTTTCTGTTCTGCTACACCATTTTAGGTGGAACAGAAGAACTGGCGAGTAAGCTGACTTCAGGGCTGACAACTCTCCGCACTGACGGGGAGACCCCCGCAATTCAGTGCGATCCCCCGCCAAACTTTTATTTTCTCCTGCAATCCTATTCAAGTACATTGAACTAATTGTCTGATCCAAGTAACTAAGTAGCTAATTGGATGATAGCAGGCGGTGAGTCTAGCTGATTGGTTGTTAACAAAGAGCTGTTCCACCCACTGCACGTCCCTGAAATAACGGCTACGCTTTTTAAACGCAGCATGTGTGACAAGACTCAACGTTGTTGGGCGTTTCTAGCTGACTGGAACTGAAATTCCGCTGATGAGAAAATAACAGTGACAAACGTGACAAGCACCTAGTTAAGCAACTTAACGACGTATTTTTTTACATATCTTTTTCTAACAATCGGACTGCTGGCCTATATATGACAGAAGGTATGATTAACTTGCTATTAAACGCTGGTTAACACTAACATTAGCTTCACAGAAGAAAGACGTTTGGTAGCAGGTTTCCATTCTCTGGTTACTGGACGAGCTTCTTACTCGAACTTTTCGGTCCACGTTGCTATTGGCGGGTTTTAAGAAAATGTTCTTAATAACACAAACGACGCAAACACAGACAGTTTGAGAGTCTATAAGCGTGTTCTCCGCCTGGCTCGGTACGGTGCATGCCGGCTAGTTTTTTTAGCTTCACGATTACATACGACTTTACAATCTCGCGAGTGCGGGCGGCTGCAGGCTTAATGACCTCAGAGCTTAATTGGTTAGAAGCTCCGCGGACACATATCATGTTTGATTCTTTTCATTGTAAAATATGTAATATAAGTATTATAAGATAGGATAATATACCTGTGTGTCAGAACACCAGATTAATATAAATACATTATTATTCTCTACTGTAGGCTAGAGAAACTGTGCCAGAAGAACACAGGGCACGTTCAGCTGGCAGAATCCTACCACGTAAGTAATATGAGAGATTAAAATGTTATTATCATGAAATAACTGCTGTTTACTTACTAACAATTTACAGACAATAGTGTTGTTTTATAAAGTTAGGAGTTTTTAATGTGTATTATCAGTGTCAGCTTCTGGGATAATGAAGCATAAATAAAAGCAATGTTAATATTTTAACTCTAATTTTGGCTTTTACCCACAGTTCTTTGCTGTGCAATAGTGGAGGATGTGAGTGAGGCGGACATGTCTCCTTATGGGAGTGTGTGTTCTGTGGCAGAGGTGCCAGGAAACGTAAGTACAATGTTTATAAAATTTAAAAGCTAAAACTTTGAAGGTATAAAATGTGGCTTTCAGAGAATTTATGTACTTTAATACCTACATCAGCTACAGTTCCCTACTGATGATTACTGATGCACTCATTTGTTTCTTTAAATTCTATATTCTATATGAACTGGCTGTTCTAATTATCCAGACCACCAGAAGGCCACTCTACAGCCGCTGCGGATTCCGGTTCCCAAAAATCCGGATTCCAAAGCTGAGCTTAAAGGTATGTCTTTTTCCTGTTTTTTAAATAGACTTTGGAACATGTCCCATATGGAAGAAACAGGTGTATATACTGTATACCTGTTTATATTAAAATATATAAATACAACTTGCTAATCCAGCATTTCTGCTCACTTAACAGCACTTCCAAGACAACAAAATATTTGTTTTAACAATTCTTCTTCTGAAAACACTCTATTCTATTTTTAGTAGTGTGTAATTTAACACAATGTAACTGCTGCTTTGCTTAAATCATGTAAAAAACAGGAAACCTAAAATGGAAAATAATGCAATAATGATGTGTGTGATGTTAAAAAACATGTGCTGAATATATTTGACTGTGCCAATTTTAAAATATTTAAATGTGAAAATATTATGCAATATGTGCACATAACATAGTTACATTTACAGCTATGAAACATGACTGTCAGTCATATGTAGAATATTTCAAACTTCACACATATTATATGCTGACGTACATTTCTTTTGTGTATACGTGGAAGTGTATGTGCTCAGATTGTTCACATTGGTTTGTTTTTCTTTTTAAAGAGAAAGAAAGTGTGGCCGATGGATGTCGTCCATGCCTCCTCCACCTGGTAACTATCTTAGCGTTACTCTCTTTTTCACAGATTTGTCTCTAAGTACGTCGGTTAATTAGTATTACATACTTTTAAGCTTTTACAGAGTTCTTGACGATTTTATTTATTGAGGCCTCTGATATTTGACAGCATGGTGCAAAACACAGTCAGGTTGAAAAGTCAAACTGTTCTGCTGCATCACCTCCAGCATCTCTCTGCCCATAGAACTTTGAGATGCTCATCCTTGATGCTCAATCTTTCTCTCTTGCAGTGTTTTCGTCTGAGTCCTGAACTTTCTTCAGTGTGCCATCCACCAGTGCTCCAAAACGCCCACCCACCCCCCACATCCTGCAGCCCCCAATGCGTGGAGCGCGGATGTCAGAAAGTAGAGCAGCAGTAGCTCCTTGAGTGGAAGCACCACAAATGGAAGCACCTCGACTGGAAGCACCTGCTAAATTTCTTAATCTTTAATTTATTTAATTTAATAATTAATAATCATTTAATTTAAGTAGCTATTTTAATGACACATATGAAACACCTACTTCTTCTGTACATACAGCAGGTATCTGGATTTTTTAGCAACACACAAAGAATGAAGTAAGATAGCTCACTATGGGTTTACCTATGATAAATTTACCTCATTTTCACATGTTGCAATGGACATAGTAGAGCCCTTACCAAGAAGTCAGAGAGGTTTCCGCTGTATACTCACAATATGTGCTTACTCCACCCGGTACCCGAGGCTTTCGCAATGAAGAAAGTTAAAACACAGCAGCTGGTTAATGCACTAATTCAGTACCTTTCCAGAGTAGGCATACCAAGTGAGATTATTACTGATATTACTTTATTACTTTACTTTATTACTTTATTATTATTATTAAAGTGTGGTTTGTTTGTATTGTTGTTATTTTTGTAAAACAAGCATATACAAGCTTAATAACAGAGTCAAACCTCTTAGTAGCTGCAGTCATCGCCGTCTGCTATTTCTTAAATAAAGGATGTGATCCAGATAGAAATCTTGAACATTTTAACCCGTTGTCAGTTGAATAATAATTTGAGCACCTGTAAACATATGAGCCGGACATGTATAAAGTGCCTAAAGAGAAATAATCGCTGAACTATAGCTGTTACTAGTTGTGTAAAAGTAAGTAAAAAAAATTAAGTAGATACGAACAATCACATTCAGCTCTACAGCATATAATATTGAGCAAATATAAATAAAATCCTTAGTCAAAACTATTTTAAAACAATGAGTAGGTGCAAGGTAAAAAAATGACAACAAAAAATATGCTAAATGTACTAAATGTTTTTATTCAATGCTACTAATACTGGACTTACCAGCTATCAAAATGTACTTCATTTTTTAACTGTATTTAGCTTTTCCTCAATAAGGACTTCACATTCATTTATCTAAAGAAATCAAGTGTAAATAAAGCAACTTCTCTCAAAAGCAAAGCTTGTAGCTGACAGCAGAATTTAAAGGAGAATTCCGGTGTGAAGGTGGTGATCATCTGAAACTCTGCACTGACCTGAGAGAAAGATAAGAAGAATAAAAAAAATTAGTGACAAAATATATTGTAATTTCCATCTAGCAAAAACTGACATTCATATAACTTTGGATATGACATAAAACTATGACACATGTAAGTTTTAGATCAGCTGCACTACTTTATTTTGCTCGGTGAAAATAGTCCTGATAGGTGTAGTTATCAACACAGATCAGCGACCCCGTGTCTCTCTCCCTCCCTCCCTCTCTCTCGTACCTAGCATACTGAGCTACATGTTTAGCTGATATTAGCGCTGGAGATTTAGTCAAAACTACGCCCGTCTGTGGCATGAGACATGCTGCCTGATAGCTAGTGATGTGTCGGTCGTGAGCGAGCTCTTTAAGCCGACTCTTAAGTGAACGGTGGAAATCGGCTCCCGAATCTAACAGGCAGAAACGGTAAACTGCTGAGCTGAACGAGTCGGTTCCTCTTGATGTGCTTATCCAACTGATCTCGGTTCAGAGCCGGAATGTCCAATGTTCGTTTCTAGGCACAGCACTGTGGGCTGTAGTCTGATGGTGGCAGAGGACACCTCGCTAGACGCAACGGCCTATAACTCTACTCCCCCTCTCCTCTCTTTTAAACTTGATCCCCAGGCTTCTAGAGCTCTGTAAAAATAAATAATAATTGTAGTAATTAAAACTAATCAGTTTAATAACTCCTATCTCAGATATTTTATTTCGAATGTGCCAAAAATATTAACCACATTCTAAAAATCTAATTCGTTAACTTTTTTTTTGTAAATAAACGTAAATATTATTTTTTTAGAATGCTGTTGCTAAGGAGCGCTCGCAGCTCCGCGACGTCATGTCTGTTTACAAACTCTGAAGGGGTCGATAGCGTCCCTTTAACAGTTAACACAAGGGTTATTGTATTCAGCCTCACCAGAGACATGAAGTAAAGTTACTTTGAACACTATATGAGCTACCTGGATACTCTGAGGCTCTCTCTGAGGGCTTTCCCTCCTCCTCCCTTCACTGAAGTAGCTCCACACATAACTCCGTTTACGCTCTGCCATTGCATCTACAGACTGACTGACTGACTGAGCAGCGTGTCGCTGCGCTTACGCATCACGCACTTACCCAGGTGGAAGAAAAAGTAGTTCTCACCAACCACATATCATTTAGACAAGATCTCAATAGTTTAGTTACCTTCCACTGTGTTCCTGTTAATGATATACATTACCTCAAATTACTGAAGTATCAAAAGATATTAGAGCATAAAGATCTGGTATTGGAGGTATCGATATTTCAGTATCATAGTGTTCAACTGACTCATCTGTTTGCAAACGGTTTCTAAAGACTTATCTTTTAGAGGTGTGCTGTACTGCAAAATGTTGTATCAATCAATCAACCTTTATTTTCACTCGGGAGTACATTGGGGGAGACACTCACTTACAATGTCGCCGAGCATTACAATTGCTAAACAAAAAGACATTGAAATTAAATTAAAATTCATTTTAATGAGTACTTAAAATGTAAAAGAAACAATAAGAAAAGACCAAAAAATAAGTTAGATAAATTGTAAAAGAAAAACAAATAAAAACTGCATGAAAAACTAAAATCAGGGAAAATAATTAAAAAGAAATAAGTAAATAAAAAATATATAAATATAGTAGAAATATAAAATAGGAAAAGTAAAAAAAAAGTGATATTACAGCCATATTTTATAATGATTATTTTTTTATTATTGTTGTTATTATTATTAGTAAAGTATGGTTTGTTTGTATTGTTATTTTCATAAAACAAGCAAAGAATCAAATCTCTTAGTAGGCTGCAGTCATTGCCGTCTCCTATTTCATTAAAAAAAGGATGTGTAGATGGAAAGCTGTTGCCAGATATATTCAAGCATCAGCTTCGCGACATCATGTTTTTTTATAAAGTTTGAAGGGGTCGACAGTGTCCTTTTCACAGTTAACTCAAGGGTTATTATATTCATCCACATACCACCAACAATGTACAACTACTTTCACCTCTAGACATGAAGTAATTTTACTTTAAACACTATAATAGCTACCTGAAAACCCAGTGACTCTCTGAATGGACTCTTGTAGAGACGTCTGTCTCTGAGCCGGGGGTCTTGGTCTTTCTAAGAGGTTTCCCCCCTCATCCCTTCATGTCTTTTGTAGCTCGGAGTTCTGTTTTTCATGTTTAATACGTGTTTATATTAATTTGTGGTGTTGCCTCTTTCTCTCTGTCTTGCCTTACTACAACTGTTTGCTCAGTCACATGACAGCACAACAAAGCGCGGAGTGGTAAAATCAGCAAGTACTGAATGTAGAGAAGAGAAATAGACAATAAAATATTGATCCCATCATGCTAGTATCGATCCAATACCAATACTAACATTGGTATCGATAATATCGATATTTGGATCGTTCTGCACAACCCTAATACCTTTCATAGGTCTCATTCTTTCTCTGCGTGCAATATTCATCACATTTGTCTGTTACTGCTGAAAATGTTTCATTTTCTTCCTCTGTGAACACAAAAGTGTTATACACATCTTTCGCTTGTCTTCCCTCCCTTCCAGTCCGAGTGCAGGCAAATGGAGCTCAAAACTCTGTTTAAAAACCTTCCAGTTCTCATTGACATTTTCTGTCAACTTCAACTCATCTGGTGGTTTGATAGGTTAAAGTTAAAGGGACTGTTAAAAGTTAACTGTTAAAGGGACGCTATTGACACCTTCAGAGTTTGTAAACAGACATGACGTCGCGGAGCTGCGAGCGCTCCTTAGCAACAGCTTTCTAAAAAAATAATTCAAGCATCAGCTTCGCGACATCATGTTTGTTTATAAAGTTTGAAGGCTTTATGAACTCATTTTACTCATTTTATTGTAAAATATTGTTAGAAATTCAGCCCTTAGAAATCAGAAGTAAGGAGACCTTTAGCGTTGACTTGAGTTTATTGACACACACAGGAATGGCTCAGTCAATCAAAACCAGTCGGTTAGCGGTCGAATAACGTGCATTCAGAAGCATACACAGACACAGCTTAGGTCATCGGTCTGTTGCTGCTCCAGTCTCTTGATGTCCAGTCTAGTACATCTCGGACTCAGCCTAACGGACTCAAGTCCAGTCTGATAAGGCTTAAGATGGCTATAACTGTACAGAATAGGACAATCCATAACATTATAGCCAGTGGTTAGAGCTGTTAAAGATGTTACTTCGCAATGCACTGTTCCTGCAGAACATCTTGAGGATCTTGAGTAGTTTTCTTCTACACAGTGATGTGTCATTGCAGTTTGAATTTTGCAGGATCAGTTCTGAAATTCCTGTCCACAAGAAGTCCACAGCAGGCCCTTGGTTCTTAATAGCGTAGGTGCAAAGCGTCAAGATTTTTTTATGCCATGCTTGAGCAGAAGCACCATCGGGCTCCAGTTAACCTGTAATACAAAAAAGATATACTTCCGCAGTAAACTGTTCATCAGTGTTTGGAAGTTATTTATTACTAATCACGTTGTCTGCTATTCCCCTGTAATTGTCCCTCAGAGGGGGCTGGTATGGTTACACACAGTGCGTTGAAATCTTCACCTCCAGGGGCGGCCCCCATGTCCTAAAAAACATGGTTCTTCCCTGAGGCTCTGTGCTTCACCCACCCCCTCTCAAACGGTCCCTACGACTCAGTTTTGGGTTGCAAACGCAACCTTACAGTGAGAAACATATAACCATGTTTTCTTTATCCTCACAGATAATGACTGCATCACAGCAGAATCAACATGCAGCCTCTCCTTATGATTCTAAAGACCCTTCTCAACATGTTTCCTCACCATGACGTTTTGGCCTAAAATCGTTATATTAATACCTTCAGCTCTAATGTATTAGTACTGTTTGGAACTGATTTTACTTCCTCTCAAACTTAGAAAAATCCAACAAACAGTTTTTCTACAACATTATAATCCAAACCCTGTGTTTGTTTATTAAGGTAAAAAGTAATGCTTTAAATGTAACTAGTTTTCTCCCTTTGGTCCAGACACCATCTGGACTAATTTTGATCTGAATTCAGCCAAGTCAATTCCCAGTTCAGACTATAGCTATGTTACTTTTAAGCAGATTGTATAGTGGTTTTAAAATAGCAGTGTAAGAATTTCTCAAGGCCTACAGTAGTTACATAAGCCTAAAAACATAGAATTGTTGTAGGTAACAACAATATGTTATCAGAGCTTTTCACAGTCACATTTCTCTAAGTAGTGTACACAAGCACAACAACTGAACAAGTTTGTCCTGTTGCTTGCGAACAAAATCAAAACAACAAAAGATATTTCTTAGCTAACTCAACTAACATTACTACAGAGATAAGCTAAAGCAGCAGATCATCTCAGTTAAAACCAGGAGCAGATGAAACTGTGGATAAATCTGTGACTCTTTCTATGGCTTTGCTTACCAAATATAGCTGTTCTGTGAGTCTGTGAATGGTCATGAATATTAAAGATAACTGCTCCTGTGGAATTTCATGAAATGGGTTTTCTACTGAGCTCTCCTGTGAAATTCCCCCCAAAGGGATTTCTTGCTGAGCTCCCCATCATCTGCATGGCTTTTATGACAGACCCTTGCCCAATGACCAGGTTTATGACAGTAGTGACATTCAGAGGACCTGTCTTTCTTCAGGTCAAGTTCATTTTTAAGGTCTCCCTATTTAGTTTCACGCAGAGCTTTAACTTCACCTACTTTGTTAAGTACCTCCGAGGATATGATTGTCAATGGCCTCATTTGAACTGGCCTTGTAACAGGGGCTTCATCACTATTGTGTGACCCATGCTCAGATTTCTCCTCAGAGGATAAATGGCTACTGTCATCAGAATGGTCAGTCTCACCCATGCAGACTGCAGTCAATCCTGGATAAAGTCTGACCGATGCCAGAGGATCTTCATCCTGTCCATGTGGGGTGACTACAGGTGGAGGACATTTAGTTTTAGTTTTACATTTGCTATGTTCCTATTCAGCATCTATTAATGGACAGTAAAGATTTTCACATGCTTTCAAGGCAGTATTAGTAGCTCTTTTATGCTTCAGTATTGTTTAATGACAAAGACATTCCTTAACAGAATTGTGCCTGATGCCATACCCCAAAGCGCTTTTACATTCCACAAGAGACCATTCTCTATTAGTAAAAAAAAACATTGGATGAAAAGTATTGAGATGTTTTTTGCTCTTTTATGTGTCTGTTAACTCTATCAACCAGTACCTTTTCAAACGCAACCTCAGTCCATTCAGGCATTTCAGTTCCACCCTTAGATAATGTGCTTTTTCTATAGTTAAGAGGTTTCAATAAGTCTTTACTGAGCAGTTTGGCCTTTAGAAGTCATGGTGAGTTAACAAGCTAAGACAAAAACACAATCAGTGTTCCTGTACTACCTCAGGGGATAACTCAACGTTCTGTCATTGTCTGCAAGCATAACAGTTACAGAACATTGGTCTTGCCAAAATACTAGTGTTTTCTAACAAAACAAAACTTTCCTAGATAGCTAAGAGTAATATTAGGTGACAAAAAGCAGATTTCAGAAAACAAAAACCGCTAGGCTTCTAATAGTGACAAGTAAACTTCACTCAGAGCGTAGAAGATAATAGTCACAAAGGCCTAGGTTTTTACCAGTGACAAACAGTAAACTTCTCTCAGTTTAAAGAAAACAACAGCCACAAAACACTAGGTTTTAGCAGTGACAAACAGTAAACGTCCCCCAGTTTAATGTATATGTATCTAGATAATATACCTCATTGTGTCAGAACGCCTTATGAATATGGAGGACATTATTATTCTCTACTGTATGTAGGCTGGAGAACCTTTGTCAGAAGTTCAGCAGGATGTTTCTACCATTACATGTTGACCTGGATCACGTACAGCTGGCAGAATCCTACCACGTATGTAATATGATTAAAATGACCATAAAAAAATAACTATAAACTTTCCAATTCTCATTGACATTTCCTGTCAACTTCAAGTCGTCCGGTGGTTTGATAGAATTCACGCCTAAACATCTGCACACACCGATATCCAAACGTACAAGGTTTTATTAGTGACATCGCTGCACATAGAACCAGTGCATTTTTACTGCCATCTAGTGGCTGATATCAGTACATCAGGCATACTGAGCACACTGATTAAAAATGCTATCTTTGGAAATGTACTGTAATATACCCCCACACGCCCACCATGCAAGTTGACATAATACTTCTTTGGAAAAGATTATTTGTAACATTATACAGAAATAAACATTGGTTAAAAAGCTGTAAATGTTATACGGGTCTTTGTGTTCTCTGTATGAATAAACATCTAACACAATACTAAACTCCATAAGACTTTCATACCAGTTTATTTTACCTTATAAACACCATGAACATAGACATGGAGGGAGAATATTCTGAGGATGTCACAGCGTGATTGTGACGTCACTGAAGGGCACTTATAAAAGCAATTGCATGCCGCCGTAGGCCATCAGTCTGTGGTACGCGCGTACTGTTGAGCAACAGAACGCTGTTCTCTGACGTACGACCAGACCAGATCATCATGTGGAAGAAAGCTTGGACTGTAAGTGTTTCCTTCACTGTATGGTGACGTCACATTCGAATCCTGGCTCTTTTTACAGCCCCATCTCCCTTCACTGTATGGTGACGTCACATTCGAATCCTGGCTCTTTTTACAGCCCCGTCTAGTAGTGAATGTTCGAACCTCCGGCGTTCTTAGGTGACGTCACTGCACGAATGCTATGCGCTGCAATCTGGCCGCTCTGATTGGTGGAACTGGCTCTAATACGATAACAACAATGACTGTCGTTGGTGTTTCTGTTACGGCTCTGTGGATTAACCAGCAACAAACATTCCACTCCGTTGTTTACTGTAACGTCACGTTTTAAATCAGACCAACTGTACATACTACAATACTCGCTCCTACCGACCTCACAATCAAGTCAGCTTTTCGGCCAGTTTTCCTGTTCCACATTAAATTGTGCAGCACGTTCTTTCTGTTCTGCTACACCATTTTAGGTGGAACAGAAGAACTGGCGAGTAAGCTGACTTCAGGGCTGACAACTCTCCGCACTGACGGGGAGACCCCCGCAATTCAGTGCGATCCCCCCGCCAAACTTTTATTTTCTCCCGCAATCCTATCCAAGTACATTGAACTAATTGTCTGATCCAAGTAACTAAGTAGCTAATTGGATGATAGCAGGCGGTGAGTCTAGCTGATTGGTTGTTAACAAAGAGCTGTTCCACCCACTGCACGTCCCTGAAATAACGGCTACGCTTTTTAAACGCAGCATGTGTGACAAGACTCAACGTTGTTGGGCGTTTCTAGCTGACTGGAACTGAAATTCCGCTGATGAGAAAATAACAGTGACAAACGTGACAAGCACCTAGTTAAGCAACTTAACGACGTATTTTTTTTACATATCTTTTTCTAACAATCGGACTGCTGGCCTATATATGACAGAAGGTATGATTAACTTGCTATTAAACGCTGGTTAACACTAACATTAGCTTCACAGAAGAAAGACGTTTGGTAGCAGGTTTCCATTCTCTGGTTACTGGACGAGCTTCTTACTCGAACTTTTCGGTCCACGTTGCTTTTGGCGGGTTTTAAGAAAATGTTCTTAATAACACAAACGACGCAAACACAGACAGTTTGAGAGTCTATAAGCGTGTTCTCCGCCTGGCTCGGTACGGTGCATGCCGGCTAGTTTTTTAGCTTCACGATTACATACGACTTTACAATCTCGCAGTGCGGGCGGCTGCAGGCTTAATGACCTCAGAGCTTAATTGGTTAGAAGCTCCGCGGACACATATCATGTTTGATTCTTTTCATTGTAAAATATGTATTATAAGTATTATAAGATATAAGATAATATACCTGTGTGTCAGAACACCTGATTAATATAAATACATTATTATTCTCTACTGTAGGCTAGAGAAACTGTGCCAGAAGAACACAGGGCACGTTCAGCTGGCAGAATCCTACCACGTAAGTAATATGAGAAATTAAAATGTTATTGTCATGAAATAACTGCTGTTTACTTACTGACAATTTACAGACAATAGTGTTGTTTTATAAAGTTAGGAGTTTTTAATGTGTATTATCAGTGTCAGCTTCTGGGATAATGAAGCATAAATAAAAGCAATGTTAATATTTTAACTCTAATTTTGGCTTTTACCCACAGTTCTTTGCTGTGCAATAGTGGAGGATGTGAGTGAGGCGGACATGTCTCCTTATGGGAGTGTGTGTTCTGTGGCAGAGGTGCCAGGAAACGTAAGTACAATGTTTATAAAACTTAAAAGCTAAAATTTTGAAGGTATAAAATGTGGCTTTCGGAGAATTTATGTACTTTAATACCTACATCAGCTACAGTTCCCTACTGATGATTACTGATGCACTCATTTGTTTCTTTAAATTCTATATTCTATATGAACTGGCTGTTCTAATTATCCAGACCACCAGAAGGCCACTCTACAGCCGCTGCGGATTCCGGTTCCCAAAAATCCGGATTCCAAAGCTGAGCTTAAAGGTATGTCTTTTTCCTGTTTTTTAAATAGACTTTGGTACATGTCCCATATGGAAGAAACAGGTGTATATACTGTATACCTGTTTATATTGAAATATATAAATACAACTTGCTAATCCAGCATTTCTGCTCACTTAACAGCACTTCCAAGACAACAAAATATTTGTTTTAACAATTCTTCTCCTGAAAACACTCTTTTCTATTTTTAGTAGTGTGTAATTCCACACAATGTAACTGCTGCTTTGCTCAAATCATGTAAAAAACAGGAAACCTAAAATTGAAAATAATGCAATAATGATGTGTGTGATGTTAAAAAACATGTGCTGAATACATTTGACTGTGCCAATTTTAAAATATTTAAATGTGAAAATATTATGCAATATGTGCACATAACATAGTTACATTTACAGCTATGAAACATGACTGTCAGTCATATGTAGAATATTTCAAACTTCACACATATTATATGTTGACGTACATTTCTTTTGTGTATACGTGGAAGTGTATGTGCTCAGATTGTTCACATTGGTTTGTTTTTCTTTTTAAAGAGAAAGAAAGTGCGGCCGATGGATGTCGTCCATGCCTCCTCCACCTGGTAACTATCTTAGCGTTACTCTCTTTTTCACAGATTTGTCTCTAAGTAGGTCGGTTAATTAGTATTACATACTTTTAAGCTTTTACAGAGTTCTTGAAGATTTTATTTATTGAGGCCTCTGATATTTGACAGCATGGTGCAAAACACAGTCAGGTTGAAAAGTCAAACTGTTCTGCTGCATCACCTCCAGCATCTCTCTGCCCATAGCACTTTGAGATGCTCCTCCTTGATGCTCAATCTTTCTCTCTTGCAGTGTTTTCGTCTGAGTCCTGAACTTTCTTCAGTGTGCCATCCACCAGTGCTCCAAAACGCCCACCCACCCCCACATCCTGCAGCCCCCAATGCGTGGAGCGCGGATGTCAGAAAGTAGAGCAGCAGTAGCTCCTTGAGTGGAAGCACCACAAATGGAAGCACCTCGACTGGAAGCACCTGCTAAATTTCTTAATCTTTAATTTATTTAATTTAATAATAAATAAGCATTTAATTTATGTAGCTATTTTAATGACACATATGAAACACCTACTTCTTCTGTACATACAGCAGGTATCTGGATTTTTTATCAACACACAAAGAATGAAGTAAGATAGCTCACTATGGGTTTACCTATGATAAATTTACCTCATTTTCACATGTTGCAATGGACATAGTAGAGCCCTTAACAAGAAGTCAGAGAGGTTTCCGCTGTATACTCACAATATGTGATTACTCCACCCGGTACCCGAGGCTTTCGCAATGAAGAAAGTTAAAACACAGCAGCTGGTTAATGCACTAATTCAGTACCTTTCCAGAGTAGGCATAACAAGTGAGATTATTACTGATATTATTTTATTACTTTACTTTATTACTTTATTATTATTATTAAAGTGTGGTTTGTTTGTATTGTTGTTATTTTTGTAAAACAAGCATATACAAGCTTAATAACAGAGTCAAACCTCTTAGTAGCTGCAGTCATCGCCGTCTCCTATTTCTTAAATAAAGGATGTGATCCAGATAGAAATCTTGAACATTTTAACCCGTTGTCAGTTGAATAATAATTTGAGCACCTGTAAACATATGAGCCGGACATGTATAAAGTGCCTAAAGAGAAATAATCGCTGAACTATAGCTGTTACTAGTTGTGTTACTAGTTACTAGTAAGTAAAAAAAATTAAGTAGATACGAGCAATCACATTCAGCTCTAAAGCATATAATATTGAGTAAATATAAATAAAATCCTTAGTCAAAACTATTTTAAAACATTGAGTAGGTGCAAGGTAAAAAAATGACAACAAAAAATATGCTAAATGTTTTTTTTATTCAATGCTACTAATACTGGACTTACCAGCTATCAAAATGTACTTCATTTTTTAACTGTATTTAGCTTTTCCTCAATAAGGATTTCACATTAATTTATCTAAAGAAATCAAGTGTAAATAAAGCAACTGTACACACATTAATATTTAAAACATCTATTCCATCATCAATGTAACACATGGCATTTAATTCAACCTGGTATTTTTGAAAATGCAATATGTAGAAAAGTATAGTAAGGTGAATTGAACTTGGCCATCTTAAATATAAATGAAATACACCAACAGCAACGGGTCAAAACACCATACAACAGCAAAAAGTGAGCAAAGCCCGTTTGAGATGAATGAAAATCTCAACTTTGATTACACAGTAATAAAACCATTACTGTAGAACTTTATATAGCCTAACTTAACTACTTCTTGTTTTGAAACTTCATATGTAAAATGCTATGTAAACAAATGGCTCAACTGAACAGCATATGACTGAAACCAATGACTGTAGAAAACCTGGAAAGCTCACCTTCTCTCAAAAGCAAAGCTTGTAGCTGACAGCAGAATTTAAAGGAGAATTCCGGTGTGAAGGTGGTGATCCTCTGAAACTCTGCACTGACCTGAGAGAAAGATAAGAAGAATAAAAAAAATTAGTGACAAAATATATTGTAATTTCCATCTAGCAAAAACTGACATCCATATAACTTTGGATATGACATAAAACTATGACACATGTAAGTTTTAGATCAGCTGCACTACTTTATTTTGCTCGGTGAAAATAGTCCTGATAGGTGTAGTTATCAACACAGATCAGCGACCCCATGTCTCTCTCCCTCCCTCCCTCTCTCTCGTACCTAGCATACTGAGCTACATGTTTAGCTGATATTAGCGCTGGAGATTTAGTCAAAACTACGCCCGTCTGTGGCATGAGACATGCTGCCTGATAGCTAGTGATGTGTCGGTCGTGAGCGAGCTCTTTAAGCCGACTCTTAAGTGAACGGTGGAAATCGGCTCCCGAATCTAACAGGCAGAAACGGTAAACTGCTGAGCTGAACGAGTCGGTTCCTCTTGATGTGCTTATCCAACTGATCTCGGTTCAGAGCCGGAATGTCCAATGTTCGTTTCTAGGCACAGCACTGTGGGCTGTAGTCTGATGGTGGCAGAGGACACCTCGCTAGACGCAACGGCCTATAACTCTACTCCCCCTCTCCTCTCTTTTAAACTTGATCCCCAGGCTTCTAGAGCTCTGTAAAAATAAATAATAATTGTAGTAATTAAAACTAATCAGTTTAATAACTCCTATCTCAGATATTTTATTTCGAATGTGCCAAAAATATTAACCACATTCTAAAAATCTAATTCGTTAACTTTTTTTTTGTAAATAAACGTAAATATTATTTTTTTAGAATGCTGTTGCTAAGGAGCGCTCGCAGCTCCGCGACGTCATGTCTGTTTACAAACTCTGAAGGGGTCGATAGCGTCCCTTTAACAGTTAACACAAGGGTTATTGTATTCAGCCTCACCAGAGACATGAAGTAAAGTTACTTTGAACACTATATGAGCTACCTGGATACTCTGAGGCTCTCTCTGAGGGCTTTCCCTCCTCCTCCCTTCACTGAAGTAGCTCCACACATAACTCCGTTTACGCTCTGCCATTGCATCTACAGACTGACTGACTGACTGAGCAGCGTGTCGCTGCGCTTACGCATCACGCACTTACCCAGGTGGAAGAAAAAGTAGTTCTCACCAACCACATATCATTTAGACAAGATCTCAATAGTTTAGTTACCTTCCACTGTGTTCCTGTTAATGATATACATTACCTCAAATTACTGAAGTATCAAAAGATATTAGAGCATAAAGATCTGGTATTGGAGGTATCGATATTTCAGTATCATAGTGTTCAACTGACTCATCTGTTTGCAAACGGTTTCTAAAGACTTATCTTTTAGAGGTGTGCTGTACTGCAAAATGTTGTATCAATCAATCAACCTTTATTTTCACTCGGGAGTACATTGGGGGAGACACTCACTTACAATGTTGCCGAGCATTACAATTGCTAAACAAAAAGACATTGAAATTAAATTAAAATTCATTTTAATGAGTACTTAAAATGTAAAAGAAACAATAAGAAAAGACCAAAAAATAAGTTAGATAAATTGTAAAAGAAAAACAAATAAAAACTGCATGAAAAACTAAAATCAGGGAAAATAATTAAAAAGAAATAAGTAAATAAAAAATATATAAATATAGTAGAAATATAAAATAGGAAAAGTAAAAAAAAAGTGATATTACAGCCATATTTTATAATGATTATTTTTTTATTATTGTTGTTATTATTATTAGTAAAGTATGGTTTGTTTGTATTGTTATTTTCATAAAACAAGCAAAGAATCAAATCTCTTAGTAGGCTGCAGTCATTGCCGTCTCCTATTTCATTAAAAAAAGGATGTGTAGATGGAAAGCTGTTGCCAGATATATTCAAGCATCAGCTTCGCGACATCATGTTTGTTTATAAAGTTTGAAGGGGTCGACAGTGTCCTTTTCACAGTTAACTCAAGGGTTATTATATTCATCCACATACCACCAACAATGTACAACTACTTTCACCTCTAGACATGAAGTAATGTTACTTTAAACACTATAATAGCTACCTGAAAACCCAGTGACTCTCTGAATGGACTCTTGTAGAGACGTCTGTCTCTGAGCCGGGGGTCTTGGTCTTTCTAAGAGGTTTCCCCCCTCATCCCTTCATGTCTTTTGTAGCTCGGAGTTCTGTTTTTCATGTTTAATACGTGTTTATATTAATTTGTGGTGTTGCCTCTTTCTCTCTGTCTTGCCTTACTACAACTGTTTGCTCAGTCACATGACAGCACAACAAAGCGCGGAGTGGTAAAATCAGCAAGTACTGAATGTAGAGAAGAGAAATAGACAATAAAATATTGATCCCATCATGCTAGTATCGATCCAATACCAATACTAACATTGGTATCGATAATATCGATATTTGGATCGTTCTGCACAACCCTAATACCTTTCATAGGTCTCATTCTTTCTCTGCGTGCAATATTCATCACATTTGTCTGTTACTGCTGAAAATGTTTCATTTTCTTCCTCTGTGAACACAAAAGTGTTATACACATCTTTCGCTTGTCTTCCCTCCCTTCCAGTCCGAGTGCAGGCAAATGGAGCTCAAAACTCTGTTTAAAAACCTTCCAGTTCTCATTGACATTTTCTGTCAACTTCAACTCATCTGGTGGTTTGATAGGTTAAAGTTAAAGGGACTGTTAAAAGTTAACTGTTAAAGGGACGCTATTGACACCTTCAGAGTTTGTAAACAGACATGACGTCGCGGAGCTGCGAGCGCTCCTTAGCAACAGCTTTCTAAAAAAATAATTCAAGCATCAGCTTCGCGACATCATGTTTGTTTATAAAGTTTGAAGGCTTTATGAACTCATTTTACTCATTTTATTGTAAAATATTGTTAGAAATTCAGCCCTTAGAAATCAGAAGTAAGGAGACCTTTAGCGTTGACTTGAGTTTATTGACACACACAGGAATGGCTCAGTCAATCAAAACCAGTCGGTTAGCGGTCGAATAACGTGCATTCAGAAGCATACACGGACACAGCTTAGGTCATCGGTCTGTTGCTGCTCCAGTCTCTTGATGTCCAGTCTAGTACATCTCGGACTCAGCCTAACGGACTCAAGTCCAGTCTGATAAGGCTTAAGATGGCTATAACTGTACAGAATAGGACAATCCATAACATTATAGCCAGTGGTTAGAGCTGTTAAAGATGTTACTTCGCAATGCACTGTTCCTGCAGAACATCTTGAGGATCTTGAGTAGTTTTTCTTCTACACAGTGATGTGTCATTGCAGTTTGAATTTTGCAGGATCAGTTCTGAAATTCCTGTCCACAAGAAGTCCACAGCAGGCCCTTGGTTCTTAATAGCGTAGGTGCAAAGCGTCAAGATTTTTTTATGCCATGCTTGAGCAGAAGCACCATCGGGCTCCAGTTAACCTGTAATACAAAAAAGATATACTTCCGCAGTAAACTGTTCATCAGTGTTTGGAAGTTATTTATTACTAATCACGTTGTCTGCTATTCCCCTGTAATTGTCCCTCAGAGGGGGCTGGTATGGTTACACACAGTGCGTTGAAATCTTCACCTCCAGGGGCGGCCCCCATGTCCTAAAAAACATGGTTCTTCCCTGAGGCTCTGTGCTTCACCCACCCCCTCTCAAACGGTCCCTACGACTCAGTTTTGGGTTGCAAACGCAACCTTACAGTGAGAAACATATAACCATGTTTTCTTTATCCTCACAGATAATGACTGCATCACAGCAGAATCAACATGCAGCCTCTCCTTATGTTTCCTCACCATGACGTTTTGGCCTAAAATCGTTATATTAATACCTTCAGCTCTAATGTATTAGTACTGTTTGAACTGATTTTACTTCCTCTCAAACTTAGAAAAATCCAACAAACAGTTTTTCTACAACATTATAATCCAAACCCTGTGTTTGTTTATTAAGGTAAAAAGTAATGCTTTAAATGTAACTAGTTTTCTCCCTTTGGTCCAGACACCATCTGGACTAATTTTGATCTGAATT